>OY728132.1:1452369217-1452374217 GCA_963277665.1 Viscum album | reverse complement strand
TTAAAAACTACAGCACTTCTTTTCCCCGTTATATAGAAAATGAAATAATCATCAATGCGTATGTGTAGACTACCATCACCATGAAACGATCAATTTTCATTTTTATTTTCATAATATCATTATACGGATTTTCATAATAATTTATTTAGTTTATTAATATTATTTTTAAGATATTATTAAGGGTTTTAAAGTAAAAATTGGAAAATCTATTAATAAGTATAGAATTAAACAACCGCAGTAAATCAAATTGTCCAAAAGTGCCTTCTAAGAACAATAAAAAATGTTTTTTTGTATTATATAAATATTTCAAATATGTTATCATATTTTTATAATTATATAAAATTATAATATATCATAAAATAAAAACAAAATAAGTTTATTAATCTTCTCGTATAATTATATTTCAATTAAATCACTTCATAATCATCTATTAATTATGGAATGCTCTTCTTTGGGTTGGTTTAACCACCAAATTGAAAAATGATATAAATTTATATCATGGATGAGTATGGAAATTTAATTTCTTGTAATATATGATATTAATTTGTAAATAATTATTATTTTTGTTCTATAATTATAATATAAAAATTTTACTCATTATTTAAGAAAACACCTTTAGCTTATCACCAAATTCATTATTAAGGATCATAACCTAAAATTTCATAGAATGAAATTATTAATTTATAAAATATCGTAAGTAATATATTAAATTACATTATAGTATCTTTTATGATAAATATTTTGATAAAAATGGAGAACAACACTGCAATTACAAAACTAGTTCAAAATGATCAAGATTATCCTCACACGACATTGAAAAATAAATAACAACTAACATAAATGTATAGAGTAATTTTAAATGAAGTCTATAAATGGTTATTTACATGAATAAGGTTCTTTAATATTTGAATAATATTTTTATTTTTGTTACAGATTATCTTAGAGTAAGATCAACTATTCGATAATTCAAGGTAATATTTTTTCTATCTCATTTTGAAATACATGATATGTGTTTGATATTATGAACCATAATTTATTTTATTTTGTGTAATTCATATCCTATTTATTTATATTATAATTAATATCTATAATTCTTGGATAATTGAATTTCATTTTCATGGTACCCATACTATTCATATGTTACTATTAGTATAATATTTTTTGGAAACTCAACTCTTATTAATTGTGTTAAAATTGTTCTTCTTGATAATTTTTCATATACGATGATTAAATTATACCATTTTATTTTATACTGTGTTAATTTGTATTAATTTTTTATTGATTTACATATCTACCAAATAAAACCATTCTATGTTTTCATTTCTATATGAAGTGTGACATCTATTAGGGATCTAGTTAACTCAAATTTCAGTTCTCTATGTTAAAATGTTATTCCTTGAGTTTCATTATTATATGTTTTATAAATCCTCTTATTTCTAATTTTATAATATATTTAATCATTTATATATATGGGAAACGCTTTTTTTAACTCAAATATTATTTATTAAGTAATTTATTTCTCATAAAAATGTAATTTTTTAAGTAAAAAATATCATATGAATTAAAGTCGGTGTTTCCTCCATTTCCATGTTCATTATTATAAAAAATATTTTTACTTTCTTATTTGGAAACTCAAATTTGTTTTTACCCATATTAAATCCTTATTCCCCTTCTCATATTTTGAAATTTAAGTTTTGAAACTTCTTTTATGATCCAGGTTTTTAAAAATTCATTTCAAAATGTTCACAATATTGACCATTATTTTAAAATAGAAGGTTTTATATTCAAATCCATATTTATTTTTGATAAAATTTATTTCATTTCCAGAATCAATTATTGAAGTTTGTTTTTAAAAAATTATATGTTATCCAATTTTTTTGCATCACCTTTTTTAACATTTATATATTTTTAAAGTGACCCTTTAAAATATTTTTATTTTAAAATCTATGTGATTTCAAAATTCTTAACGTAACCTTTTTAAAATATTTATGAATGTTTCAAGGTATAATTATTTAATATCAATTTTAAAATTAGTTGTTATTTAAATATTTTCACTACACCTTAAAAAAATAAATTTTTAATGTGATCTGTAACAACATATTTTATGACAATGATAAAAATGTTTTATAAATAACTATTTAATGGTTTCAATTCCATTTTAATATATCTTTAATGGAATTACTTACATAGAATTTATATTTAATGAATCACCTATTTTTTTTATAAAATACTATTCATGGGTGGTTGGATTTTCGGTATCTATAATTTAAATTCTTGAGGTAAATTTTGGTGATACCATATATAAATGTTGTTAATCCCATTCTTATTCCATTAGTTCTTTTTATGTGTTTAATGAATTTTTAAAGTGTCACCTTATGTATAGATGATTGAAAGGTGGAGTCCCATATTAACCTCCAATGAATTCATAATGTTTATATCACATGAGCTCAAAATGGAACACAAGAGTATTTTTTCCAAGAAAAAGGTTATTAAAGGGGGTTTATCCCATGACAAAGGATACAAAATAGAATTTATCCCAAGACAAAGGGTATACAAGAGGATGTATCCCATTATAAAGGGGTATACAAGAAGTTTTATCACAAGCCCAAAGGTATATGGTATGATTTTACCATACCAATGTGGTACACATGATGTTTTCTCCAAAGCCCAGGGGTACATAAGATGAATATCCTAAGCCCAACAATCTACACAAGTGATTATCCCAAGACAACTATGTGATGGATGTCTTTGTGGATAACCTTAAAATATGATTTTTTTGATTATTTTTATTCCATAATTGAAATATGTCATAGTTTTATGTATTTTATAATTTTTATGTTATGCTCTAATATATCATTATCGTTAAATCCAGTTTCCTCAATCTTTTTATTTAGTTACTATGTTATTACATGACTTATGTATTGATTTATGATATATTATTTTTTGGGTGTAGTTTTCTTATATATCTTGGTTATACCTATATTATAATCTTATTCTCACCAATTGTATTCAATTATTATCACTTATGTTTACCCTTACAGAGCATTTGAGGTCACCCATTTGTTATAATTTCATTCCTCAAGATATAAAGATTGGTATTACAAGTGAGATGTTTATAACAAGTTTTAGAGTTTATTAATTATGGATACATGTTGATGTGTGTCTTAAAATAAGTTGTTTCTATGAATAGTACAAATAGGTGCTAAACCATCAATTCTCAGGTTTGTGTGAGTATTTGTGAGAGAGATTTATTATTCATGATTTTTTTTAAATAAATGTGTTTATTAATCATGTGTCACTATTGCGTCCTAGGACCATAAAGTTTTGATATAAACTATGGGATTCGGGCAACCTTGTTGTACCAAAACTGTGACCTACTATTGATATAAGGTCTATAATTAACCTTGAGCATGAACCTAGGCCATGTCCTGAATTATTAAACCCAACCCATTAATAATTTAATTTATTTAAAAACCACAACAGACCCCACCTGCTAGCTAATTTGGGCTAAGAGTGTGTTAATGTCCAATCAGCTAGCCTTCTTTGTCACACAAGTTGGCCGATGGCCCCATGTTCCACCCTGTGCCACTACCAGCACATCCCTAATACATTGGCTACAAGATACTTAATTTTTGTCGCACATTAACTATATCCCTTTCTAATGATCTCTTGAGAACCCAAACTACCTCATGAGCCTTAAACCATGTCTAAAACAATCATTATAAGACATTCCAACTCTTATAATATCAATATGGGGCTTTATTTTCATAAAAAACTTTTGGAATATTATTTTTTTCATTAAAACCGAAAACATAAAAAACTATATTCTTCTAACTCACTTTAATAAAACAAATCACATCCAAAAAAATCATTTGAATAATAATATCTACATTCATGAACAAATTGATAATAAAATTCAAAATTATAACCTTTTACCAAATCATCAAATCCAAGATCCATCTAAATTTAAAATGCTAACCAAAACAACTTACCCTCTCCTCATTCCATCACATGAGTTTTTTTTTAAAACTAAGTTTTTTAGAAAATAGACCATGTCAAAAATCATTAACCTATACAATCAATAAATTCATTCAAATATATCAGTCAATCAATTTATAAATCTAAAATACCCATGAATACACTATTAATCTAATTATATCTTATAATAAATATGGTAAAACATCATTTATTTAAATTTTTCTTCAGTTAATAATGGATCCCAATAAGGAATCATCAAAATTAAAACTAATTTCATAAAGATATCATAATAACACCCTTGGTTTTATTCTAACTTCTATTTACACTAATGTAAATGCAAGAAACATAGAATCTAAAAAGAAACATTATATAGTATGTGCAATTGTACCTGACTTTTTCACATAGTGAAATGTCATGTAGTGCCAAAATTAGATCTAAAATCAAGCATTTGGTTATTGTAAGGTTAATCTAGCCATGTAATCCAACCTTGACGCTTGAATTCATCTTTATTTCAATCCCTAAACTGAGATAGATCCCCAATACAACCCTCCGTGCTAATAAAGATCAAAGCATAACACTCTACACCAAATATCAATCAACAGAAACAACCAAAACAAGATTTGAATCCAAACTTCCCCTGCGACCGTGTGGTTCATTTTCAAAAAGAGCTAGCTAGGATCTAGATTCAAATATACCAATTGAGTCATAATGGTTATAATCACATACTATTATTACTTTCTAAATAAAATAACTCCCCCTTATACCATTCGCAATAAACTAACAAATATTGATATATGAACCAACACTCGAACTGACCCGCTATTAACCTGAGGGGAATTCTTATTCCTCAAAGGATGGAAAAAATAACCAAGGAATCAGATATATACAATGGGAAATATTTCACTCTTAAATAATAATTAAAGTACAAAAATAATTTCCCCCAAAAATGCATCATGACCCGTTCATAATAAGAACTTTCATGCCCAACTTAGATAAATTGAAATAAATAAACATGAAGGTAA
>OY728132.1:1451926717-1452364217 GCA_963277665.1 Viscum album | reverse complement strand
ACATTATTTTCATTTTTATTATACTTTTATTTTTCATTATCATCAATTTTTCATCACTATTTTTACAAAAATTTATTCAATTATTATTATGAACCCACAAATAATATTAATCAAATAAATAAAAGAACACCAAAAATATGGGGAATCACTTCTAAATAAGTATTATTTAGACACTTCACATTTTCTAATGGTGGATCAAGTTTAGTTGGAACTTGAATTGCTATATAATGAACAAAGGATTAATATTTCTGATATGAAAAAGTGTGGTGGAATCTAACACCTCTTCTAGTTAAGATTATATAGTAGAATAATCTATTAAAGGTACAATGATGCAATTATAATAACTTATCCCCATTTAGTTATGAATTGATTTACTCTTTTGAGGATGAAATTTTTTGTATGGTAGGGGGTCGGGGAGATAATATCACACAATAAATTCTAGTAATGAATAAGTGTGTTTTATTTTATTATTATAACATTAAACATAGAGTAGTACAATATAAAACTAGAAAGTTAAATTTATAATTACAGCTAAAACTAGTACCATAAATTAATTAATGATATGGGGAAACATCATAATCTTGTACTTCTAAGGATCATAATTGAAAATGAATATAAATTATATGAGGAACATTATTAATATGAGAAATCAATAAAATTTGGAACAGAAATGGTAGTTAAGGTAATTATATGTATGATATCAAGACGATACAATGAATTTTATACATATGAGGGGTAATATTATATTTCAAATATTACCATTGGAATTAGACCATTGGAAGTATGAAGGTTATAATATCAGTACAACAAATAATATTTATTAGAGGAAAGAGTTTCTAAATTTTTTTATACCAAACTCATGATTTTGAAATGCAACCCAAGTTTTTTTTAAAAATTAAAATTCTCCAATAATATTAATTATTTTCATGAATATTAAATTGATTTTTAAAAAAACATGTAAAAAATATCCATTAGTGAAATTTTCATATTTTTTTGAGATATCTAAAATTTTCACTGAATATTAATATATAATAAGTATGTATGTTATGTATTGTGAAATAATTGTGACATGGAATATATTTAATAATAAATATAATATAATACATGAAAATAATAACTTATCATACCAATAAAATTTATTTTATAGAATTAAAATTATTTTCCAAACTTATAAATAACTTTCCAAAGCCTAAAATAGAAATTAAGGGAAAACAAACAATATTTTGTGGAAAAATAATATTCTTATAGTAAAAGTAATATAAAGAAAAGAAGTTTGGTTCTGAACTTCAAATATGTCAAAATAAATTCTTTAATTTCAAAAAATATGATCCAAACCCATGGATTGTCCAATAGATTTTCATTTTCTACAACCTATATTTCCAAGGGTCATCTTTAGAAATTAATAAATTACCCTCCCCCATTTTATATAAATAACCTCTCTCAATCCCATAAATCATTACTCAAAATAAACTTATAATTAATTTCATATCATTTTCTATCTCAATAGTCTCTCTAAGGAGTTTATAAGGCTCTAAGGTTATCATTTCATGCTTTAAGTAGTTACCTTTCAGGGTACGGGTTCGTAACACCTTATTTTTCTTTATTTTCGAGTATTTTTTTAATTATTTTTCATTTCAATAAGAAATATTATTTATTATTATTATTACAAGTTCCTTATTATATTATCAATTATTGATTATCATTACATCTCATTAAACCACCTTCAAAATCCATTATAATAATCAAACATTCTTGTAGCCGTAAAACGATCTTTAAATTCGGGTCAAGTATGGTGTGAATTATTTTCAAAGAAAAAAATCATAGTTTGGATATAAATAAGTATATGAAACCCAGATTCATATTCACCTTGGGTTAACAACCATGAGAAGGGTTGTTCACTTATTAATCCAATCTTTTCTCTGGTTCACGAGTAGTGGGCCTCACTGCACATCTAATTTGAAACTCTCACGGTATATGCTTGGGATGATTTACTTTCACATTACAAACCAATATGTAGGATTTATCTATCAATACATGGGAATCATACCCTTTCAAATAATTTTATTTTTATACCTAAATATATTGACCATATTAGTCTTTTCAAGTACCCAAAAACTATAAATATGTTTTTTTCACTTGTTTTGGCTACTTATGTGAACATTTTGAATCCATGGTTATTCATTATGTAAGACAAAGTATTATACCTCACTATTATTATTAATCCATTGGTTAGAGAAAATATTATAATTCCATATATTCCTTTGTTATCTTTGTGATAATCTTATAAGATACACCACATTGAGAAATTATTCTCTGTATTTATTTTGTTTTTTTCTTAAAAATTATTCCCTTTAATCATTTAGTATGTAATAGATTGAATTGAAAAATTATGTGATTAGTTTGGACTAAAATTATATATTTCCTCACTACACTGGTTAGTCTCATGAGACAACTGAGATAGGGTAATGGGAGAATCCTTACGCTTTATATATATTGTCTTATAAAAAGGTCTCAATGGTTTTTTTACAATGTCCATGATTATAAATTCCTAACATTTCCATTATTATGTTATCTTTTTTTCATTTATTACCTTTTATGTTCATGTATTTTATTATGTTTCATTTGTTGATTATATATTCTCATTTTATTTTTTATTTCATATTAGCTTCTTCCCTATCCCTTCTTGATCATATGATCTTGACCTTTTCTTTTGTTTCCCATTTACCTTGGCAAAGAAGTGGAATACTATTAAGGATCAACAATAAAGATAACAATAATGAATAATGATTTGTACTTAGATAATATTATTTTTCAAGGAGTAATGTAATATTTATGTATCTACTATATCAAGGACGACTAAACCTTGATCATGGGAATGTAATATTATTTATTCTAATTACCATGTAATAAATAACCCACTAAATCTAAGTGAATAGGGTCAGGGTAATTATAGTTGGTATTAAATACCAGTTTAATAAAAACCATATAAAATATATTAATAGATCATAATAATTGAACTTAGATTCTTCCTTTAGAATGTTTTAGGGATTATTATAGAATGGTTTTATAAGCATTTCAATCATTTAATTATATTTTGGAAAAATTATATATATGTATTGTAATATATATTATTAGTTTATAATATTACCAACCAAGCCATGAAATATGATAGATAATGTAACCCTTTATAACAAATTAAAACTAATGCAACAATCATGGATAATTTTTAGATTGTACGGATAATCAAGATAATGGAGTTATTGTTATTGAAAATGTTTTCACTATCCAAGGGAAATTGACTTAGGTTGTTACAAAAAACCTATCCAACATGGAGAAAATTATTACCCCTCAATAAGGATCATGTTGTTTATATTGTCTTATAAGTGAACAACCACCATCATTTAGTGTTTCCACTAATCCCATGGCTGAAGATAAATAGATTAAGGCACTAGATATGTTCTATTTGGAATTTGGGTATACTAAGAATATAAATGTTTTCATGGATGTGTATGGTGTGAGGGGATATGTTGACTAATAGGGGACCCTAATTCAAAATACTATGAAGGTAGGGGAAATATATGAAATGGATAAAAAAACATTTAATGTTTTTTTTTGAGAAGAAATATTTTTTTTGGGAGAAACATGGTAAGATATAAAAGAAATTATTAAATTTAAGCCAAAAGGAAGATTGAATGATGGATGCTTACGAGGCTAATTTCACAAGATTAGTGAAGTATGTCATGAATGACCTATAAAATATGAAAATTAAGATTTATCATTTGTTTGATGTTTTGAAACAATATCTTAGAATATCATTGTCCTCTCACACCTTTTCATAATATGAGGAAATTGAAAAAATTTCTACCAAGATTGAGAATGATTTTTCAAAATCCTTCATTTACCAAAAAAAACATGAGATGAAGAGTATGGTTGAACACTATGTGGTAATACCAACTAGGAAGGAAATTAATGGAATAGTGGAGTTCCATATATATAATAAATATGGGAAGAAACACCCAAGGCCATTCTTTAAAGGGTTGGGCGTATGATTTAAATATGGGGAGAAAGTTCACCAATCCCATGAGTATAATGTTAATTAAGAAACAATCAGTGTGTTCTGATTAAACTTATGGAAGATAGGGAATTACTCTAATATTTTATCTATGTGTGAAGATAATATTTCACATAATAATATTGTAGGTCAGGGTTGATCTTTTGAAATAACAAAATCCAAATTTTAAGCTCCAAATGATGTTATAGTAGGTACATTGATTATATACTCAAATTCATCTAATAAATTATTTGATTCTAGATTTACACACTCATTTATATCATTTATATTTGTTAATAATATTTAATAACCCTATAATTAATTAAAGAATGACTTATCTATTTAAACATTAAGTTGAACTTTGATTATAATGAAGTTATATCAAATAATTTAAATTAGAATGCAATGGCGATGTCTAGTTTTTAATAAATTATCACACCGATGATGGTCTTTTTTGTGATCATTTGGATGTATAAGATCTTGAATTATATATAAATATTCTATTATAGAAATAAGGAAGTTATAATTGGAGATGAAAGTATATAATTAATTATTTTTCTAGGGGATACTTATTTACCTAAAACTTGTCTAGAACCACCCTAGTAGCTTATATTATTGAAATAAAAAGGGAAGATATGGTGGATATTATATCTAGGATGGTTAAGAAGGTTTTGATAATAGAATATGTTTCTTTTTTGTAGGAGTATATTATTGTATTTAGTAATTAATACCTCGAGTTTACCCTAATAGATAAGTTGAACTGTCTCTCAAGCTTATCCCTAATAAAAAAATATCAAATACTCCCTATAGAATGTCTCCATTTTTATTTGGTTGAGATAAATAAGAAATTATAGTAATTATGTGATAAGGGTTTCATTCATCTTAGTTTTTCTCCAGCGAGAGCACCAATTTTATGTATAAAGAAGATCGATAGATCTAGGAGGTTATGCATTGATTATAGGGAAATCAATGGAATTGATGTAAAGAACATGTACCCATTTCTTTGTTTTGATGACATTTTTTATCATATTCAAGGGGTTCAATACATCTAAAAAATTTATATTCATTTTGGTTATCAATATTTAATGTTAATGAAACAGGATATCATGAAGACAAAATTTCATATATGGTATGTTCATTATGTTTTCATGATAATTTTTTTGAGTTAACCAATTAACCTTATATGTTTGTAGATTTTATGAATAGAGTATTCAAGGACTATATTATCAATTTTGTGATGGGATTTTTTAATGATATTCAATTATATTCTAAGAGTTAAGAGGGTAATTAAAATCATTTTCAGTTTGTACTTTAGGTTTTGAGGAAAAATGTGTTATATGGGCAATTTAATAAATTTGAATCTTATATTCAATAAGTTTCTTTTATTGAAAATATTGTCTCCAAGGATTTGATATTTTTTTACACTTCAAAAACAAAGTTTTTCATGGAATTTTTAGGAAATACCATTATAACTAAAATACATAGTTTTCTTAGCTTAATAGGGTACAATCAGTGGGTTGTTCAAAGCTATACTTATATAGATAATTTGTTAAACTAGTTAAAATGTAAGGGGGTCAAATTCACATTGAAAAAGTAATTTGTAGATGAATTTTTAAAATTGAAGTGTAGATTAGTAAATTCACCTACATTAAATATTCCATATCATAATGAATGGGTTTTAATTTTTTTGATGAATCAAATAATGGTATTCTATGTGTTCTTATTTAATATAATAGGTTGGTTTATTATGTATCTTGATAATCGAATCCCCATGAGGTTAATTATCTAACTCATGTTTGGTTGTTATTTGTAATGATATTAACTATAATGATATAGAGAAATTACCTCTATGGAGAAAGATTTGATATAAATACTTATCATAAGAGTATAAAATAAATCTTTACTTATAAATTTATTAATATGAGGAAATATAGTGGTTGGAGCTACCTAAGAGTTATGAATTTGTTATAAATTATCACCATAGAAATTCAAGCAAGTTAAAAATTTCATTATGTAGAAAATACCATGGTTTCTTATCCTTGATGAGGGTTGAGATTGGTTTAATTCTCAAGGATTAAGTAAGGATGAACATGGCAGTTATAAATGATGGGGAAACATTGTTATTATTTAATGTAATTTATTGACAATCCTCATTTAATAGGATTAATAAATCCAATATTGATTTTAAGGACTTACAAAATAATTCAATAAATGTGAAGAATAAGAAATTTATAGAATTCAATATTAGTGATGATAGTGTTTAATGGTTTTTTAAGTGGTTACATGTCTTATAAATACCACGAATAAAGAAACATTTATTTTATAAATCTTAAAGTTTACATTAATCTATATATCATGTATGTATGAAGATGTATAGGGATGTATGAGAACATTTTTGGTGGAAAAAAATAAAGTAAGAGATTGAAGATTATAATGAAATATTCTTTGTATTACAATAGGTGAAGGCCAAAAGGAAACTTACCAAGGTTATAGCTTTACCTATACTATAGTGGGGATAGGAAAATATTACTATGTATTTTTTCATTGGTCTTACAAAGAAATTCAAGGGGCATAATAGAATATGAATCATTATGGGTCTTCTTACAAAGTCTTCCCATTCCCTTGTTATTCGAGAAGATTTCCCTCTCGACCATATTGATTGGTTGTATATAAATGATGTAGTGAGACTTAATGGAACACTTTTATCTATAGCCTCTGATTGTGACCCAAGATTTACATCAAAAGTTTAGAGTCTTATCAAGAAGGAATTAAATACAGATATTAATCATAGAACAAACTATCACCCTAAAACACATGTGTAGTCTAAATGGACTATCCAAACATTGAAAGATATTCTAAGGTCATTATCTCTTAACTTATTAGGATGTTTGGAAAAGAATTTGTCACTTTTGGAGTTTTATTAAAATAATAGTTACCACACCTTCATTAAAATAGAACCATATAAGGTCTTGTATGGAATGAGATTTTAAAATCCTACATGTCATGACTGAGTTAGCGAAATAAAGTTATTGGGTCTAGAACATGTGTAAGAGAGAAAATATGAGGTATGATACATATAGGATCACATAAAGGCATCCCAAAGTAAAGAAATATATTACAATGTCAATTAGATAAATGATGTTTAATTCCAAGTTAGAGGTCATATCTTACTAAGTATATCTAATTGGAAAGTGTTCATAACATTTGGAAAGATATAGATGCTACAAATGAGGTGTACTGAGCCATTTGAAATATTAGAGAGGATATGAATTTTGGATTATCATCTATCCATTCCACCAAAACCATCTCAAGTGCATTCAGTCTTCAATATAACCCTTATAAGGAAGTATAATCCACACCCTTACCATGTTTTATTGGTGTATCAAGTTTAGATGGAACCTAAATTATATTATAAAGAAGTAGAGATTCAGATTACTCATATGAGAGAGAATGTACAGTGGAATAAAATACCCATATTATTAAGGTTATTTTGAGAAATATTTTTTTATAAGATGAATCTTGGGATCTAGAGGATGTAATAATAATTTCATATCCACATTTTTTGTGAATTGATTTATAATTTTGAGGCTAAAATTTTTATTAGTGGTGGGGTATGTAATAACTGAGAAATTATAGTAATTAATAAGTATGTTTTATTATAATTTAATACATTACAAAATAGAGTAATATAATAGGAATATATTAAATTTCATATATAATAACAGATGAAACTAGTACCATGAAACCAGTAAAGATATGAGAAAACATCATGATCTGGTACTCTGAAGGTCATACTCAAAAAAAAATAGCAATAATATGTGGAAAATTATTACTATGAATAAAACAAAAAATATAAGAATAGTCACGGTCTCTTATGGAATAATATGAATGAACTTCATATTATAAAATGATGTGGATATGTAAAATGGATAATATTACCATTCAAATCTGACCATTGTAAATCTGGCCATTGTAATATAAATACAGAAATTATTCATACATGTGTCTTGTAAAATGAATAAAACCATTTGATAATAATATAATTCATAATTATATAAATTAATACTAATCATTGAATAGTAATATAATTATACACTTGTGACTTAAAAAAATTATTTAATAGAGGAAGGAGTTTCTAAGTTTTTGGTGCCAAACATGTGATAATGAAATAGAAAATGAGTTTTATTAAAAAAATAAAAGTCTTAAATAAATAAAATTATTTTCATAAATAAGGAATTAAATTTACAAATAACATTTCAAAATTATCCACTGGTGATTTTTTAATAATTTTTTGAGATTGTTAAATTTTTAACTAAATAGTAGAATATAGTAGGAAAATTCAATATATATTATAAAGTAATTATGTTTTAAAAAATATTAAATAAAAAATAAAAGAGAATACATGACAAAAAATAACATATATATTTATTATATATAATTAATTTTAAGGAATTAAAATAATTTTATAAACCTATAAATAATTTTGCAAAGCCAAAATTGAAATTATGTTTAAAAAAATATTTTATGGATAAATATATTTCTATAGAAAAAGTGATATAGAAGAATTTAGGTTTTTTCTCAAACTCAAATATGTCAAAAACCATGCCATAAATTTAAAAAATCATTGGCCTTAATCATGGGTAAGTTAGAGTTTTTTTATTTTACACATCCTATATTTCTAAGGAATTTGTCTTGAAATTTATAATCAATCCTCCATCATTTTCTATAAATACCCACACATTATCCCATTACACGTCTATCCAAATCAATTGAGAATGGATTTCACCGCATTTTTTCTATCAAGAGTATCTTTGTAGTGTTTATGAGCTCTAAGGTTCTCATCTCAACATATAAGAAGTTTCCTTTCAAGATAAGGGAACCTAACCTATTCTTTTCCTTTATTTTGTGAGCAATTTTAATTCCATTTCATTTCAATGACTAATGTTATTATGATTCATTTTTATGAATAAATTACAATATTTTAAAGTATAAATCACCATTCCCTCTCATTATAGTATCTTTATAAGATGTTTTAATGCACAAACATTTCTATTTTTGTAAAATCATCATAATTTTTTTATAAAGTAAGGTGTGTGCGATCTTCCTAGTCATGAAATATCTTATTCGATATAAAAATGTTTTTGAAATATTTTCATAGATGCTCACAAGTTTGAAAACCATGGAATAGGCTAGTTGGGTATTAACTCAATATACACTTTGGTTCATGGGTAGTGGGCGTAATTTCAGACCTGGTTTGACACTCCTTGGAGATATACTTGGGATGGTTTATATTCTCTTTGTAAAAAATTCTGAACGCTTTATCGATAATTTAATCGGTCTCATACCCTTAAAAATATATGTATTCATATACCTAAATACATTGATCATATTTTTCTTTTCTAGTACCCAATAACTATAATTCCTTATACATTTCTTCCTTTTGGAACTTATTTGAACCTTATGAATACCTTATTATTCCATTAATAAGATGGGGGATTACACCTAGTTATCCTTATTTATTCATGGATTGGAAGAAAATATTATCAATCCATATATTATAATTTTTTTTATCAGATAATATTATAAGATAATCCCTATTGAGTAATTATTCTAATTATTTATGTTATTAACTTATTGATGTTCTCTTATAGTATCTATTTAGTATGTGATGAAATGTATTGGAAATTTATATTTTGGATGGGTCCAGATATTATATATTCCCTCAGTGAATGATTAGGTCTCATGAGACAATTATAATAAGGTAATGGGATATTACTTAACCTTTATACAAAATTTATTAGAATAAGGCCTCAACTGTATATTTATGATGCCCAGAATAAATCATTTCTAACATTTACATCATTATTTGATAAGTTACTCATTTATTAACTTTTCCATTCAGGGATTATGTTATGCAACATTGGTTTTTTATATGCTCACATTTTCATTATGATTTAATTTTATCTAATGATATATACTATCCACTACTAAGAATTGGAACTCACCATTTAATTCTCTTTCCCATTTCCAAAGTTAATTATGTATAATATAAGGTATGATAGAAGCTACAAATAACATTAAGGAATAGTGATTTTACTCAAATGTTTTAATTTTTCATAATGTAATGCAATATTTTTGTATCTGGTCACTTTAGGACTACTGCACCTTGATCCTAGGAATTTAATCCCCTGTATTCCAATTACCATGTAATAAATAACCCACCGACTCTGGGTGACTAGGGTTTGTGTAGTTGTACATGTCAGAGGAGTACGACACTAGAAATTCTATGAAATTCATGACTGAACCCCATTTTTTCTTATAGAGATAAATCATAAATCCACCTATCTATCCTATCAAATGAATGAGGATGAATAAATGGAGTGCACCAGTGCAATCTCAGTGGAAAAATACATCAGATTGACTATTCGCATATCAAAAAAATTTAGTAGACTAAAACGTGGATTTCATCATATCAGAAAAAATATGATGTTACCTGATAGGATCCAAGCCTCTTGAAATGATTCATATTTTGTAACTAAATATTGGTATTGACTCATTCATTTCAACTTTTGGGTTTTTATGTCATTGGAAGAATGTAAATCCATTGTCTCAGTTAAAGGTTACAACCAAAATCATGGGTAAAAATAATAAAAATATTTTTATTGTTATCATCAATAATAATAATAATAATATATTTATTATTGTTATTATATTTATATAATATTTAAATAAAAAAGGGGAGGGGAGTGATTCTTACTGATTCCCCCTATGTTAACCCTAGGTGATGCTGTGACATAAATAAGCACCGCTTATGATACTCTTTTCCATCATCAGATGGCCACCTCATACCTTGTCACTAGTTTCCATAGTGGTTATCCCCCATTTAAACTTCCATACCCCACACATGTATAGTCTCTAATACCATTCCTCATGCACCTCTTTTCTACATCCTTTTGATCACATCAACCACCTAGATCATATATGGCCTCTTTCTTCTCCCTCTAATGTGTTACCATGGATCGTTTTGAAAAGTATATAGACCCTTATCTTGTAATATATACCTACCTCTTTAAAACCCCATCACACACCTCACAGAGAATCCTAATCCCTAGCATGGTTCCCTCATCTGATCAGCCTCCCCCCATGTGTTGCCTCCATCTCTTTTCACTACCTAGTCCACATCAGATATTTCATCAACCTTCCCTTCACTAATTTCATCCACTAATAATTTCATAGGTTTTTTTCATCCATATGTGGGAGTAATAGGACAAGGGGAAAGACAAAAGAATGTATAAAAGAGAATATATTGAGAAATAATTGATATCCTCTCCACTCTTAATTGATTACATCTAGAATAGCTCGACCACAAACAAAACCTATGGGTTAAGGATTATTAATCCGTCTAAAATATCTGATATCCATTCATCGGGAATGGGTTGGAAAATTAAGAATGCATAAAATAGTGGATATAATACGATAATAATATCCTATAAAATTCCACACAGATATATGTTTCCTTCCATAATTCAAGGATATCATCTCTCATTATCATCGATATGTGATCCAAACTTTGATTCCATCATGATTCCATTATTCGATTCCATGTTCCACTAATCCATCTAGATCTTCCTTGTTGACCCCATTTCCCACTTTATCCATCTCAATATAGGGTTATGGAGGCTGACTATAGTGATGGAGGTTAAATATGATAAAATAGAGGCGATTAGGGTTTCACTATAATAAATCAATGAAATTAATTATTTAATCCACATGTGATGGAAAACAAATATAAGGGTCTTCATTTGAATCGATGTTATACCATCCATAAGGTAAAATAAATATTTTAGAAACCACCATTATATTGATTTTCCCATCTAATTATCTATTAAAAATATGTAATCATTTCTTCATAGAAACTCCCACATAGAACAAAATTTAATATTTTTATACTTAATATTTTTTATGGATCTATTTCAATCTTAATTCTAAACTGATTTAGAGCAGGGGTAAATTACACATCCAAAAACTAGTAAAACCACTAGATAATTTTTTCTTTTTCAATTTTTGGGGTAAATTTTCCTTTTTAGCCATATATAAGTCCCATATTCAAAAACCCATAATTGAGTTATGTGTTGTTGGGTAAAAACCCAAACATTTACATGTTATATGCCTGTGTTCTTAATTTTATGGTTTTGTGGGTGATGGAATTTCATTTATTTGAATTTTATTATATTAATACTTATAACTCTTCCATTTAAATGTATTTTTTTGAGGAGTTTTTTGGGTAGACTTGCAGGTCTTCATTTTGTTAGATGAATTAGGAGATTCAATTATTCTTAGGCCAAATTTGTTGCAAAAAATGGTAAATAATATTTAGGTGATGTGAGATTGAGTGAGTGTTTTATAGGACCATCAAAATTATTATACTGATTGGATTAGGACACCTCAAGAGTTTGAGGTGGGCGATATTTTCTTAAAGGATTATCCCCAATATGGGAACATGATGTTTGTATGAGAAAGTAAGAATTCTCTCAATTTATAAAAACTTTATTATGTTGGAGTGTGTTAGAAATTCGGAATATCACATAGAAATTGTTTCAAATATGAATCAAATTAATTACATCTTCTTTATATCACAACTTCAGTGATGTCTTTATGATGATTCACATGATAATAATTAGGGTGTGTTGAATACTGAGTAGGATGTGATATTTGTGATATTAATTTATGTGATTCATGATAATAAGAATATGGTAATTTGTGGAAATATTATTCCTTTATATTTTTTCTTATATAGGTGTGATAACTTAGATAAGTGTACATTGGAATGCGATTTGAATATGTGAGATCAGTATCTAAAGTTATATTGAATCTTGTTTTTATAGTGATGTTGAGATATATCTCATATTGATGTGATTTATGTTTATATATATATATATATATATATTTGCAGTGCGTCTCTTGTGATGATGAGATTCCTATTTGAGTGGTATCTCATTGTGTGTTTCTATTTTGAGGTAATTTCTTTTTATTATGGGTTTGTTTTTTATTTTCAAGGATGAAAATCATTTGATAGATATTAAAAATAGATATTTAAATTTTCACAGACCTCTAGTTTGAATTTGGGAGTGTTTTATATGTATGAGGATGTGTTTAATATCTAAAGTTATGGGTGGGTTTATTTTAACTAAAATTTTCAGTTTCGAGTAATATAATGCCTTAGTAGGGTATCATTTTTCCTAGATTTATCTATCTATGGATCCAGAGTTGGATAGATTTTTGTGGTTGTTGTGGTCTAGTTATTGTTCCATAGATTTTGCAATGATGATTTCCTATGTTACATTACACTATATTCCATGAAGCTAAAATAGTTTGGGATGAATCTGGTTTGAATTGGAATGATGTTTCACTTTGATATATTTAATTTTAGAGTGAGGGTAGTGTTGTACCATGAAGCCTTAACCATGATTTCATAGGTTTCCTCTCTTTTATGTATTTTATAATGACACTCGTTGTTTCAATGTGAAGCTCATTGGGTTAGACATTATGGTGTAAAACACTAATTTCACGGTATTGTTACCTATTATGATAACTTTTAAATGGTTATTAACTACAAGATTCAATGAGATTGTACCATGGTTCTTTGTGGTGCAGTTGACCTGACCTCATTATGCTATGAAGCTTGGTGGAGTGTTGTGGCTTTTCCCACACAAAAGTAATTTTAAATTTTAGTTTTCCCTTTTCTTTGGTATGATTCCTATTCCTTCTCTAGAACATAAGGTATCCATGTGGATTTTTTTGATAGTATTGGGAATTATTTTGAATCATAAGAAGTTGTAATCATGTGATTGAGTTATTATGATCCAAGGTGCTCTTTATCTTAACTTATACCACACTTTCTTGTTTCCATTCTATTATGAATCTTTAGTAGGGAATTTTTATTGATTTATTTTTAAATTTTGTTCAATGATTTGTTAGAGGATTTATGTGTATAAGTTTTGTAGTAAATTATTGTGAGATTCGTAGTGTTGGACCATTAGTGTCTTTTAATCAATGTGCTCTGATTATTGGAACTTATGTTTGAGGTAGGGGTTTTGAAATATCTATATTTTTATTTTGTTAACTATTGAATTGACACGTTTTGGTTATATTTGGATAAAGAGTCTGAATTTACCTAATGAAGAAAATGAATTGGATTAAATAAAAACCAAATGTAAAAGTGAATAATTGGTGATTTATATGATTTTCATGATATAGTTTATGCATTCCCTATTTTGTTATAATGATCATGTCACTATGATTTTGTTGTTTTTTATTAATGTGATAAAAATGTTTAAAACTGGGGAATAATTTAAAGATGGTAATGAAGTGAGGAATTGAAAATTTAGAATTCATATTTGATGTGGTTTGGTAATAATTGTTAAATAAATTGCGAAACATGGTTATACAATATTTTTGTAATTTGTTTTAGAGTATCATCTTTTTTATCATGGAAATGAAAGTAACCCATTTAAATATTGAATCTAATCCTCACGAATCAACATGAAATATAAAAAACATAAAATAACAAATTCACTTAAGATGTAGTAAGTTCCATATATGATGAACTTGAATGTGTTTTCTTGGTTGTAATCACCATGCAACAACCAATGGACTGTCACTCCCATAGGGACGACACAAGCCACTATGATCCTTATTTGTAATGTGAGGGCCATTGTAAACCGAAGGTATTCTAGGAATTTATCCACGAAGATGAATTTTGAATAGGGAGGAAAGAATTTATTTATAAATATATTTAAAATATCATATATAAAGAATATGGGTATCACATCCCTTTATATATGATCTGTTAATTTAAAAAAGGGGGTCAATAATTAGTTGCCATTATATGGAGTACATCATGCATTAGACATAGTTTATGTCCATTTTCATCTCATAATAACTTTATCATTTTAAATTATTATGGGTATTCATAAATGTATTAATGTGTCATTACATAAATGGTGACAAACTATATATGTTACGTGGTGAAATACATGCACTCGATATCTCATATCTCTAACCTATCATATGCTATGATAAATACCAATAATATACTATGATAGAAGCATATGTTTGTCAATATCATTGGTTATCACTTAGGTGATATCATACAACATGAAGTCCATATTTTAGTTCATATCCAACAATATTTATCTTTAACTAAAATCCCATAATGAATTTACGAAAAACATCGAAATTCTTCATGAATCCACCCCAACACTTTCGGATACAGTTTTTAAAACTGTCTTCATTTTGGAACAAACATAATTTAAAAAATTTAATCATTTTTTGAGGCCTAAATTTTTGAACCTATTGGTCTTTTGATCATTGATAACAAATATTAAATATTTATTTAATAGATTTAAGAAAAGTAAATCCTCTTGAAGATTATCAGTTCTACTCAAGCTATAAAGGGGTTAGGTGTTATATCTATTAAACATACTCATATGTCTATAAGAAAATAAAAAACACAATATGGATCATATAAACCATATTTATACTCATATAATCACTTTCTCCCTAATATATAGTTACCACTAGAAATGGAATATTTCAATCTAGTATAAGTTAAGTCACACATTCATGATTCTATAAAACAGACTAACCATATTGAAGAATACATCATATATAATCCATCTATGAGATGAGAAAATTACATGTACCTGATCTATGTAGATAAGAAAATCACATGTTTCTTAACTAATCATGGACATGTATTTCCTTATTCTAATTCAATAATGTTATCAGATTTATTTAACTCATCATATGAGTGAAAATACATCCTTTCTTGGTTGATCTCCAATAGATGATATGATCAACAACATATCTGAACACAATATGTTTATCTAAGCCTCAAGGATTTCATAATAAAGGTATCAATGTATTCAGGTTCTCATGTTGGGTGTCTGACTAGTCTTAGGTGATGATGATTTATAGTAAGAATACAACCTATGTATATCAATGACTGTGTGAAATTATATGTGATATAATTTGGTGAGGAAATCTAAATAATAAGTTTTTCCTTATTATCTCAGGAATATATTATTTATATACCATATAAAACTATTTCTATTGAATAAAAGATTACAATCTTTCCAATATTAATATATTATCACAACCCATAATACTCCTTGATGATCATTGGTCAGGGATAATCCAATGTTATACTCTGAGAGGATATTACCACTCTACATTTTTGTAATATAAATTTTAGAAAACTTGAATGAATGATTAATATATATGGTATTTATTATACAATAATTATATATTTCACAATCATTACATCCAATCTATCATATATATAATATAAATAGATCGAACACGACCCTCTTTATTTTACTCTGCTAACGATTCTATCAATACATGCACTACATTATCCTATGTATCCACCCAATAGATCTTTATATATACCCTATAAATGATATATTGAATAACATGTAACTTGAAAAGGATGTATTTAGTCTTTTTATGATACCAGGGTTCCTTGAAATAATAAATAGTTCCATTATTATCATGTTAAATCTTGATTTCTCCCTCAATTCATGGAACCACTTCATATTCAAAAATTATGTTCTGATCTAAATAGTTTCCTTCACATCATATAATGTAATGATGCACTTTACCACATTCTTTTTATTATTCTATGGTGTATTTTTGGGAACTCTTTGAACCAATTTCTCCAACATTTATGTAATAAATGAAGGTAGATTGAGATTTCATGTCATCTTTGGCAGTTTAAAAACTAGAATATGTGAATGCCTATACAATGAGATCACCCTCACCACCAGAGATCAATAACACATCCTTAATTATTATTAATTACTGAAGAATGTTCTTATCATTAATACATTGGACCAAACCAAAAATGGATTAACATCTATTTGTTATACTCAAAGAATAAGTGACATCATGTTGACTACTCAATATGGAATACATGTTAAATCTTATACCATATACATAAGGGATTCTATCCAACTATTCCCATATTTAAGAAGGATATTAACTATTCCTAATATTTGGGGTGTGAAACACTGGTTAATACCCCTTCTTGGAGTTCTCCAAGATAAACTACTTTATTAATTTTCTAATATATGTGTTATGAATCATTTAAAGAAACCTTTTTTATCTATATATATAGATATTTATACCCAATGTAAAGGCTTCCTGAACCATGAACATTGTCTAGAATCTTTTTACAAATCATATATTTTTTTAGTATAAATTTAATAAATCATTTCTTATATGAAGTATTCCATCTACATATAATATTATGAAAACCAATACACTCCTATTGATCAACTTGAATAGACAATAATCGTAAATTTTTTTGTTTAAACCAAAATATTTGATTGTTCTATAAAACTAGGTATTTAAACTCTGAGAGGATTTCACTGAAATGAAAATAGATTTTTGAGGTAGTTTGTTCATGATTATTATATAAAACCATTGTGAATTTTTGTAAATATAATTTTTAAAAAATTATTAGTGGTAGTGTATGAAAATAAATCACTTATTAATTATTAGTGGTAGTTTCTTACTAACTCATCTTTATTTTGGTATTTAGAAATCATTTTAAAAAACCCCCCACTTACGAAATCTTAATTTCAGATATATTTCCTCCTTCCCGAAATATCCCTCCCCCCTATACAAACCTTATCCTTCCTTGATATTCCCATTGTACCAACCTCTACCACTTTGTCACTGGCCGTCTCTATCACTGACCTCCACCCACCCCATCACAAGCTCTCTTTAGTGAGTTCTCTAACACCCATTCCCTCTTCATCCTCATTTATATCCTACCAAAATATGGGACTGAATGACACCCTCTCCTCCAATACTTCAAAGTGAAACACCATCATGATCACCAGTTCGCCATTATGAGCCAATGGTATATGAACTCTACCACCCATCCCTCCATTTTTCTGCAAAAAAATCACATAACCAAGCACCAATCAACAAAAGGTTGTCTATGGTAAGTTAATTTTCATTATAAAATGGTTTTCTTGACTAAAAATTTTAATTGATTTAATTAACTAATTTTTTTACTATACATTTATAACCCAAAATTTCGATTTAGGCTGTAAACTAGTGCTCAAATGATTAGGTGTGTAGATGTGACTATTGAATGTTTCAATTATTTATTTACTCTCACATATATGTTTTTAATTTCCTATGGATATAAAATATAAAATTTTATTATAGTTTATAATATCTTAGGAGTTTATATTTTTATTATTAGTTACATAAGGGTTATTTGTTAATTATATGTTATATTTTCGACATGATTTTATTTCATTAATATGTTTTATGTCATTTTTACTATTATTTGTCAACCATACAAAAATATATAAAAGTTATCTTAAATTACCTAAAAATACACCACAATATCTTAAGGAACTAGAGATTTTTTTTTAATTTTTTAATTTACATTTATTTTTTCGAATTAGGATATGTGTATTTCCTTTATGTAATTTTAGAAAATGGTTGAAAATGAATGAAATTTATGAAAAAAACGATATTGAAATAATTTTATATTAGATATGTGGAATGTATTTGGACTTACCAATCAAACATTTTGGAAAGTTTGATCTTTTATAAAACATCATAATCATCAATCTATTTCTATGTTAGTAGTGAATGAAATCCAAAAAATAATTATTGATGCTTTTTGAAAAAAGAAGCAGAAGAAGATCATAACATGTGAGTACAATATTCTAATTATTTTTTAAATATTAGTTGAAGTGAAATCCTCACTGAATAATTAAATAGGATTTATAAACTTATAACTTATAGAAATTAGTAGTTATATGAGGGGTGACAAAAATATTCAAAGTTATAATTTTTATAGAAATTTCACCATATCAAGTTTTTTTTGTAATTAAAAATAAAGAAATTTTCGTTATATTAGAGTTGATGAATGATTAAATTGGTTTATTTAAGATAATTAAATCATTTTATGTAAGGGATAAAGTTTTCAAACATTTACATCTCAATTATATAAAGATGCATGCATTTCCCAATGACTGTGTGTCATATTGGGTATAAAATTCAACAAAATGGGAGTGTAAAAAACTACATACTTGTAGATGGAACTTAATGAATAATGTTAAAAGAATTAATTAATTTTAAGTTTTTATGTAGTAGAGAAATGAAACTCTCATGATTTTTTTACATTAATTTACTTAAGAACATTTATTTCAAATATTATTCACATAATCTAAAACCATAGATTATATGACACCTCATGTTATAGAAGAGAACAATTATAAGATTATGTGTCATTAAATATATTTAGAAGAGTGGAAATATATCAATTTATTAACTCCAAATTTATCCAAAAATTGTAGGAATGTACATTTATGATTAGATACTAATAGATATAATCTATTAAATACGTTAAGTACCAATTATTGAATATGGATTTTTTACCTCTTATAATATGCTTCCATGGATGTGTATACAACAATCCTCTATTGTTATTTTGATTATTTTGAAAGGATATTTTTTTAGAGAATAATTCCAGTGTATGCATTCAACATCCAATACATGAATTGAATTAGTCAATAGAAAATGGTGTGGATAATTGTGATGCATTGACTAAAAAAATATTTAAATTTCATGCTAATCTTATGTTGACCATCGTTGGATTTCTAGGACTTGGGAATTTCTTTGGTTGGAATACTCACACAAACCTGAATTATCTTATTTATATCTATGATTTCAATGGTAAATGAATTCCTTAGCTTGGAAAAAGTTGTTTCATGTGTGATCATCAATTCATCGATTCATACCATAGATTTTGATTTAATAAGTCTTGATTTGATGGAAAAACCGATTTTCCCCCCTCTAAAATTATTATTTGAGATATAATTTTTTTTAAAATTATCATATATTTCTACATTATTAGGGAAAAAATATCATTTGACCATTGGTGTAGAAATATTTCATACCACATTAGATATAATTGGAACATAATAATGGAATAAAAAAGTGTATTTTTCAGACTTCTTTATTTGGAAGTCCAAATGTTATGCCGTAATTTTAATGTTATGAACATTGAGAAGAATTTTTGTGATAATGTTCTTTATAAGATACATAATGAGTAGAAAAAATGATTATTATCATAATACAAGTACATATTGAGAATACATTAATATAAAGGGAAATCTATGGGAAAATGTGAATGGGAGGCACCCTGTAACAATATTTTCATTGAAAAACCAAGAAAAAAATATCCATTCAAATAATAAAAAATATTAAAGTAGCTATTGGTTATTATAGTAACATTTCCAGATGTTTTGTATTAAAAAATAATAAGTAACACAAACTAAAAATTCAGGAATCATGTATTTTGATGAATATAACCTGTTACATGATAAAATAAAAATGTTTTGTGCACATTATTCATAAAGCGTTGTGGAAAAAATGTATACCTTTATGGGTTTTAAAAATTATAGGAAATAATTTTAGGGATACTTTTCACCTAATGACAATATTTCCACCATCATTTTCACTGTTATGATTCATTTTGAAGTGCATTTGTCCGAGGTAGCTAAAGTTGGAGGACCCGTAATCTATTGATGGATGTATCCTATGTAGAGGTATTGTATTTTTAAATTTTCATCACTATTGTGTGTTTTTTTATAAATTTTACCATATTAGTTTTATTATGTGTTGAATAATTAGGTACCTTGTTCATTTGAAGTATTTTGTGAAGAAAAAATCTCTTCAACAAGGCTCTATTTTCAATGGTTACATGGATGAAGAGTGTCTAACATTATTTTTGAAGTATTTTTATGGGTTGAGACATGATTAAATTCAGTTCCAAATGTTTATGATAACCCAAATAACATTCTTTCCTTCTGTAAATCAATACTATTTACTACATTTGGTTATCTAGATGAAAATAAATCTTCATTTTCACCCACACATATAGAGTTTATAAAATATAAAAGTTTTGTGCTACTAAATAGTGATATCCTAAAACCTTTCATTGAATTACTAAATAAGAAAAAAAGAGATTATTTCAGAGTTGAACTATACATGAGAATGAAAAAATTAAAATCTTTGAAAAAATGTATGAGTGATTAGTTTTCAAGTCATGTAAGTTTCTAATTAGTTTCATATTTATAATAAATTGATAATTATTTTTTAAAATACTAATATTTTGTATCTATTTTTAGAAATCATGAAGGTTGATAATTGAGCTGAATTACTTAAGGATTTGAAATATTTTTCTTGGGGGATTTATAGCAGTGAAAAAGATTAAATATCTATAACTATAATGGTCCTGAAGATTGTTTGAAAAACATTAATGGAATCTAAAAAAATAAGAGGTGGGATATCATAGATATTTGATTTATATAATAGAATTAAATTATCATGGAAATTTTTCTATTATGTTATTAATAAATATGTCGGTTGATATTCATAGGTTCACAAATAATGATTACTTACTATTGAGTTATGAAAACTAAATCATTTAATAGATACTTGTTAGTGTGAATAATGTGATCCATATATTTTGGATTCACAAGATAAAATGGTATATTATGTTGATGATGATGTCAAATAAGGGTTAATTTTTGTATTCCATGTAAAAATATGAGAATTTCATGATATGGGTGATGATGTTGAAGAATGATTTATTGATTGTGAACCCCATCGATGGGAAGAAATTGATATATTTATCCATGATGGCATTGAAACTTTGAGTCTTTTTAGAGAGGGTGAAAACGAGGACACATGTTTACAATTGATGATGATAATCAATTATGAATGAATCCAATGTATAAAAAATCCTCACTTAACTTATTAAATCATATTTTTTATGTTATTACAAAATAGATACTCATTCTAAATAGAGTTTATATCATAAAAATACCCACTTTAATTTCATAAATATTGATATTCATTTTTATAGTGAAAAATTGTTATACTTATAATAAACATAAATACAACATTGACCAGGAATAATATGGGGAGTAAAATAATATTCTTTTTTCCTTTAATAAAATAAGTTAAATTAATGATAGTAAAATAAATAGACCTATATCGAGGACTATATATAATAATATTTATATTTTTATAAAATAAACCAGTAGTTTTGAGCATCTAATTTACTATTTGAATACCCAAATATGATTTGGAATTTTTTTTGGTAATTTTATATTTTATTATTATATTGCATCATTTCATATTGGTTAACTTATTTTCCCATTGATTATATTTTAGAAATAATTTCAAGTACTAATTAGTATGTTTATAGTAGATATATAAATAGTCAAATAATGACTCAATGACACCAATGATGATCACAACTCCATCAATTATTCTTCCCACTGATATAGGGTTCCAGTGGAAGTGAGTGTTGGTGTAATGGGCCAATCAAAAGATGATCCTGATTTGACTAAACAAGTTGTCTAACAAATACTAACATGAGTATATAAATATTTAACAATTGTTATTATGAATTTCATTATAAACACATTATCTATTTCATAGTTTAATAAGTATTTAATTTGTTTGTATTATTGATAAAAAAATCCAAAAAAAATAAACCAACATGGAAACAAAGGATGCTTGGAGTAGGATGAATTTAGTGGTTGGTGAACCATTTGATATTTTTAGGATTCCTACGACTGGTGTTGGTGGAATTTATAGGTAGTTTTAGTACATACTTTATCTAAGCAGACAGACATCCCCATCACATATCATTATTGGTGGCATCTTCTAATAAACTAGTAGAATGATAGAATTGATAATAAAATAAAGGCAAATTAAAATAAATATTTAAAACTATTCATCCATTTGATATTACTATTTTGATTATTCATTATGTAATTTTTATATTTATTATTTGTGTACTTTATTTTATTTTATTGTGGATGAAACCATTTTGAATCGATGAACTTTGAAAACATTTGGAAATATATAAATATTTCATGTATAGTTTATGGTCTAAATTCAGTGACATCTCATTAAGACTTTTGTAGATGTATGATAATTTATCACAATAGATACCTTGAGAGTAGTGTAATTATTGTTTAGATAGTTTTTCATTTTATTTATTCATGTTATTTTACTATATGATATTAGGTTTTTATGAATTTGTTAATCATATTAATTTTTTATTTCTCAAATTTATTAAATTTTACTGTAATGTATCATTATGTATTTGTAAAATTTATAAGAAAAAACCAATGAGTTGAGAGAAGTCTATAATCCCATACATATCATGGTTAGATATTTTAACAAGGAGAAGATTGAGAAGGATATTTTTTATTTTTATAACATATATAAGTGTTTTATTTTATATTATTATTTTTTAATTATAATTATTTGTCAAATTTAGTGACATAGGATTTGGAGGTTTTTCATCAGGTTGTCCAGATTGGGATGTGGTTCTATATTCATATACAGTTAGATCATAGATATGCAAATGACTATTCTTATATAGTAGGGGTAAAATAATTTAATAATCCCTCTATTTTATCAAATCAATTCATTTTTTATATTATTTTATATATAGGCTAAAATTAAGTTGGCCTGAGATGAAGATCCCTCACAGTCATAATTGATTTCCTAGAGTAATTCTATTGCACTAGTTGTGGTAAATGAGAATCATGGTCACGTGTAGACGATGGGTTTTAGACCATCCACATCATGGGTCTTTGAGAGGTCCTTGAAATCATTCACTAGGATTTGGCCACATGCCTCAGGTCTTTGTAGTGTTCATTATCCCGCATCAAGGAAAAAATGTGATATTATAGAACAAAAATAAAGGAATCGGATTCATGAATGAGAGAACTGTATGAGTAGTGATCTATAATGGGGGACCTTTTGTTACATTATTTCAGGGGACAACATTGAGTATTTTCAATGTGATTATATCCATGGTACAATACTATCAGTAAGTAAAACAATTCTTGTTTGTATTTTTCTTAAGTATTATAAAAATTAAACTTATTTTTGTTTCTAAATTAATTAATTGGAGGAACTAGATGCTATAATTCATCAGTATTATTAATATTGGTTATCATCTTGAGGCAAATACAATGAATTATATGTAATTTCCATTGGTTTTTGATGTATTATGTGTTTTTATGCTAACACATCCCCTAGAATTATGATATTTATTTTTGTAATGATGGTTCACTTTCAAGACCATATAACTAATGTTACATTATGTATTTATATGTAATATCATATTTTTTTGTGTTTTTTATAATGATAAATTTATTTAATTTTTTTATACTATATTAGAAACCATGCTTATACCTATTTTGGCCTTTGTAATTGCATGACTTCCCTTTATTTTTCATTCAATTATAAGGTCTATAATTTTAGGATATATATATATATATTAATTTAACCGGTAGATTGAATCATTTATAATTAGGGTAAAAATTAATGTATATAAAATTTGGTGGTTAAAACCACCATTAGGAACTAAAAAACCACCGCTAATTGATCTGGAATCTAAAAAACCTCTACAAAATGAAATATTAGTGGTTATAAATACCAATATGTATGAAGAAATATAATATATTTTACATTTATTAGCCTCATTTTTAACCATTTAAAAATAAGTTTCCTATTAGTAGTTTAAACCATGGGTATAAATAGTTTTTTGCAGTGATTTTCATAAACCAACACCAATAAAAAACACAAAGTTTGAAATAGAGAAATAAATAAATACGGGGGTTCATTAAATGAACAAAAATTATTTAATATCTATTTAAAACAATAAATATAAAAAAAAGTCCACCACCGATTACTATATTTCCTATAGTGTTGATTCAAACCATTAATAAACTATTGGAGCTTGCAAACGCTACAAAACTCATTTGAAACATAAAAAAATTGGGCTATATCACAAAAATGTCCTCAACTAAATTGACAATAACTAATTAAGTTTTATAATCCATTTTACAATTACCAAAAATCATAATGAGCTTTTATGGAAAGAAATATATGAATAGGAATCATCAGTGAAACTGGAAAAATGGCATCTACATAGACAATGCCATGAGTTCTGTGTAACCATTTTGCACAATATATTCTTTATAGGTAAGAAATATTCCATCCATGTTACATTTCTTTTATAAAATTCACTTGAAACCAATGATTCTAACCCCTTCATGTGAATCCACCATGTTACAAACATGATTAGTGACATGAAGTCTATTACAGATCTCATGGAATTTATCGATTTCTTGTAATAAAAACTATCAATTACCTCTTGATAGGGAGTTTGTTAATTAACTATGAACAATAACCAATCCTCATTTATAGAAATAAATACATATCTCCAAGGATCCTAATAAATCCTAACAGACCTTCAAGGTTCTAATGTAGCCCGAATCAGTTAATCTTTTACAACACTTTATGGAAACAGACCAACTTTAATCATACGATAACTTCCTGTTTAATGGTGTTGAACTACTCAAGATAAAATTTAAACCCACTAACTCCTCAAATTAGATATTACTATTCATGTAATATACTAATTTAGTGAAAAAAACATTTTTTTCAATAGGGTTATTGAAATAATGTCTCATAATTTCCTATGAATAACCAATGAATATTAAATTATATGATTTAGGGTTATGTTTATCAAAAAAATGCAATAAGAGTTATTCACAACCTCAAATATTCATAAAATAAATTTTTGTTCATTTAAAATTACATATCTCATATGGTGTCATTATTACTTACTTAGATGAAACATAGTTAAGTTGTAATTCAATATTTTCTATAGAATATCCTCATAATGAAATAGTAAGGTCACACAAATATATCATTGATCAAACCATGTCTAATGAGGTTTTATTCTTCTTATTAGAAAAACTATTCCACTATGGTTTACTAGAAGGCGTGAGTTGTGGAACTATTCAATAATCTCTCATATTATAATTGAATTTTTAGATTAATTATTTTCCAACATGATCTGATCATAGAATCTTAATACATTTTCATTGTTGAATACAGACTTCATTTTGAATCTCTTTGATCTTTTCATAAGTTCTATACTTGCGTATTGTCAAAAATATATAACCATACTCACTAAATCCATTGTTAAAGGTTATAAAGTACCTAAACTCACCACTTATTTGAGTACTCATTAGTTCACATGTATCACTATGTATAAGATTCAACAGTCCACTATCCATTTTTCATTTTTCATTCAAGGTTATTTTGGTAATATTGCAAAATAAACAAGATTCTTATTTATTTAAATATTTATAATTTGATTTGTTTAACAGTCCATCCCAATGGATTATTTATATTTATTTCAAATTTATATATCCAAGGTTATAATTCCAACGGTTGGTGTGATTAGAATTAACTTTGACCTTCTTATTTAAAATGTTATAGACAAGTTTATCCATGTCGAGACTGTAAAAACAATTTAACATATTCCTAATACCATACAATATTTCATTTATATATATAGTTAAATCTTTTTTATATATAATGGAAATAACATCTTGTCCGTACAAGATATACAAATAAAATACTTGTTTATGAAAGCTATATAACAAAAGATTTTCAATTCCATAACTAATCCACCATGAATAATTAGATCAAACATTCCATACACTAATGAAACAATACTTACCCCATTTCTAACACATAGATCTATTATACCCCTTTTCAATCCCCTTTTATCATAGATTATGTTTTTATCAACACAAATGTGTCTTGCAAACCCTATTTCTAATATCGATGAGTCAAAGTTGAAGAAATTAATCTCTATAAAATTCATATTCATATTATCATAATTGTTATATCTAGTAACAATTTTAAACCTTAAATATCATTATAGAGATGTTTTATATTTTAAACAAATAATATTTCTCAAAATGATAAGCATGATTCAACCCATAATGTTGGAACCAAAGGGTTGTGTATTGGATTTGTTGAAAATAACTACTTTATTTGTTTTGGATGCATTTAAATGACATACATGGAATTGAGTTTTTCAAATGTTCTTCAAGGGACAATATGAATTGATTTGATTTGAAAGATAAGTAAGAATTTAATGATATAAAGGTTTTACAGTTATAGGTTTTGATAAGATTTACAAAAGTTTTTACATATGTAGTGATGTTATGAATATTTAAGTCCAGATGATGAGTATAATTCAAATTACATAAGTTCTTGATGATCATTGTAAGAAACTGTTAACATGAGTTTTTCTGGTCCATCATAAGTAAAAGATCAATTCTTTATTATAGAATATTTTAAGACTAAGGGTGAAAATTTATGGATTTATCCATGTAGGTGGAGTTTTAATCATCTGTAAAAGTCTAGTACGTATTATAATTATTGATCTAGAATTTTTAAATGACAAAGTCCATATAAGTTATCTTGTTTGTAAGAGTAAAATTCCATAATATGGAAGAGATATAAAAATAAATCTAGAGAAGCATAAGATAGAATTATATGCTTCTATAGATGTTTCATTTGTGAAATTGTTGAGAAGAAAATAATATAGAAGAAAATGTTAAATAAGTTAATATAGTTTGGGAGATAGAGGATTCTTTTCAAGAAGGTTTTTTATTTTTAAACCAAATGAAGAATTCTCATGTAAGTCATCCCAAATTTTACAAAAGTGAATACTTCATAACATTTTGATTTAATAGACTAATTCTAATTGAAATAAAGTGTTTCATGAGTGTGGAAATATTTCATATAAAATCAATTAAAATAAAAATTTCCATGAAATTTTAGAGTTGTGTGATGTTAGTAACAATATTTAATTGTTAAATAAAGAGTTGGTGGAATTAGATTTACATGAAAAATAAAGAATATTTGATCTTTGTGATGTTGTAATTTTATGAATGAAAGGTATATGTTGCATTATGAGTTATTATATGTTTATATGTGTTTACATCTAGGTAACAAGTATTCTTAATTTTTATATTTGTTATTCTATTTTGAGGTAATTGATATTTTTGGGAGTTGGTGGTTTAAAAGTTAAGTAAAAAGGAGAATATAAAAATTGATTTGTTTAGGAAAATTATTTGTAACAACCATATCATTTCTGTGTGATATGGATATATAGTTTTTAGTGATGATTTTCATAGTTTGATCTTTTTTTCAAAATATGGAACATACTAGTAAAACCATGATGATGATTGGGATTAGGTACAGTTGGTATCAAACGTACTGAGAATAGTTTTCCAAATCATGCATTCATTCCTAGGAAACATTATAACTTGTATTTCATGGGACAGTGGCTACTGCATGGTTAGTGCACAAATTGTCTAGTCGTACAGGCTAACCATGTGACTGGATACAAACATATTAAAAAAAAGAATTTCCCTGATACACTTAGTGAATTTTAAATCTGATATCAACTTAATCCCTCATTAACTAAAACTATCCCCTCCATGTATCCCTATAGGACTCTTCACTTTATTTCATGGTGATCCTTGATCATTTTCAATTGATCTCTTCAAGGTAAATTCAATTTATCACCCAGTTTCTCATCTTTTCCCTAGATATCCTCTTAATATCTCTTCCGATTTTATCATTCAAAAACTAATGGGATATTATTTCTAAATCTGGAGTGTTTTATAGGGTGAATTGATATTTATTTATCTTGGATCTAGGTTTTTTAAGACCCAATCTATTAGTTTCCCATAATCATTTTTGAAGGAAGAAAAGTTTTTACCATTATTGAGGTAGGTGTATCTATCCTAAATTCCATAACTTAACATTTCTTATGTTCTTATAGTATAAATGTTGTTTTAGTTTGTGAAATTTAGGAATTGGAATCCATGAGAGGAAAATTTATCTTTGAGGGCTATGGAAATTTTTTCTAAAATGGGGTATTAGTTGAAAACCATTTTGGTACACATGAAGTGTTTGATAAATTGCATCAAGGTTTATTTTGAGAATGGAATGTTTCTTAAATCATAAAATTGGTATTATATAACTATATAAAATGTTTCACACAAACATGGGCATGAAATTAAATGTATTTGTCTTGGAAAATGTTTTAAAAATGTGAAATTGTTTTCATAAATTTAATGATTATGTAACTGCATATAGGAAATACATTGGGGTATGGGGAAACACTAGACATATGTGATACCAAGTGGTGTTTAATATAACAAGGGGAGGTTCCTGAGTGTAGAACTTCCTAGTAACTGAGGTTCCCATACATTATATTTCTCTTATACTGGCTAGTGATTATTTTCCTAAGTTGTATACACCCTTATGCTGTGATTTTCCCTTTATTGGTTTGAGGACACATTACATGATTACTTATTTAATATAATAATTTTTTACATGATATAGATATTTATGATTTAATCTTATTTATTTGTTATGATTTTTTCTCATTGATAAATTCTATAATTTTTTTTATTTAAATTTGGCATTATTTTGAAAAGTAAACCAAATGATAATTTTATATAGGAACAATATTTCTTATATAAATATTTTACAATTTTTTTAAAAAGGTACTACTAGTTTCATGTGGATATAAATTTTATATATTCTGGGTAGTATACTATCAATATTTAGTTATCACACCTTACTTTCTCCATTAAGAAAATTGGGCCTTGGTTTTAAAGTGTTTGGGTAAAGGGAAGAGTAACTGGTAAAAAATGACTCTTCTAGGTCATGTTTCCTTTTTTTTCATTGGGATGGTAGGGACATATGGTTATGTATAGATGGAACCATGAGTTTTTTGGGTTCTATATTTTTGTCATCATTTTGTTGATCGAAATCTCATTATCATGTTTACTGAATGTACATTTGTGGTTTAATTATTCTTGATATATGATGTATCTTTGGTTATTTACTATGGAACTCTGATGGTTTCAATTTTATCATATGTATATTGAGTGTGAAATAATTCTCATGTTCCTTTTATGATAACCTGGTGCTTATCTCTAGCTTATGGAAATCATGAACATGCTTAAGTAATAATGGCTAGCTAATTTGGCTAAAATTATTGGTTGAATAAGGTTGGTCTCTAAAAATTGATTTTATAGGATTGGGTAGTCATTAGGTCCTATTCTTATGCATGTGTGTCGAACTCCTATATATTTGGGTAGTTGATAGATATGATATAGTACAATATTAATAGGAGAGGCAGTGTGAGAGTGTGTCATACAAGCCCAATTTCATGATAAACAATGAGTGACCATGGGAAGTACAAGGTCTTCTAGAATATTTATTTAGTTCTATTCCTTTTGGATTTTGTTTTGTAAATTTTGTTTACAATAATTAAATAAATACTATTTTAAATAGGGTTTTCATTGTTTTTTATATAGTATGTCTCTATCAAGAATAAAATCTCTAAATTATATTGAGGAAGCTGTGGAGAAATACCCACAAGAAAATCCTCATCCAGATTAGTCTTTGGTAGAAATTATATCTTAAATGGGCCTATCCATTGGAAAAGTTTACAATGTTGAATTGGAATTAAGGGTGGGCCATGATTCAAAATTCTCTAAGAAACATCCACCAATCATTCATAATGAAAAGAGACCCCACGAATTAGAAGAATAGGTTAATAATATTCAATGGAATTTCCAATTCTTGAACTCTCCTAAAGACTAAAAATTTGTTTTCTATATATATATGATTAAAGGACTTGTAAAAAATTTATGGAAATATATTTTGTAATATAAGTTTCAGGGGGATCTCACATGACCTCTTTTATGAAATCCTTCAATCAAAAGTTCTATACTGAGATAATGAGAGAGGTGAAGGCATAATTTTTTTATTTATTTGGATGAGTGAGAATTTTCTATCATGGATTACGATAATCAGTTTTATGAGTTAGTGTACCTATCTCTAGAGAATATTTCCAATGAATACTTCAATACTTGGAGGTTTGATATGGGTTTAAGGATGCCCACATTCAAGGATGAAAACTTCAATACTCCAGTCTATGTTGATTCTTATGTTCCTACCCACATTCAAGGAGGTTTTAGATAATGTATCTATTGCTATGGAAAATATTGTTTGGAATACATTACTCAATAGATTATTAGTGATAAAAGGAGGTATCTAAGGTTTATTTTTTTTGTTTAGAAGTTGAAGTAAGGTGACCATCACCGTTTTAGTGTTAGAGGAGTGTAGTAGATGCTAAGGAAGAGTAATGTGGTCTGTTACCAATATTGGAGAAAGGGACACCTCGAACCTAATTTTAAGGCAATACGAAGGATATGTCTTGTGTGGGGGATATCTAGTCTTCCTTATCTTTTATATGAGAGAGGAACCTGGTCTAGTAGAGCATGATCTTCCATTACCAAGGTCTCATAGTATGGATATGATGAATCCAAAGGGGTGGAACCTCAACCTCATTCCAATTGTGATTCTCATGTTGAAAAGTAATTAAAAACAAGGATGAATATATATATGCTAGAGTGTATGAACTAGAGGATTCAGAGGCATGACTGACTATCATGAGAGTTTCAGTGTTTATTTAATCTTGTATGGTCATGAAAATATTTGACAATAATGAAAATGATTCCTTTATATCATCCAAGATTTTTGATGTATTGTTCCTATAATAGGAGCTTATGCCTTTCATGAATACTCTTTCCACTCCTTTAGGAAATAAGTTAGTGAATGGTTTTAAATGTCCTTAGTTTTGAATGAGGATCACTGACCATGAGACCCTATTAGAATTTTCAGTTCTTCATCATGAAATATTTGATAATAATGTTGGATTTTATCAGATGATTAGTTATAAATCACAGATCAATTGTTATGATCATCAGGTAAAATTCGTTTATATTGATGGTGGCACTCATGTATTTCAATGTTAGTGGGATCTTAGATCTAGGATGATAGGTATAGTTTCCCATTGTTCTGAGATAATATCTTTATATTTGGTGCAGATGTTTCTTAATTTCATTGATCAATGTCTTAGTAGTTCTCTTTTAGCAGTTATGAGTGAGTTTTCTAACATTTTTTCCTAGATTTCTCTAGGTTCCACCACACAGAAAAGTTCAATTTTCCATATACTTTATTCTATGTATAAGGTTCATTTCCTTAACTTCATACTATATATCACCCACTAAATTGAGATAATTAATTTTTAAAATTGATTATCACTTGGAAAATGGATTTATTTATACTAGTATTTCGCCTTGGTGTTCATCAATGCTCTTTTCAAATATGGTGGATTGGAGTCTTTGAATCTATCTTTGTTATTGGAAACTCAACTAGGTGATAGTTAAGAAAAAATATCCCTTTCTTAAGATTGATGAAATTTTTTATTAGATCAACAGAGAATGATAGTTTTTGAAGATTAATATAAAATTAGAGTGCCATCAGTTGTGGGTGTGAGAGAAGGATATTCCTATACAACATTAAACAATAGGTACACGAATAATGAGTATCTAGCCATGCCATTTGGACTTTTTAATGATCCTATAGTGTTTAAGGATTATATGAATCAAATATTCCACCAGTTCATAGACTCTTTCATTGTTTTAGTTATGTATTGTATCCTTATTTACTATAAATCGAATTAGGATCATGATGATCATTTTAATATCATCTTTATGATCGTGAATGAAAATCATTTATATGGAATGTAGTCCAAATGTCTACTCTATATTTTACAGGTGTAATTTCTAGGCCATAAAATTTCTTAGAAGGGAATCTCAATGGATCTTGAAACGGATTAGAAGATAATGTATTAGTATAAGAATAAAAATGTGTTTGAGATCTAGATTTTCTTGGGATTAACGTTTTTATTATAGGCTATTTGTTTAGTTCTTCTCCATGTGTGCCTCTCATATGATAGAGTTGGCCCATAAAGGCATGATTTTTTTGGATTGATCAATCCCATGGATATTTTTGAGGAGTTTAAAGTGAAATTGATTTCAGAAAAAGTGTTTATTCTTCCCCAATTTGGTTTTAATTATGATATTTACTATGATGCCTCAAGTATGGGTTTTGGATTATGTTCTATTATTGGGAAGAAAATTCATAGATTATGGATCTTTTCAGGGGCACCATCATGATAAGAACTATCACAGTCGTAATCCTTAGTTTGAAAAAAATGATGCACACTCTGAAGACTTGTCACCACAACCTCATTGGGGAGTAGTTTATAATGTATTCAAAACATACGAGTCAAAATTATATGTTCTCCCAAATGCATTTGAGCTTGAGAAAAATAATTCTGGTGGAATACCTTCATTATTTTGATTTTTTATTATATACAACTCCAAAAAGGGATATGAGATCACCAATGATTTGAGAAAAATATTTCCAACTTTAGTAGTAATTAAATAAGTGGATGTATGGTTCTTGAGGGGATTATTTGTTAAGAATCATTTGAATTAAGAGGGAGCTTATGTACATGTATTCCTAGATTGTACTTTGGATAGATCATTTATGGATGATCTGATTCAACTTGAACATGATGAGGATGCAGAGTGTCATCACTTTAGCTAAAATCTTTATTATGGGAGACCTCAGGCTAGGGGTCTCAGCTTCTTAAGGGAGTTGTGTGATTTTTAGTTAGGATGATTTTTATGAAGGGTTTGAGATATGAACTGATGGATTATAGACAATAATACAATTGTTCCATACACCATATAGATTCTAAGAAGTATCATCAAATGAGACATCATTATTTTCAGATGGTGATTGGGGGATTTATTAAATATTTTATGTCTCAAAACTTTACATGGAAGAGGATTAATATAGAATTTCAGAGGCCTGATTTTTTACTAAAAACATTAACCATTCTAGTATAGAAATGGGATGATATAGACATGGAATTTATGATTGGGATACCTCAAAATCCAAGTGGTATGCATAAAATATTGGTGAATATTGGCCAACTCATAAAATCAGTACATTTACTTCCTATAAAAAAGATGATAAGGAGGATGACCTTTAGAACTGGTATGCGATAGTGATCAATAGACTTCATGGTGTTCTATAGAATGTCATTTAAAATAGAGACCCTCACTTGACATCATGGTTTTGGATTAAATTTCAGGTAGTGATGGGTTCCATTTGAAGTTATTCACGGATTATCATCCACTGACTGATGGTCAGACTAAGTAAAATATCCGGATTTTTGAAGGAATACTTTCAGTAAGCATGCTCGACATCAGTAGATCTTCAGAGAAAATTTTTAATTTAGCTGAGTTTGACTACAGTAATAGTTATTAGGTATCAATAAAAATAAATCCATTTGAGATATTGTGTTGGAGGCCACCTCTTTGTGGGTAATTGGTTTTATTACTATCCTTTATTAGACTAATAATCACCCATAAGATAAAAAATATCTCAAAATTGGTTAGGAAAATACTAGTGACTACTCAAAGTAATCCAAAGTCATATGTTGATTGGCACAATTGTCTGTTATACTTTGAGATAGCTGATCGAGTAATCATCATATTTTCACCACAGTTAAGACACAGAAAATCGGGGAGGTAGGGTATGTTATCCCCACATTATGACAGCCTACATGATGTTGTGTAGTGACTCAAGAAGGTTTCATATCTCTTTCACTTACTTACTCGTTTTACTTATATCCATGATGTGATCCATATTTCCCAACTGAATAAGTACCAGCTATATCTTCCCCATGTGATCAAGTTGGTGGATTTCGAGATTGAACACAACACCTATGAGACTGAAATTCATATTTAGATAGTTGACTTACATGATATGGTGATCCATGAAAAAAAATAAAATTGTCTTGAGTAAAATTGAAGTGCATTAGGTCCAAACATGAGACACGTGATCATGAGGAATTGACGGGAAAAAAAATGGTCTTATCTCTTCCGAGCCTCTAGTAATTTTCAAGAGCCAATAGTGGAAAATTTAGAGTTTTGTGGAAAATGGCCTGGTGCATAGTTTGTGTACATGGTTAATGATAACCATAAGGTAAAAAAGTAATATGAATTTATTATTTCTAATAGTTATTTTCATAATATAATCATGTTTCATCAAACCATGTGACATTCCAATAAAAGTATGTTGTTGTTTTATATTGGGTGTATAGGTTTTCCCATGGCTTGAAAATTGTTTTTAAAACTGTGAAACCATTTGAATTAAATTATGAAACTTATTTTTCAAAGGAGTGTAGATACAACATGATTAGACCTAGGATTGTATAACCATGTAGATTTATGATGTGACCCAATTAAAACTTATTAAAATTGAAAATTACCCTGATTCCCTTTTAAATAATTAAACTTATCATACCATTGATTTATGATAATTATTTTGGTGGAGGTATATAAGATTTTTCTGAGGAAATATATATTGGATGAGATGTTTCTTTAGAAATTTATGTTAGGAGGATTCCTGTAGCATGGAGTCTTAGGGTGAACTATCGGGGTGTCCGCTGTGGCGTGAAGGATCTAGTTGTGGTGTTGGGTTCCCGAAGAATCAGTTTTAGTGTTTCCCCCATTTATCACCTAGTTACACCATAGAGTAGTTATATTCCATATCTTTATGTGATCTGTGGATGGGGGTGTTGACTATAGCATAGGGAACCCATATAGAGGGTTTGGATCCATTTTCAATTTCTTCATGGCTTGGACGTAGTGGATTTGGATGTGTCATAGGCCCTCTCTAGTCATTCAGGGTATGTGGTGTAATGTAATCGGTTGAACAATGGTGTAATCCACCTTTTATAAGATCCATGACATGGATATTTATATAGTTTTTGGAGGGGCTTTGACCATCTATTCTATAATGTGGTGCTTTAGGTTGCACATTAGTCCCTTGTTTTTTCAGTTGTTCTGCAGTATAGTCCCACAGATTGTAGCATTGTGATGTGTTTTATAGACTTGGTATATATTTTTATATTCCCTTGAGTCCAATAACTTTTCAAACCTTTTTATCGATTATTGGGATGCCCAATTTCATTCTTTATATTCCTTTCGTCCCTTAATAATTGGATTTCAACCATTTACATAGGAGAATGATCCTTGGTGGTTTTAGGTTAGTCCCCTCCCTCCCTTTCTTTATTTTCTTATAGTTTTGTTTTGTGGGGGGGGGATTATATCATTAAAATCAATAGTTTTGTTTTTTTAAATAGAAAAAGATGTGGTTGTTTTTTAGGAATGTAAGGGTGTTCCTCTTCATTGTAGTGCTCGATGGTGACCTCCCTATTGTTTTAACCTTGTGTAATGGATAAGGAAGATTTGTTTGATATATGGGATCCTTATCTACCGTGTATTGTATCATGAAGGAGGGGTTATGCTATTGTTAATAATTTGGGAGATAGTTTACACCGGACTAATAAAGTTGATAAATTAGAAATTTTAAATTGAATGGGGAAGGAGAATAAAATTTCATCGTTTACAACTGTTGATATTATTGACATTGTGATTGTATAGGCTTGATTCCTTGGTAAAAATTACGGGACTTGGGGTTTTTTCTCACTATGATTGTTTAAGTTGTTAGTTTTTTTTATATTTTGTTCATTATCACCAAAAATGGGAATTTTCTAGCCACTTATATCGTGTTTAAAAAAAATTCCTTAAGAGATATATGTCTTATGTGATAATTCCCCTGAATAAAGAAGTGTAATGTGATGATAATACCCTTTCAAAATCTAAAAATGATATGTAAATGTGTTTCAAAGTGTTGTGATGTGTGGAAGTTATCTATGGATATTCTGAAGGGATATTATGTGTGGTTGTGTTCTATGGTATATGGTGAATGTGTTGAGATGTGGTTGGTATGTGTCACCTGTGATGGGAAGTGGCAGTCATGATGATGAGCTGTTTGTGTGGTGTTATGTTTTGGTAGTTTCCCAAGTAGAATTGGAATTGAATGCTAATGTTGAAATTGTAATGGGATTAGTTTAATGGTAAATTAATTTATTTAAATGGGTTGTGTGGTTAAAAATGGATGATGTTTAGTGTGAAATAAATAGGTTGGATAATAGAAATTGGTTAGTAATGTGAAATCTAGAAAATGGAATAAGTTGGGAAATAATTTAAACCGTAAAATGTGGATAATCACACTACAATTTTTTTTCTTTACCTATTTATTGTGATTTAACAGTTCTAGGTAAAAGGAATGTTAAATAACCACTTTTTCAGCACTAGGAAAAGCACTGTTAAAGGGGGTTCTTTATTAGTGCTTGTAAAAAAGTGGTGATAAAGGCCCCCTTTGGTAGTGCCAGTAAAAATGTGTTGATAAAGAGTATATTTCAATAAAAAATATATTTCATTAAAATTAATATATTAATATATTAATATATTTATATTGATATAAATAAAATATATATATATTTAATATGTTTTAGATAAGGTTAAAGATACATTTATAGTTTATATATAATATTTTTTTGAAACTGTCTTATAAAACAATTAACACAATATTTTTTATTAATAATTTGATAATTATTATTGGGTAATATCCATTTAATAATAATTCAAATTTAAAAAAAGCAAAAAAATTACATAAAATAAGTTGAAAACTTATCTTGAACTTCAAACGACCACAACTTTTTATTCATGTGCCTATTTGAGCTCCACCATATATCAAATCAAAGCCTGCAACTATCTCTATGCCCAGGTGACATGATGGAACCTGCTATCACGTTTTTCTAGGAAACAAATACCCATAAGTACTTCAAAACTGAAGTTTTAGTTGGGGTTCCCCAATTTTTTATCAATCGTTTGATTTTTAGCTTTGTTTTAGGGTGCCTTTTTTCCGGTTTTTAGTAGGGACATAATTTATTCCCAAGTCATACATTTATATTAATATAATAGTTTTGAAATTTTATCATTTTTCACAATGTATTTTTAATTATAATTAATATATTTATATTTTCTTATATTTAGATATAATAAATCACATGTATAAATGCATATTTCAACTTATTTATGTAGAAATGTATTTTTAAATATGAAAAATAAATATATATTCTAAATTTAATTTAACATATAAAATTATTCATTTTATTTTCCTTATAATAATCCATTCATATGTATGTATACACCTATAAAATTAATGTTTATATATATACTTGTCTATGTCATATATATACCTTGTAAGATCCTTGTGATTTATATATCCACCCCAACCTTATTGAGCACCATGTTCCAAAAACCAAAGGATTTCAGGGTGTTTTTTCCAATATCCTTTTTTTGAGGATATATGGATGAATACCCTTTCTTCCCCAATCAATCTTCTAGGTGATGACACATACATGGGTTGTGATGGTTAGAAGTCAAAAGTGAATTGTGATTATGTTTGATGAGATAATGATTTGTCTTATGGTGGGGGTCATTCATGGTAGTAGGTGGTAATGGGGTTGATTTCCTTCATGTTTACGATACCCTATTATCCTGGTTATGGATAGAGATGTGATGTGATGGCCTTTGGATCCATGGGTGAGATGTGATGTGATGTAATGGACTAGGTGTATGTGGGTGAGATATGATGTGATGTTCTATATAAGAAGTTGGAGCATCAATACATATGGAGTTGGGGTGTGAGAATAAAACTTTATTGGGAAAGTGGTGAGAGGTACCCTTTTCATCGATATAATTTTTATTATGTTACTTAATTGGATGTTTTCTTTGGTTAATGATCCCTAGTGAGGAAGGGTTTAGTTATTTGACCTATTTAAGTGTTCTTTGTTCTTCTATTTTCCCACGGGTGTATTAGTATTCTTCTTTTCACATGTACATGAGAAACTTTGGGTATCCTATTGAGTATACTTGTATATTCAACCAATGCATATATAAAATATTTTTAGGTTTCTAGGAGGACACTATGGACCATGGTTGAATTTTATCGCTTGTGATTTAAACCCGTTGTGGTGTCACCAACATATCTTTTCTTTTAGGCATTTATTTGGAGACATTTATTTGTATATGATTACATTATAAAAGTATTTTGGGATGGTTTTGGTTTCCATTTTACCTTATTTCATGGACTTTCTTGAGGTTTACTTATCATATATCCCAATCCTATTATTATAATAGGAAATTCCTCCTATTGGTAGGTTTTTTCATACCCACAGTGCTAATCTTCTACTCAGGACCTTCTAGAGGTGGGACTTGGGGTTTATTATCTCTCTTCAATCATATACATCCCAAGAGGGATACCTTTGGAAGGTGGGGCCATGGCATCCTTATTCATTTTTAACTATAATATCCTATTAATACATTATTATCTCAAACCAACCATAAAATGATTCTCTAGAGTATCATACCCTTGATTCCTAGGACATCCTTGATCATTTTGGGTGGATATCTTTGAGGTACACTCATTTTATTTCATTTTATCATCTTTTCTCTAGATCACATATTGACCTCTTTTCCCCTTGTCTCATTGTAACCTGAATTGCATGTGATTTACAAATCTAGATGTTTTGATGGGGGAATTTATGATTTTTTCATGGATCTAGGATTTAACATCCCATTACCATGTTTGTTTTCAATTTCCTATGTTTTATTACCTGTTATTTTCAAATTTTTCTGATACTTTTGAAGTTTTTGGATAATTTGATGGCGTTATTACATATTTTTACTATGTAATGACTTAGATACAGTATAGAGAGTCCTAACTATGGAATGGTCAATATGGACACAATGTAATTGTTTTTAATTCCACTATTAAGTCAGGAACAACTATAGTGTGGAGTTATTTAAATAGCATAGTGGATCAAGGGTTAGTTTTGGTTAGTACTTATTATTTTGGCATAGCTACGACATGTATGGGTGGCTGTGTTGTGGCACCCTCTTTGATTTTGGGAACTAATGCATAGTAATTTTGCTTATACCATGGCATGTTTTCTGTTTTTCCATATCTGTGGCATTGAGTTCACCACATCCCATGGATTTGGTTTTGAAAAAATCACCATGGAATGAAATATTCCACCTTGCCATGGCCTAGTCCTCTTTCAGAATTTCTATGGCGTAATGGTAAGGGTCATGGAATATTATTTTGTTTTCAAGAATTATAAATCCAAAAGACATGTTTAACCCCCTATTTTGATATAAATTAATCCTACTAGAATGAATTTGTACCCTTTGGATTTTTGGATTTCCCTAGAGAAGATTTGTCTCTCCTAACCTCTTATCTTGGTGCATAGAAGTGACAATAAAATTAGTGATCTTAGTCTAGTAAGTTACTCTCCTCTGGGCCTTCAATATCATCTTTTCTATTATTTTGTTCTTCTTAGAGGCCATAATATCTTTTTGATTCAATGGATCATAGATGAGAGATGTGGAATTATGGATCTAGGATCTTTGATCACTTCTCCTGAGATCACACTTTATTGAATTGGTGATCACCCTTAGATGTGACCCTTCTTCGATTCGTTGAGGATGAATTCTAGATTCTCCAAGTAAGTTATTCTGTGATTTTACTTCATCTTGTGATTTATTACATCTTCAGAATTCATATAAAAGTTTTAATTTTTATTAATACATTTTCCATGTATATTGATCTTGAAGTTCCTTTTGAAGTATTCTTTTAACCTCATCTCTATGATTTAAAAATGGAATGAAAAAAATGGATTTTACCTCTCACCATATTAATTTTTTTTGAAATTCCATGTTTTCTATGATTTCTTTTCTTCGAGATTTTGAAGGTTATTTTGTGGAAGGTGAGGGATTAGGACTAGTTGTGATTTGTAATGTTAAATGTTTGATATAAATGAAATGTTTTGATAAATTCAATGCTTTATATAGGGTTTAAAATACATGAATTTGTGAAAGATCCATGATCCCTCTTTAAATTATTTCCCCCTTTTTTAAAATGGGAATTCATTAATGATTTTAAATGGTTGACTTGATTACATGGAAAGAGTGTGTAAACCAATGCTTCAAAATGGAAACAAGCCTTTTAAATTGTAAAAGATACTTTTAATTCCTTAGGCATGTTTTGATATAAAATAATGTTTTAAAGGTCTATTTAGAATTATTAGGATGATTTGTGAATGTAACCGGGCATGGATTCCCTTTTTAAAGTTCATTTGAAGAAAATTATTGGAATTGAATTTGATGATGCTTGATAGATTCATTGGAGATTCATAATGATCATATCTTTTGATAGTCCCTTGATGTGGCTGACCTTATTCTTGTACATCCAAAATATGGGTGTTGAAAAAGGGATTTATCACATGATGAAGTTTGGGGTGGAGTGAGATGTGAACTGATAATGAGATGGAATGTTGAAGGAATGATGCCATTTTGAAATCGATAATGATTCCCATTGTGATACTCATGACCTGATTATATCACCTTCCTTCTTTGACTGGTCATGGAAACCTAGGTTTTTAGATTATATGAACTATGTATATAATTTTATAGAATACTCACACCCATTATAGTGAATCCATAGAGGATACGATAGGTTCAGGATATAGATGTTCAATCTAGAATGAGGGTGTATGTAGAAATTGTTTGATTGATGCCCACGAGAAAAGATATAAGACCAATGATTGGTTGTAATGATTTGTTTAATAATATTAATATGGTGGGAACACTATCATTTCTTAGTTGTAACCCTAGAATTTTTTACAATTGATAATTATTATATGATAGCACTTGTTGAAACTACTTGGCACTAGAGTTTCTTGATTTATTTGTTTCCATCCTTGATCGATTCACTTATTAAGATGAAGAAACATGATTCTATTGTACAAACTCTTATAAAGTTCATCGATATATAGTGTGTGTTCTTAACCTTGTTGACTTATCTTAATTTATCTTGCAGAATGTTTTTCAAATCCTTTCAATAAAATGGTTCTTTTAATTATAAAATAACATGTTTCCAGTTTTTGTTTCATAAATTATTTGGAAAGGTTTAAATTTATATTTCTAAAATTTGATCTTGTTATAATCTAATCCTGATAAATTTAGTTTTCTATCTTTAAATTTAAATCCTTTTACTCTATTTTTTTCTCTTTTATCATGTTTGAATCACCTTATAAAGGAAATTCATAGACTCTTTGGTGAAATCCAACTAGGATCTATAGTTTACAATCTTCTTGTACGATTGTTTCTACCAAAATGTTATTATATATGGTTATCATGTTATCATCTCCCTTATTTTTAGATTTTTTCTTGGTTAGATGCGTGTAGTTGACTTGGGTCATGGGGGGGGGGGGTTATGGACCAACCAGAGATGGGTTTTAGCTGTTTTTTCATTAATTTTTTTTCTTCTATATCCCTATTCACTAATATGTTTATGTTTATTTATTTATCTGATGATATTTACACAATTCACTTCGATTAATGTTTTATATTATGGGATAAATTATTTCCAATGGTTATTTATAGATTCCCAAATGATTTTTTTGGCCCATTGAGTTTGGGACCACTGTTCTGGTTAGTGTTAAATTGGCTCTGAGGTCATTTTAGAGGGTAATATGAGTTGAATAATTAAAATTGTATTAGGGGATGTATTTCATTAAAAGAAACAAAATCTCTCTGAAATTACTTATGATATTGAGTATAATTCATTATATAAGGAGATTAAAAATGTTTTAGGACTCAAGAGATTTCCATGAGTGGGTTATTGATCACCATCGCTTCAGAGTGAGACTTTAGTTACAAGGGGAAGTGGGTATTTGAGTCCTTATTTATAGTTATGGGTTTCTTGATGATAAATGAGATATATATTTCTAATGAGATTATATTCAATTTTAGAAATATAATTTTATTTTTTTGTTGAGAATAGAAATGTGAAAAGAGTCCCACTATGCGTTCATGGTCTAGTAAACTGTGCGAAATCAATGTTTGTAAACTATATGCCAATATAGGAACTACTGTTTGGTTGGATCATGTTTTACCAACCCATGGTAATAATCCATGCATAAAACTACTCTAACCTAAACATAGAACCATTTCTATTCATTTCAAAAATTACTTCCCTCACATGAAGATAGTTTGGAGGGTTATATATGTGGTTTGTTTTATGCTCTTATCCGATTTTTTTCTTTAATAACTTTCTTGATGATTCTAAAGACTTTCTGAAAAAAAAAATTTATATTAGAACAAGTATTTTGAGTTATTTTTGAAAATTTTTATATTTCTAGATCGTGAGTTTTAAGAAATGTTTGATTTGTAAAAATAATCCCAAATGAAAATTTTGTTATGTTCTAAAGTAATGCCTTATTATTTAAGTTTTGGTTTTGAGAAATCTAAAATGAAAATGGTTTTGAAAATAAGAAAATGGTATTAATTTTTTTTAACTATAGAATAATTTCCTTGAGATTTAAAATTATTTTTGGAACTATGATGAATTTTTTCCATGATATCATGGATTTAATAAAAGTGTAATTTTTCATAAAGTTGGAAATCCTGCATTCTTTGAAAACAATAAATTTTAGGTAAAAGTGGGATGTGGGTTTGTTTGAAAGATTTTGGATTTTTTACTTTGTGTTTTGTTTATTTTAAGCCTAATTTGATGAGCCTGTGTTTTTGTTTTCTAAAAATGTCTCCAAAAATTTTCACATGAAATATAGAATGTTAATTTGTCCATATTATCTTCAGAGTGTCTCATTTCCTTCTCTAGAAGTGATATCTAAAGTTAAAGACTGTTTTGAAACTTGGAATTTAGTGGTTGAACAAAAGTATTTCCTGCCATTAGACCCCACTTTGGCCTTTTTATTTTGTCATCCACATTTTTATGGAGGTGATTAGGGATCCCCTTATATAATGAAGTGGATTGAAGAAGTTTCAGGATTCCTTTATTCTATCAAGACTCCTAATACACTATGGGTCAAGTACATATATACCTTGTTTGATAGTCCAAGATTAGAGTGATGTAAATTCATGATTCCATACCAAATTAATGAAAGAATGTATTGGAAATGATTTAATCTGGTCATTATTCAGTATAATTATCCTTAGGGTTTGGAGAATGAGAGTGTTTATGATATCTTTTGTTTTTATCAAGATGATATACCCATTGTAGAATATTCCCTAATATTCTCATGTTTTTAATGTTTTAACCAAATATTATTAGTAATGACTCCATTAAGGCTACTTATTTTTTGAAAGTATATTAATTCTAACCATTGGACTTGTTATATCATATCCCATTCTATCTCTTATCTAATGGTTCTTAAATGGAAATTTTTATCTAAGATAGATCTAGTAGAGAAATGGAATACATGGAATGTCTTGTTCGATATTGAATTAGGAAAATATATCCATCTGGTGAACTATGGGTATTGGTTGAGTAGGGAAAATATTCTTAGAGAAAGAAGAGTTATCCCATCTATTTCAGTGTATAACACCTTGTCACTCTATTAATTTATTCATGAATACTCAAGATTTTGTAATCATGTGACTGCTTGGGTCACTGATGCATTCCTTTTTAGGTTGTTGTAAAATAAAATTTCTATATTTTCCTAATGAACCAAAGAGGTTGACCAGAGTCGTCTCACTTGATTAGATTTCTCAATTTTTCACCTACTAATTGTATCTCACCTAAACTACTTATTTTTTTATTATATTAATTCAATGAAATTTATAATAAAAATTAAATTCTAAAGCTTATACTAACAACCTATGACTAGATGAGATGAGTGACGAATGAACTAGTCCTTTTTGGTTTGGTTCATGGGTTCCATCACTCTCTCTTTCTTTTGTTTTGATTGTGTTATATAGTTCAATTTTGAGATATCATTCATGAATTAATATTCTTTTATTTTGTGGTGTGAGATATTGAATTCCTTTAGAAGTCTCAATCCACCTCATCCTATAATCAAGGTTGATGACACACCTTAATCAAGAGTGTGACATCTTCCAAGACCTAGTTCCATCATATTCCATTTCAACCACTAAATGGATCAACTCCATTATATTAGGATCATGTATCTAGTTGAAGGGAGGGAAATTTTTTAATAAAATAATAGAAATGATCTTGAGATCAATGTCAGGGTTGAAAATTGACACACCCATGCACATCACACTTTCTCATCACAAGATTAATAAAACATAATAGTTTAAGTAGTAGATAAAAAAAACACCAATTACTTCCCCATAGACAAGCCTCCGAATTGTACCTCATTTTTTAGGGTAATAGGTCACCATGGAATGAAATAAAAATATGGGGAAATAATTAAGAATATAAATAATTAATACTAGGAAATAAGAAGAAAAAAATACACATGAAATGACTAAATAAAAATAGAATCAAAAGAAGAAGAATAGTGTGTTGAAAAAGACACAAAAATTAAAACCATTAATGAATTAAATTTTATCTAAAAAACATAAATGAAAATTAAATTTAAATTTAAACTAATATAAAAATAATAAAAATAAAAGTTAAAAAATAATGAAATCGGTGGAACAACTTCCTCTTCAAAATCTGTCCTCGAAAAGATGGATCCTTTTATGCCCACCATATGGTTGAATCTATCCATGGATCTATATCATATGTTTTGATTAATTTATATTTCTATTTTCTCTAAAAATTTAAAAACATTATTACAAGTATAAAGTATTTTATGACACCCTTAATGAGTCAGACCCTTTCTGGCTAAATGTTTCTTAAACATTCCCCCAATTTGGAGCCTCTAATTGCCAAATTAATGAGGGTATATCTCCATGATTTTTAATAGTCAAGTGAAACACAGATTTATGTTTAAAATATATCTTGAATCACCACAATTTTATACGTTTCTTATGATTTTTGACTAGTTTATAGGGGTGGGGTCCACTATATTAGCAAGAACAATTTTTCGACTTGATTGATTTTTTAGGGTCTGTGGAAATTCAAATCATCTCTTGGTTGAGAAGAAGAAATCAAATCCCATTAATAAAGAAATAAAAAAAAATCTAAATCACTCCATTTGGAACAATATTTTAAAATTTATTCTTTAAATAGCAAAGTGATAACAATCTATTAAATTCCAGAACTATGCATTTTTTACAATTTAGATGAAAAAACACCAAAAATCTAAATATCATGGAAATAAAATAAAATAAATAAATTGTGAGGGTTTAAATAATTGAGATACATATGAAATATTATTAAAATATTATATGTATAAATTTTCCTATACTTAGACTGTGATTTTACTCAAAAATAAAATCTCATCAACGAATTCAGAGGGCACAAATGTTACCAATACTCAAATTCCAAAGCATAAAATTAAACAATTTTCAACATGAATTCAGAATTTTCAAATCCAAATAAAATATAAATTTATTTTATCAATTTTCAAAGAAACAATCATTTTAATAATTTTACTTTTCCCCTTGTAAAATAATTAAACTTCTCATTTCATTCATTTTAGTTCCTCAATTAATTATTTTTAAACATGTTAATTACTGATCTACCTCACAATGGATTATTTTCTCTAATAAATCATTGAAAAATTAAATTATAGTTATTCTCATATCATGAATACATGATCCTTATCAATAGGAATTAATGGTAACTATTTTGTCTACTTTTTACATATAAATGTCATATAAAATCATGAGGTATTTCATTAAAAGTTTAAATGACTCTCAGGATTAATGGTGGTAGGAATTAAAAATTAAATATCATGAAGGATGTTAATATCTAATGTAAAGTACATGATATAAAAAGTAAAATCTCAATGATATTACCCAATTAAAATTATAACAACTCAAAATTCCTCAAACTCAATTTAATTGTTATGATTAAATAAAGAATAATGAACTATTTGTTCACCGATGTGATTTTTTTACTTTTATCGTTTTTTCTAGAATAATTTTTCATTTTACCTTCTCAAAATTTATTATTATAATAAACCTTACATAAACCACCTTAATACTTAGGATAAAAACCATGGATTTAGTAATGGTTATTTTTTGATTTTCCCTAATCACATCTATTTTTTTTTTGGTTTTTTTTCAATTTCTTTTTTTATTCAAGAGGGGAAAAAGATTTCAATTAATATAAAACTATATAAATACCCATATGTAGGACCCAAATACTTCTTCCATATAATATATTTCATCCCTTCCACCATTAATCCACTCACCTCCACAATTAAACTTTAAAATATCATACAAAATACTAATAGAAGGGTCGGAATAGGGAAAAATGGCTTGAAACATGGCCCATACCTAACATGGTCATTCATGGTATTTATGGTTTAAATGAGGATTTATTTTAAATTACTATTTTAAGGATATTTTATTTTAAAAATATAACTCAATACTTTTAAATATGGTTTTGTATAGTCTTTATCTTTGACAAGCTCAAATTAAATTTCTAGTAAGTGGTCTGTCTTAAGATCCCACAAGAAATATACTCAAGATAAAATATGGTGTAAATAATCTAGAAATACTCTTTATAATTGATATATGATTTTAGGAACATCACTCAAGGCATGTTTGATAATGAAAAACAATTCTCATTAATTTCAGAAATTCAAAGTATAAATTTTTTTGGAAATTCAATTTATATGAATAAAAAAATTCCTTCAAATCAAAAGCCCTAATTTTAATATAAAATCTTCATTTAAATGATTCAATTCTTAATTTTAGCCATTAAATTCAATTAATATTGATATCATAAATTTGGATTCACAATATTCTTAAGAAACTCATATCTCTTAGATAAGTCAAGTAGAGCATGAATTCAAGAATGGGTATTTAATATTCGAGCTTAAAGGTAAAATCATGTTTTTAAACAAAAATGTACAGAGCTTAAAATATAAAAAATATAAGTGAAATCCCATTTCCATTAGGTTTATACATATTTTTTAATTATTTTTGGGACTACCTTATGCCGTCATGGTCCTACAAAAGAAAATCAATCAAATAAGAGTAAGGATCATGCTCTTTAAGCTCAAAAATAATAGATGGAGTGGGGATGTATGTTGGAATATTTAAATTGAAATCCTATAAATCTAGTAAAGATATGTCTTTTAATGGTCCTCTAAGTGGGACCTAAATTTTTACTACCTTTAGAGGTAAGTACCAGTTATTGTCCATAATTTGATTGTGGATTAAGCTTCTTAGATTTGATCCATCACATGTGACTTTTCCCAAATCTTACTTCTTTATTAGGGGTGTGGAATAATCCATGGAAATAATATACCATATCCATACCCTTCATAATAAGGTATATATTTCATGGAGGGGTGAGGATGAAGTATGAATCAACCCCCTTATTGGTTTCTACTTGTGCAACCTCTTCTTTCTTGTGCAGTTCTAACTCAACATGTGCAGCTTGAATTGAATGTTCAAAGGGAATGCAAAAAGATATTATTACTTGAAGAAAACTTAAATTTTAATGTTTAATATTTAATTTCTCCCTTCTAAAATGATAAGTATCTATTTATTTATTTAGTCTTAAAAACATGGAATTATTAATGGGAATCCTCAAATGTATGTTCTTAAAAATTAGAGAGCTATATGTATTCCTTAAGAGGTGAATGTTTAGTTTCTTCTTCTTCATATAAGGAAAATCAAATATTGGTCAAATATAAAAATTAAAAACCTTAAGGAAGGATAATCAAATTATATTTAATTAAATCATAAAATTCTGAGTTTAATTAAGGATCATATCCTATATTTGGTTCTTGTTCAATCACTTCTTCAGTGATAAGTTCTTCTTAAAAGTGAGTCTTAGTGAATGGATGTAGGTAGTTGGGCTCATCCATCCTTTCATAAAATTCCACCACATGTGTTATTTCCTCCTCTTCCATGTATAGATTTAAAATAAATGGTACAAGCTCTTATAATTTTTAAGGATTAAGGATATCATGTTATACCTTTTTCCCATTCAAGAATTTATCCAGATCTTGTTGATCTCCCACACATGGCTCGGTAGGAGAATATTACACATTATGAATCCACTCTATATTACCATATCCATCTTGAATCTGGTTACTCAAATATTTGGTTGATTGATATTTCTCAAGTTTGGCCTCAACTTCTTGGATTTCTTTAGTGAAATTGGGGGAAACCAAAGACACTTTCTTCTTGGACAGGAATCTATACATGTCAGTTTGGAGTTCATCGTCCATGCTCATCAAATAATGTGGTGAGATATATATATCTCTACTTATTTTCCAATTCTTGACCATTATAAAAAATTCTTCATCCTTTTATTGGAGAGAATCCTTAGCATAATCCATTTAGTTACCTACACATGTGAGTAATCATTCCATGAAAATTAATATATGTCTAGATACATCATTATAGAATATGTTTTTAAGGGGTTTTAATAAAATAATGAGAATCAATATATAATGTGAAAATAAAAAATAAAAAAATTTTATTATCTCCCTAAAAATGGTTCGAATTTTGGTGTACGCCTATCATAGGGTGTAAAAAAAAGAAATTTAAAATCTCTCCTAATGCAACATAGAGGCTAAATAGGGTCATCTCACTTGATGAGCTTTCTCAGATGTTCACTTACTTATTCTATCTCACCTAAAAAAAATATTTTTATTCTTTTTATTTATTCTATAAATTTAATGAAACTAATAAGACAAATGAAATGATAAAAATTATAATAACATGAAATGACTGAATTAGACTAGTAACGAAAGAACATGACATGACTGGTATGGTTCATGTGTTCTATAATTATCATTATTAATGTTTAGATTTTGATTTATAATTTAATTATAAGATATCATTCATGAATTAATATACTTTTATTTAGTAGGTTGAAATCTTGAATTCCATCATCAATTTTGAGTCCACCTCCTCCTATAATCAAGGTGGATAGAACACCACAATTGAGAGTGTGATATCTTCCAATAAATTGCACCATTATATGACATTTCTTTCATTGAATGGATCAAATCCATCATATGAAGAGATTGTATCTAGAATAATGGAGGTAAAATATTTAAAAAAATAATAGAAATGAGTTTCAGATCAGTGTTGTGGTGGATGATCACCACATCCATGAAAATCAATCTTGATCATGACAATATTAATAAAACATTAAAATTTAAGAATAGAATAAATGAAAACACCACTTACCTCCCCCGGTACAAGACCTGGGTTAGCCCTTCATTTTATAGGGTAAGAGGTCATTTTGGAATTAAATAAATAAGATAAGAAGATAAAATAAATAAAAATAAAAATAACGAGGATGGGAAAAGAAGAAGAATAAAAACACAAACATGAAATCACAAATAAAAATAGAAGAATAATTAGAAGAAGAAAAGAAGTTTGTGTGGAATAATTAAAAAATAAAAAAATTCATGAATTTTATTATATTTAAAATTAAATAAATGAAAATAACATGTAAAATAAAAATAATGTAAAAATAATAAAAAATAAAAAGAAAAGAAGAAAATAAATCGGTGCATCATGTTCTTCTACCGAATCTATCATCTAGATGTTAGATCCTGTTATTCCCACCACATTACCAAATATCTCCATGGGTAGTTATTATATGTTGTACTAATTTTTTTTTATATTGAAACTCCCAAATTAAATAATATTTGACTTGTATAAAATATGTTATGACACCAACAATGATTCACACTCTTTCTTACTGAACTGTTCCTAAATATTCCCCCATTTTGGTGTGTCTAATGGATAAATTAAAGAGGGATTATCCACATGATATTTAATGGTGAGACATTACTTTGAAAAATATTTTAAATAATGACAGAATTACCTCAATTTGATGTGTGTATATAGATTTATGACTCATTTACTGATGTATAGTCCACTCTTTTGGCCAGAATAAATTTTCAAATTGATTGATTATTTAGGGAATGTGGATGTTCAAATCATCTCTTATTTTAGAAGAAGTTTAGGCCCATAGATAAATAAATCGTAAAAAATTGAATAACTCTAATTGGATCAATGTAATCAATGTCATGATTGAAATACCAAAGTTATAAAAATATGTAAAAATTTCACAACTAATAAATTTTCAAATTTTAGCCCAGAAATACACCAAAAATATAAAAATGATGCAATTAAATGAAAACTGATAAATTTATTGGGTTTAAATAATTGAAATACATATGAAAATTTATGAATTTATTTTATATATCATTCAGCTTAAGAGGTTGTGTTTGTTAGGATATATACAGTTGGAGTTTTGGTTGGGGATCATCATCTCCAGACTGTGGGGAAGCCTATGCTTCAAGATAATAGGTCCCAACTATAGGCCTAATTTTTGGGCTTTTAATATAGTGGAAGAGATTATATTTGTGATGGATATTATTCTAATTTTTCGTTTAATGATGTTATAGTGGAAACCATCTGAGTTTTCCTTGTGGTGGTTTTTTTTATTTTGGAAACCTTTATTGTTTTGGATATCATAGTGGCATATTTAGGGATCCCAATGGATGATCAATTATGATCCCTGGTTGTGATCATGTTGATGGTTTCGTTTCATTGAGATGTATTTGGTTATTCCTTATGGATGTGAACTCTTGAATGGTTATTAAATATATTGAAAAAATTTAGTTCTGTTTAGGTTTGTTTTACTCTTGGAGATGGAGTAAAATCTTGTATTGAAAACATTTAGATGTTGGGGCTACTATTCTTAGAAATATATCATGTTTCTACCTTCCATGGTTAGTATTGGATGCCATCAGTATGGTTTTTGTTCCTTACAACCCTATTGTTTTTTTCCACGATGGTTAGATCTTGTTCTTGATGTTAGGGATGATCTACCTTCCATGAGTGTAGTTCCCAATTTGTGTGATAAACTTATTATTCTCACTCTTTGTACTTTGAATTTTATAGACCTTATAATTTTAATTAGGTAACTTAGTGATGTAAATTACAAATTTACTAGGAATCCAGAAGTTCAAGAGGATGTTTTTATTACCACATCAAGGTGTGAGGCTCAGTATTCCAAATCCAAGGTAACCATCAAGTACTTTCTCTAGGGTATAAATACTTTATATTTATATTCCATTCTTCTGTGTATTTATCGTAGGAGGATATTTTGAACTTTTCCTCTAATATCATTGAATTTTTTATTTTTCCATTCCTTGAGGTTTTATTTTCATCTCTTAGATGTTTCTACTGGGGAGTGTTCGAAGTCTGTTATTTGGAGTTCAAGGGATGTGTTATTCTCATGATACACAATTTTTTTAATATTTAAATAATGATGAAACCTATGATAGGTCTATAGTTCCTTATGTTCATTTTTTACTTCTCAAAGATATTTATTTTTCTTTTTAGATGTGATCACTTTGGGTGAATCTTTATTCATGTTTGTGGACCATTCACCTCTTAAGATTAGTGAGGGAGTTCATTATCTCTTATTTTTCTATCATTAAAATAAGAATAATTCTAGGGACAAAAAGTAATATAGTGGGGATATTGTTACATAATATTACCATGCTTATTCTATTTTTATACCTTATTTTTAAACACTTATTGTTTTATTTGTGGTTTTTGTATTTTGGAATTTTTTGAGATTTTATTGGTGTTTTTTAGGTAACTGCATTATGAAAATTCTTAGATGTGGAATAGAGAGTCTTGGTTGGGAAATGGTTAATATAGATATAGTTTTATTGTTTTTGATGCCTCTACCTAATCTTGCACTCCTGCGACATGGATTTATGGCTACATCGTGGTGCATGGAAGGTCATTTTTTTTGTTTTTCCAATTTTAGAACAACTATGACATTGATGGGAGGCTCTTCCATGGTCACTTATTTGTTTTTGGGTGATGAAGTATAGTTCTTTACCTTACACCATGTGTTCCTCTAGGTTATGTATCTATTTCATTTAGCTTACCATATCCCCCAAATTTTCAATATATTAACATCCTAAAACATGGCCTCCTCCACTATAACTTGGCATGGTCATCTTCTAACATTTCTATGGCATGGCAGTATGGGTTTCACTATTTTCCAGCATTAAATATCATCAAAACACCCAAACCCCATATTCATCTCCAAATCACTCTCACTAAAACTGAGTTCAACACCTTAGAATTTGGGAGATCCCTAGAGGCATTTAGGATCACAAAACCACTCCTCTTGGTGGATCAAATTGCTGGTCGAATTAGTGATCCTATTTAGTTAATTTCTTCACCTCTTATCCTCTAATATGTTTTTATCTTATTTTTTTCTTCCTAAAGTCCCTGAAAGCCTTGTGATTTATTTGATCATGAATGATTGATGTGGAATTCTAGACCAAGGATACTTCATCTCTACTCTTGATATCCTTATCCCTTGAACTGATTATCACCATCAGAGGCAGCATATCTTTGGTTCACTATAGTTGGATTTTTTATATTCCAAGTAGGTGATTTTATGATTTTAATTCATATTTTGATTCATTGCTACTTGAGAACTCATAGACATTCCTTTTTTATTCTTAATACATGTTCCATGTACAATGATCACAAATAACCTCATGAAATTTTATTTGGACCTCATGTATATGATTTAAAAAATCCAAGGTTTGAATGGATTTTACCTGTCTTTTCTGAAATTATTGAAATTTCATGCTAGTTATAGTTTAATATCAAATATATTTTGAAGGTTGTATTGTAGAAATTGAGGGATTTATACATTTTTTTATTTCTAAAGTCAAATGTTTGATTTGAATGAAATGGGTTGATAAATGAAATTATTTTTATAGGGTTTCAAATGATTGAATTTTTGAAATGACCAAGTTTCCTATTTTAATGTTTTACCCTAGGATTTTAAATGGTCATTTTGGGGTGATTTTTTCATGACCCAACTCAAGGAGAGGATTAATCAATAAATACCCAAATCCTGCCTCTAAATGCCAAGGGATGGAGACCAGTTTCAAAGGCATAAATAATATGAGGAGGCCTTCTCTTATTTCCCTATACATACTCCCACAACTATCAGGATGTAAAATTTAATATAGAGTAAAATTAAAAGAAGAAATAATATAAGGGAACAACCATGCACACAAAACCCCTAGCCAGTACTAGAGTATGGTTGTGTAAATAGAAAATTAAGGGGAAAAGTTACGCACCCAACTAAAAATATGTCCCAACCTAAAAAATATATTGTTAAGTGATAAGAGATCTTGGATCCTAGTATCCAAGATGTGACCACCGTATGTGGTTCAAAGTACTAGGTATCCCCAAGCTCTTCTGATGTAACTATCGACCGATACATCATCTACATAAGAAAAGACATGTTCTGGAAAATCTTATGTAGGGGTGACTAAATACATTCCTAGAAAGATGACCCTAAAGCTAAAGGGGGGGGGGGGTCAAAAAGTAGATAGTAAATAAGATGTAGATCAGCCTAATTAAGGGAAAGAGTAACCTTATCCATGAACATGGGGATCAACATACTTTTTAAACAAACTATATATTGAGTATTTACCACCCATAGTTGGAGAGTAAACTCATACAACCATGAGAATCTACACAGAGAAATCATGTGGCATACACCACACATCTTCACTTATAATAGAAAGAGAGTAAATTGATTTACGATATGGATACACAGACACACACAGAGATATATATAATCTCAGTCAAAAAAACCCAAAATGAGAGAGAAAGGGGATCACTATTTCATTGATCAGCCCATGAAAGAGAGTCTCCAACTGTTCAAAACATCCATCAATGATGCCCAATATTTCAAATGTCTACCCAAATGTAACCATCCAAGTCAATCCATTCCTATTCACTATGCCACACATTCATGGGGCCGTAATATATTAGTATAGGATATATTCCCTATTCCAACAGGTGTGTTCCACTCTAATAATCAATGAATAACTCAGGACCTACGCAAAAAGAGGCTTCCACTTTGGTGGAAGAGGACTCGCGTGCAGTCCAGCTGGAGGGTTAAACTTTGGAATTTGTCAAGGAACCATGCCTAGATTTATTGGAGGGTTCCAAAAGGTAATTCCATAGATGATCCTTGCACTCTTCTAATAAAAGGGTTCTACTATAGTCATCGATGACCCATTCCTAGCCCAACTAGCGGGTTACACTCAAAAGTCTATAGTTATCCTGCATGATCACTGGCATCATCATGTGTTTCTAATCAAATGTTTTTCCTGAATGATAGGACATCATATCTCGAAATCCACAAAAAGGGCCACATCACATTCTATGTAGAAACATACTCAGGATAAGCTACTCGTGGCCACAAATAAGAGTCTAGACAAAAGAGATATGGATGCTTGAACTTTCTTCAATAGGTTCCAAAGGAAACATGAAGTGTAGGGGACCCAAACAGTGTGTGGTGCTGCCCTTTTACCTGACCCTGTCCCTAGATGTACACAGATCACCAACCATGTAGAGTTATATGGTGTGTAGAGGGTATAGAAAGACTACTCATGCCTCTCAGGGTCATGCCCATGTTCTTTGGCCATGCCTGTATAACCAACCCATTTCTCTGAACTCTTACATCATATATGAGTACTATAGTACTCGAAGTGTCTCTTCAAACGGGGTTCCTCCCATCTATAATAGTCATGGTCATGTACTCGAGCACATGGACTATGCATGGCTGTGTGCTCCATTACACTTCTTGTATACACAAAGAAGGTGGTACACAATGTGTATGAGGAAGACACACCATCCATCCTAATAAATATACAAAAACTGAGCCACCAAGGCCAAGGGGACACATGCTACATGTTCTTAATGATACATGGTGTGTAGTCAATTTTTTCATAGATTTATAGTTCTATGATCCATGCTTCAATTCTAGAAATTCTATAATAATTCTAACCTCATTTATACCCATGATTTTTGTATCTAGGAATTGTTAGTTCATTATTGTATGACCCCATTTATCCCCTTTATTAATTTATTTTCCATGAAATATTGTTAGTGATCTCTAAACCATTTTTATTTTTTTCGTTCATCCCTCAAATGCTTCACATTATTCACGGGTATAACCTTGTGGTCTCATTTTGACATTTCCAGGATGTACAGAGCCCGATCAAACCTTATAAATCTCGGAAAAATGAAGAATTAGGCATGGATCAATGGAATTCATTGTGTTCATTTCTAACCATTTTTATTTTTTTCACTATCACTCAAATGATGCACATATTATTCATGATACATGGTGTGTAGTCAATTTTTTCATAGATTTCTAGTTCTATGATCCATGCTTCAATTCTATCGATTCTACTATAAATCTAGTATCATTGAAAAATGCATTCACCAATGATCAAAGGAATTCATTGTGTTCATTTCATCCTAATTTTCTTTGATCTAGAGTTTCACTGTTTTCAAAGGTGATTCTCCAACTGAAGGAGGAATGAGAAGATCTTGACGGTCCCTGGGTAGTAAGGCTTACAATAGGAAAATAACCATGAATGTTTACTGATAATCATTTCTTTCTAGTCAAACTGAATGTATTAATTAATTAATCAATCAATCAATTAATTAATCTAACCACTGAATGTATCGCCAATGGCTGAGATGTCTGAACTCCCCGCAATGACCTATATTAGGTCATTCCGAGGTTAAACAACACTTTTCAAACTCAATTGTGGTCTTAGATTTCTATCCAGATACATTTTTAAGAGTTATTATACTTTCTTTAAGAAACTTATCTCACATAATATAAAATATATTTAATATTTTTAAAAAACATAATTATGGGAATATCGGGCCTCGGAATCACATGTCGTCTATGTGCATAGATCTAGAAATAGATATAATTATTTCAAAGTCATATAAGGTAAATCGAGGTTTCTACAATATTCCTTCCTCAAAAATTTTCATCCCCTAAAAGAAAAAATAAAAAAACCTCTTTGGATACTTAGAATGCATCTAGCTATCCATCTCCCAAGAGCAATCTTGCATGTTCTCATGCTCCCATGACACACGAACCAAGGGAATGCACCGTCCATATAGGGTCCTCTCTTGTTAATACTTGATCACTGTTTGGTGCTTCAAAAAGGTGGCTCCATCCTTGCTTCCCACCTCTCCTCAGTCGATGATGAGTGTGGTGTCATGCACATATCTCCTCAACTGTGATATGTGGAAGATGTTGTGCACCTGCTCCAACTATGGGGCTAGGGTGATGTAGTAAAAACCCTCACTAACCCTCTTCATAATCTAAAAAATACAATGAATCTTAGGATTATATTTCTTCACCAGAAAAATCTCTATAATCTTCATCACAAGGAGACTCTTATAAAAACATGGTCTCCCTGATCGAACTAAAAGGGACTAAAACGATGATCTGCATAAGTTTTCTGTATTCTTTGTGCCATCCTAATCCACTCACAGATGACATGGAACATCTCTATCACCACCTATACCATCTTTTGTCCCACAAGAGATCAATCATTAATCTTTATCTAAAACAAGGTTGACCTTTAGGGTATCCTATATAGGGCCTTAAATGGAACCATGCTTATAGTTGAGTGGTAGCTGTTGTCATATCCAAACTCTACCCAGAGAAAGTGATCCTTCCAACTCTGAAAAAATTCTAACACAAATGAAATCAACAGATCCACTAATACATAGATAGTGCAATGGGTCTTCCAATCAGTCTTGGGGTGAAAGGTAGTACTCATCCTTCTTTGGGCCTTGAACTCTTTCAGAACTAAGTGAGCCTGCTACTTCCTTCTATGTAAATCTGCAATAATTATTCCCTTTCCTAGAGTATAGACTATATTAGAGTTATATAGGCCTGAATGAACTCCAAAAAGTGTCACTGTTTTAGGTTCAACTCTCTCTATGTGAAGATATACTTGAGACTATGATGGTCTCAGTAAACTGAAAAGCACTCCCCTAGAAGGTAGTTCCTCTACTACTTTAGGATGAAGCTTCAAATGGTCAGCTCCAGGTCATGAGTATCATAGTTCTTCTCATGGGTTCTCAACTACCTCAACCCATTTGCGATAACTTCCTCATTCTACAATGACACATTTCAAGCCCATATCTCAAGGAATCACAATACACTATGTAATCCACATCCACCTCCAATAGTCTCAATATATAAGAACTTTTGAGATTCAGTCTCAACTCCTTAAAGGCCTTCTATCATTTCTTAGTCTAGGTAAATGGATTCCCTTTCTATGTTAGGGTGGTCAAAGGGGCCACAATTTTGGAGATGTTTTCCACAAACCATCTATAGTACCTCTCTAATCTATGAAAACTATGCCCCTCTGATACATTCTGGGGTGGCTCCCAAGAATGCATTGTATCGATCGTTGATGGGTCCATGGATATACCATTCTCCAAAATGGCATGTCCTAGATAGTGAACCCAATGAATCCAGAACTAGCACTGCCCCCACTAAAAAACCAACCCAAAACAGTGCTAAAAAAAGGGACTTGTAATGGTGCCCATTATTAGCACTAAAATAAGCACTGATAAAGGGAATCTTTTATGTGTTCTTTTTTTAGCACCGATAAATGGAACTCATTATCAGCTCTTTTTTAACAATGATAAAGGGTACCCGTTATTAGTGTTTTTAGTGCGGATAAAGGGTACCTTTTATCAATTCTTTATTTTTAGCGCGGATAAATGGATCTTTTATTAGTCATTTTTTAGTGTTGATAATGGTTTGAATAAAATGAAATAATAATACAATTAAATAATAATAATGAATTTATTTAAAAAATATTAATTTTTTTCTTATAAATTAAAAAATTATTGATAAAAATGAGTAAACGGATTATACTATATATAAATTTTAAATACTAATAAATAATATATATTAAATACAAAAATATATTTAAAATAAAAATTAAACAAATAGAATTTAAAAATAAGTAAATTGAGAAAAATATTAAAAAAATTATTAATTAAATAATTATTGATAATGTTAATAAATAGTATATACTAAATATATTGATATATAGATATATATGGATGTATATAAATATGATTTATATAACAAAAAATGGTTATTAATAACATTAACTAGTCATATATTTAGTGAATAATAGTGTATAATTATAGATTAATATGAATTAAAAGTACTAACCAATTGAATCAAGTAATGGACATGATTGAAAAGTGTTTGATTTTATTATTTAACATAGATCAAATTTCACGAACCGCCTTCACTAAGATGAGGGAAGGGACAACATATTTCCAAAACCATCCTTCCTCAAGTTGAAGGATAGATAATGACCCCCGAGACCTGCCTTCAATATACCCTAGAGTGATGAATAGCACCAAGGGTATATAATCACATGTAAAATGGAAGACATTACCCTTTTTATTTAGTAGGATTAGGAGATAAGATAGTAAATCCCACCAAAACCAAAAGTGGAAGTAAATTTAAAGCCAAAAAAATTATATATGCATGTTCCAATAATAGGTGCAACCAAAAAAATACAGAAAACTCCAAAGGGATGTACCAAAAGGAAAGAAACCCAACGACGTCAACGGTCTAGGTGACTGAGCTAATAGAGTCTGGTACAATCTTCAACGTCCTCCTGGAAACCTGAAAGCAGTTTTATATATGTAGGGTGAGCATATAGGTATACTCTCTAGGGAAAACCAAAATCTATAGTGCACAAGTGGGGAGGAATTATAATTTCCTATGAGAAAAATGAGATAACCCAAGAATCTAGTAATGAAACTATCCACCCAACCTCACGAAGGCACACTCCCCAAATAATAGAAGTCAAGAAATGTAATAGTAATAACACATTGAAATTTGGGTACCCCGCACCGCTTTCCCACAGGTTATTGAAGACATCCTATGCGTCAGACCTCCCCCACCATTCTCACCACAGCCCCACTACCAAACCCCGCCCGCACACACATGGGCTACAACAACCACACATCACACTCGCAAACACCTATTCCACCACAACCACACGTAACCACACCTGCAGACACTTTGGCCCAAACAACTACTGCTACGCCTGAAGACACCAAGGCCATATCCTGAAGGCACTTGGGAAAACAACCTATCTGCACACCTTGGCCAACCACCGCAATTTACCCTTCCCGAATAATCCTGGGCTAAAATGGACCTCATGTCATCACAACATTCTCGAAAAGTCTTGGGAATCTCAGAGAAAGGATTGGAAAAGGATTTAATAATCATCCCCTCATAGGAGGGTTGGAAAAAACACCCCACTATGAAATGGGGGTGTTGAGCTTGATGTTCTCAACTTTGGTGGTGCGCAAACAAGAAACATAAGAACTAAATTATACGTATAGGTAAACAGGAACTCATAATGAACTAGGGGTTCCAAAACCAGCCCACACATAAACACCCTCATTACTGTTCATTATTAAGAAGCACCACAAACATGACCATGTCACAACTCATTCTAGGAAAACAATTCCACATTGAACCCATTATTGTTTTCATAGTCATGTGATTCCATTTAAATAATTCTTCACTATTGGGAAACTAACAGTCATAGCCACAAGCCAAGGAATGAAAAACACAGACAAGCACAAATTTTAGCATTCACACAAGGTTCTCTTGAAAAGTAACATTAACTAAAGGGATTTGTGAGATCCATAGAAGTACTAGAACCAAACCAAGACCCAACATATGGCCCCACACGGCCTTAGATCCACAATCCAATAACTACACCACAATAGGGGATCCCATCTCCATCCACGTCACCTCATAAGCATCAAACATAATCAACCAAACACATCATCAGAACAGAGAAAGGTATTTTTTAGATTTAACCACACTGTTCATTAAGATCCTTATTTCCTTTTGGTTAACTGGGGTGATCACACAAGGATTATTGTTCATTGGTAATCTATTTAATCAATTTATTTTACATGATTAACTATTTTTCATGTTACGACCATTAAATCATCACAGAATATATGGGTTAATTAGTGTGCATGGAAAGACCACCAAAGACCATGATTTTCAACGGACATAAGCCAATAAAATTCACAACATATAATAAAGGGTAAAGGAGTACAACGACATCATCAAACATACCCCTTCGGGCCACCTTAAGGCCTTTGATCTACCTTATGTGCATATCCAAAGTAGAAAACCTACATGGAACAAGATCCAGAAAGAGGATGAGAAAGGATCCTTCACCATAGCAGAGGATAAATGGATTACAAGAATGAGAGGGTATGACACCTGCCATCAGGAAAATCCTATGCATGCATGGGAAATCCTAGCCGAACAACCATGCGAAGGTGGAGATCTGATTTCACGATGAAGATTATGGGTAGGAGAAGTTCCATGTAATTAGGTTGGGTTGTATGTAATGTTTGAATCTTACATGAAATGAATTCCTCTAAGTCCTATGGGAAATATATTACATATGCTTATAAGCCTTGTAAGGGTTTCACCTCACCCCATAAAAGGTGGATTATAAAAAATCAATAAAAAATGAAGGCCTTCGGGTCATTGGAGGATGGAAACATTATCATACCCACCCCGCATGATACACTGTAAAGAGAGACGAAGGAAGAACCCTACTTGGATGATCAAGGATTGAAGTTTCTCTCCTCGTGCCAAGAATTGGGGATCCATAACTTTTTGGGGAGGTACTTTGAGGACTCTAAAAATGAGAAGGAAAGGTTCCGAAAAAGGTAGTCCATTAGCCTCAGGAAAGGGGACTCCAAACACACCATGGAAAGAAAGAAACTAGCCAAGAAGAAGAAAGAATGAATTCTAGTGTGATAAAAAGGCGATATCCTGGAGTTACTGAATATGAAAATCTTGAACGAATTTAATGGAGGATCATGGTTTCACTCGTGGTTGGATGGTTACACACGAGAGAATAAATTATTTATTTAATCATTATCATCAGATAGGTGGACATGAAAATTGTGCGTTAAAGGATTTCATATAAATGGAGGAAAATGGGTCTTTTGTGCGTCACCTACCCTTAGGGGATTTAAAACATTGTTTCTGGGGATAAAAAAGGATTTAAACCACATTAAAAAAGTTAAAAGACTCAAAATTGGAATTACATGAAATCGAGGGAAAGAAAGCCTGAAAATCCATTCATGGCATCAATCCGTGACACACTGAACGGGGACACACTGATCAGTGATACACCAAACGATGTCACCGATGGGTGACACTACAATGACATCATGCCACTGATACACCACCCTTTTGATCTGGACATACTGATGGGGGCCATGGTGTCCCAAATTCTAGAAATTATCAATGTAATGGACTGGGAGGGTTTGGTCTGTAGAGGCCCAAAGCTTAACGTACATGGACATTAAATTAATTTTGCGGAATACTTAGTACATAACAAAAACACACACACAAGGACCGTAATAGTTTAGTATCTTTGGAAACTTGGAATACAATCTTCTAATCGTGGTGAAAGATCTTCGAAATCTCCCATAAAGATCTTCCTTTTTTTACCTAAAACCTTTCTTTATATCCTGTGGAAATGAAAACATAAAAGGGTGAGCTCAAATGCTCAGTAAGGGTAAACAAAAGAAATATCAATCACATCATATACATAAGAACATAACTTTCAGAAATCTTAACCTGCAAAAGAAATCATAATTTCATAACATGGGATAAATCATAGTAGTGAAATGTAATCCCAATATTCATAACGTAAAACATGAAACTTTGTGGCATACACACATAATCATATAGAATCATTTCTTATTAGTCATGACTCATTTCCAAGACTATCTTAGCGGACAAAGTTCATTTCTGAACCGAGTTCACTCCTCGTTTCAGTCCTGTTTCACTGAACCGGTTTAACCTGCCGTTCCAGCCATGTCTGTCTCATGAGATAGAAAATCATTACCCAATGCATTTGAGGGATATATAGGTCCCACCCATCTCATAATGATACCATTCTTATGTGTGCCACAAAATCATAAACCATACATCATAGCATAACCCATATAATAAAAATGGGAATCTTAAACATGGTGACATCATAAAACAATTCATATAAGATAAAGGAATTCATAAAAATATTTCCATCACAACATAATCAAATCCATGTAATAATAGGGATAAAAATAGAACCCTATATTATCTTAGATGGAAATTAATTTTGATAAAACTCTTGAACTCCATTCTTGAGGAAAATATCCTTTCTACTTAAATTTTTTTTGTCCTTTCTTAACATGTCATACAATTTTAAAATAAAAGAAGATGATTAAAAATAAACTTGAAAACTTGTAATGGAAGCTTATTGGAAATAATGTTTGAAAAATCCATTAATGCCATATAAGTTAAAGAAAACATTCTTCTCGTACTTTTGTCGGAAAAGTCAAAAAGTACCTCGTAAGAAAAATTACAAATTATTCCTTCCATATCTTTTACTAAAAACTCACCGAAGGGTAAAATTTGATATAAACTATTGTATAATGATATAAATATTATATATTGAGGAAACATGGATGTGGATGATAAAATACACCCCAGTAAATACCAAAGTATAAACAATCTCGGATAAAAATGAGATTGTGATATTTCCCTTACCTTAGATCCAATTTGCTTTTTAAGTGTCTGAAACTCCTGTATAATGATTTAAATAATGTCATTGAATTATTACAGAATCATACTAATTGTTATGATATCATATATGGTTCACTTATGACTTTATATTACCCGTTCTTTTGTAAATTCCATGTTAAAGAGCATTTTGGGTAAAATCGTTTCATTTGTCATCTGTGTTTTGACTTGTAATTATTAATATGATTACTTAGATCATGATTACTTAATTACAGAATATAAAACATTATTTATGTATAATATATATTCAGAATATACATATAAATAGTAGATCAGTAAGTTGAAAGAAATACACCATTCATGGAGACGGTAGGTCGTACGTACGCATGAATGTTGTTTTCGTTTCCTTATTGAGTTGAATGGAATTAAGTAGATGAAATATATATATATACACATAAATCAAGTATCTTTATTATTTCATATATTTCATGATTAATTATTATATATACTTTATAATCATTCATGAATGGTTAACGTGGAGAATGAATCTCATCACGTCGTGGAGACGGTAGCCCGTACGTACGCACGAGTGATGATATCATTATCATGATCGTGGAATTGTATTGGAGTGTATGTATACTATTTCAGAATCAATATCACTTTACAATAATCATATATAGTTATTATTTACACCATTATACCCATCCAAGTAAGGTGGTGGTGGAAAATAGATTACACCACGGCGTGGAGACGGTATTCCGTACGTACGCACCCGCGGTGATTTCATTTTCTGTAGGATGGATAGATGGTGAAATAGGGTTGTTTCATACTTATAATAAAATATCAGTATATGATTGATACTGATGTTATTACTTCATAATGAAACAACATAAGAAGAATAAGTGGAAGAAGAAATAAAGTTGAAAGAATCGGTAACGGACATTACCTCTTCTTTGAAGCGCGTCTTTGAGTCCTCCTCTTAGGGCACTAAAATTGGTCATTGAAGAAGACCAGGACCTCTTGGATGTTTCTAAGGAAGTGGAGAAGAGAATTTGGTAGGGTTTGGTCGAGCTTGAAAGCTCAAAGTGGTGTGAGGAAGAGAGGGAGGGGGTGCCCTTTTATAAGGAAGGAGAGGGGCACCTTTGGAATAACTAAAAATAATATTTTATTATAAAGCCAAATTCGGTTTTTAATAGCTCCAAATTGAGTTATTTTGAAGATAAGGTGGGTATGGGTCGAAATAATCTCATCCAATAGAATTTTTACAAGTTTAGATTACTATTTTAACCTTATCATTTAGTTTTAACTTTATGTTAGACAATTTTACTTTTACCGTGTCTTTTTGTGTTCTTACACTATAAGATTATAATCATACTATAACAAGCCAAAAGAACCCCAAGTTGTTTTTTATTAATATATATAACCTTATCTAAGTCATTTTGCCGAACCTTAGATTTTTAGGAATAAAATAACAATTAATAATATAATATTTGTTATAAAAACTATTTTATGTCAATTTTGACACTATTTTGTAATTGATTTTTGGGAAAATCATAACAGAATTATTAGTTATAAAAAAGTTAATTAAATCAATAATAACATGTCATATTAACCTATAAAATTAGTGGAATTCATAAAAAGTCTCAAATTACATTTATTTGGGAATTTATAACATCAATTATGTCAATATTTCATTAATAAGATAATTACTGCATCATCTTTGTGTCATAAATAAATTAACTTATTTAAAGTATAAAAATTACCAATAAAATATCATTATGTATTAAATGTTTTTAGATTTCTAATTAATATTTATAGTCAAATTTATATTATTTATAGACCTATATTAAAAATGATATACTTATTAAACTTTGATTTTAACTATTTTAACCATTCTTTAAATAAATTAATAATAAATGTCCTAATCTAATCCAAGTGGGACTAAATGGTCATATTTTATTCTGAAGGTTGTTTTTGGTCGAATTACACTTATCCAATAGAATTAGGACACGTGTTAGGGTAATAATATCATTTTTACCCTTAATTACCCTATTTACTTTTAACCGTGGTAAAAAAAAGTAAAAAGTGACTATTCACCAAAAATTATTTTCATCTCATTGAACCACATTTTACTTACTGAAATCAACCGTGACTCTCGGATTTTTGAAATTCCACTCACAGAAGTGGTAAAATTATGTTTTATGAAAAATTCATTTTTTTAACTACCACTTAGTGGTTTCACTATTCATAAAAAAAATGAAAGTTTCCAGAAAAATACCAAAAATTAGGCCTAAGCTATATTTGATATTATGAACTCAAAAATGATGTATATTTTATGAAATTCAAAACATATCAGTTGCATTAATTAATTTAAAAATTAATTTCAGTCGTCAAAACAATTAGCGTGTTCTTAAGATATAATTACTATCAAAAGATGGACACTTGTTTATGTCTGGTTTAAATGTGAAATTACATCCAATGACCAACATTGTTTTAAATTGTAAAAATATATTCTAAATATAATTTAAAACCACTCAAATTAAAAAATTTTCACTATTAATTATTTCGATTAAAAAGGTTGTTTTTAGTTAAAATTTAGTAATTTTCACTATTCATCAGAAAATGAAAGTTATCTGAAAAGTACAAAAATTTCACCCTAAGCTAATTTCGATATTATGAATCCAAAAAGGAAGTCCATTTTGGAAAATAAAATTTAAAAAATTTCAAAAAGTGGTTATTACTATTCATAACGGCTAGTTTTAATAATATTTTAATAGCATATCATTGTTTAGTGAAACTCGGTATTGCGTACTACACGCGCTATCGAGGAAGGTCACGATTGCGTGTAATGCCTGGCAAGTCAAGGATGCGTTTTGTGCAAGCTCCTTTTGGTGTAGCGTACAAAACAAGAAATTAATGATATTAAAAAGAATATTTTTCATAAAATATCGGGGTGTTAAATTCTACCCCCCTTAAAATGAATTTCTTCCTTGAAATTCGTCGGGGTTATAAATGGTTTACTATTCGAAAGTCTCTTTAATAGAAACCCACATCGTAAAAAGGAATACCAAAACCTATATTTAAAAACAAAAGTATGAAATGTAACGGTTACCCAAATAAACTAATCACTGGGTTTCCACATAGGTGAAAATATAGACATGGAAGAGAAATCTAACCATCATGTTCTGATGGAGAGTGGTAGAGAACATGGATATTAAAAATCCAGCAATCACAAAGCCATAAATTTGTGACGATCAAAGGTACCATCTGATTCATCAGAAATAAGAGCACTAGGAAAACATTTTTGTTTTTTCAAGATCATTTCCCTAAAGTTGATGAAATTGGAAATAGAAGAAATAATTTCGTGATTTTGGTATAGTCTCACCATTGGTCGTTCTTTGGAAAATTTCCACTTTATCTCTTAAAGAAATGAAGTTGAATTTGTCATTCGTGATGTGTTTGCAGATCATGTGATAGAATGATGGGTCATTCCATCTGTCTCAAACAAAAGGTTAGAAAAGTTATCAAAACTTACATAAGTCAATCTATAGTGAGATTAATCATATATGGTTCCTAAAATGGACTTATACTTCATATATCATACTGGTTAATATAATAAAACTAGTTTTTGCTAAGCAGGGACTTCCTGTAAGCTAGTGGTAGGTGATAAAGGCCAGTCACACTTCGATTGTGGGTTCGATTCCCACAGCCTTTTCCGATGCGATGGGCTATCGCCAGTCCTGTAGGTTGTCCTTTTTCTAAAACTACATTACTATAACATCCCATCAATAATATAAAAAAAAGTTATATCCTTAAACAATACTACCTTATGTCCAACGTAATCCATTCCAATCTTTAGGCTTATCTAAAATACTTCGGTCCAAGTTCATAGTATAAAGAAAATGATTACTTGAAATGTCACATAACAATCACGTGAATGCCATCATTTATCCCCAATATATCATAAGATATATCTTGTTGGTAAAATTAAAAACATGTGAATATCTTAATCATGTATTCTCTTGAAGAATGAATACCCATTGAACCTTAGTGAAAACATGAATTCAGTTAAAAGTTAACACTTTGCACAAACCAAAATCCTCAAAATTCTTTATACTCAAACCATGATATCACTTAGTCCTTATATCAATCATGAGCTCATGAATACAATCAAACATCTCATTATCTTATTATCCCTTCATTATGCGCATATCATCTGCTTACTAAAAATATCTCAATCACTTTCCATTGTTACCGGTAACATAAAAATATTGAAAACCACAATAGACCAATACATAAATATTCCAATATTCCACGATACTATATAAAACATTATTTTGGAATCTCATTACATAAACACATAATCATTCCACCACACTGTTGTCATATTAAACATCGCCAATAGTGATCGCATGTGACTTCCCTTTGTCCTTTGCCTTAAATGGTTTCTCATGTCGATCATCACTAAACCTTGGATTAGGGCATTTATTAGCATAATGCCCCATTTCCTTGCACTTGAAGCATTGAAGTGTTGGTGGTGTGTTCTATATAGTCTTTTCTTTATTCACATCATTAGAAACCATTTTTCCATTACTTCGACACTCAGCTGCTCGATGACCTTCATTTCCACACTTAAAACATTTTCTAGTCCCTTTAAGACAATCTCCACCATGCTTTTTTCCGCACTTTGAGCATAAGGAAACATTCATCTTCTTTTCACCATAATTCTGAGATTTCTGCTTGAACTCCATATTTCGTTTCTTGTCAAAACTATGAGATGGATAAGTAACACCAACTTCCATTTCTACCTTGATAGCACAACACACAATTTCTTCATAGCTACTGATGTCTCTTATAGCTAATTCCCTTCGATGATTTGGTTTTAAGCCACTGAAGAATCGATCAACTTTACTTTCAGGTTGGATGATAAATCCAGATGCATACCTTGCAAGCCTTGTAAAATTCGCTTCGTATATACCAACAGATTCATCATCCTTTTACTTTAGTTCAAGAAACTCCTTCTCCATCTTTGTTCGAAGAATATGAGGGAAGTAATTATTGAAAAATAAGTTCTTGAACTCATCCCATTCCATGGACTCAATTTCATCTCTTGGCCTTGTATTCATGATAAGATTCCACCATTGATCAGCTTTTCCTTCCAAAAGATATACTGCTAAGATGAATTTATCACGTTCAGAACATTGAAGAACTGAAAATATCTTTTTAGTGGTAATGATCCATTGTTCAGCAACAAGTAGATCAGAAGACCCACTGAAAGAAGGTGGATGTTTCCTCGTGAAGTACTTAATAGAATATTGTTCCCTTCTCTTCTCATTTGAAAGTCTATAATGATTCATAGCTTGTGTAAGTATAGAAATAAGATTTTTCACTCCATCTCCCATAACATTTGTTTGTTCAGGAGGACAATCATTGCATAGTCCAGTACATTGATCAACACGGTTCCTTCGGGTTCCAGCCATCGTCTAAAACCCAAAAAGAATAGTGTGAGAGGAAAAAATACCGCTAGGGAGAAGAACATAATAAAGGGGGAGTACCTTCAATATCTAACATCTTAGGTTACTGTAATTCTAATACTATAACCTATACTTATACTTAACCTTAGGGACATCCCTATATATCCCTTAGAAATATCTATAGGGATCTCACTAAAGTTCTCGCATCCTAGTTTCCAAAGGTTGACTAAACCTCCCTCTGATACCAACTGTAGAGGCCCGAAGGTTAACGTACATGGACATTACATTACTTTTTTGTAATACTTAGTACATAACAAAAACACACACACAAGGACCGTAATAGTTTAGTGTCTTTGGAAACTTGGAATACAATCTTCTAATCATGGTGAATGATCTTCGACATCTCCCATAAAGATCTTCCTTTTTTAACCTAAAACCATTCTTTATATCCTAGGGAAAAGAAAACATAAAAGGGTGAGCTCAAATTCTCAGTAAGGATAAACAAAATAAATATCAATCACATCATATACATAAGAACATAACTTTTGAAAATCTTAACCATCAAAAGAAATCATAATTTCATAACATGGGATAAATCATAGTAGTGAAATGTAATCCCAATAATCATAACATAAAACATGAAACTTTGTGGCATACACACATAATCATATAGAATCATTTCTTATTAGTCAAGACTCATTACCAAGACTATCTTAGTGGATAAAGTCCATTTCTGAACCGAGTTCACTCCTCGTTTCAGTCTTGTTTCACTGAACTGGTTTAACCTGCTGTTCCAGCCATATCTATCTCATGAGATATAAAATCTTTACCCAATTCATTGGAGGGAGATATAGGTCCCAACCATCTCATAATGATACCATTCTTATGTGTGCCACAAAATCATAAACCATACATCATAGCATAACCCATGTAATCAAAATGGGAATCTTAAACATCATGACATCATAAAACAATTCATATAAGATAGAGGATTTCCTAAAAATATTTCCATCACAAAATAATCAAATCCATGTAATAATAGGGATAAAAACAGAACCCTATATTATCTTAGATGGAAAATAATTTTGATAAAACTCTTGAACTCCATTCTTGTGGAAAATATTCTTTCTACTTCAAAAACATTTTTCCTTTATTAACATGTCATACAATTTTAAACTAAAAGAAGTTGATTAAAAATAAAATTGAAAACTTGTAATTGAAGCTTCTTGGAAATAATTTTTTAAAAATCCATTCATGCCGTATATGTTAAAAAAACATTCTTCTCGTACTTTTGTCGGAAAAGTCAAAAAGTACCTCGTACAAAAAATGACAAAAGATTCCGTTCATATCTTTTACTAAAAACTCACCGAAGGGTAAAATTTGATATAAACTATTGTATAAGGATATAAATATTACATATTGAGGAAACATGGATGTGGATGATAAAATACACCCCAATAAATACCAAAGTATAAACAATCTTGGATAAAAATGTTATTGTGATATTTCCCTTACCTTAGGTCTGATTTGCTTCGTAAGTGTCCGAACCTCTTTTATAATGATTTCACTAATGTCATTGAATTATTCAAGAATCATACTCACTGTTATGATATCATAAATGGTTCACTTATTACTTTATACTTCCCGTTCTTTTGTAAATTCCATGTTAAAGAGCGTTTTCGGTAAAATCGTTTCATTTTTCATCCGTGTTTTGACTTGTAATTATTCATATGATTACTTAGATCATGATTACTTAATTATAGAATATAAAACATGATTTATATATAATATATATTCATAATATACATATATATAATAGATCATTAAATGGAAAGAAATACACCGTTCATGGAGATGGTAGGCCGTACGTACGCATGAACGCGGTTTTCGTTTCCTTATTGAGTTGAATGGAATTAAGTAGATGACATACATATATATAAACACATAAATACAGTATCATTATTATGTCATATATTTCATGATTACTTATTATATATACTTTATAATCATTCATGAATGGTAAACGTGGAGAATGAATCTCATCGCGTCGTGGAGACGGTAGTCCGTACGTACGCACGAGCGATGATATCATTGTCATGATCACGGAATTGTATTGGAGTGTATGTGTACTATTTCAGAATCAATATCAATTTACAATAATAGTATATAGTTATTATGTACACCATTATACCCATCCAAGTAAGGTGGTGGTGGAAAATAGATTACACCACGGCGTGGAGACGGTATTCCGTACGTACGCACACGTGATGATTTCGTTTTCCGTAGGATGGATAGATGGTGAAATAGGGTTGTTTCATAACTATAATAACATATCCGTATATTAGTGATACTGATGTTATTACTTCATAATGACACAACCTAAGAAGAAGAAGTGGAAGAAGAAATAAAGTTCAAAGAATCGGTAACGGACATTACCTCTTCTTTGAAGCGCCTCTTTGAGTCCTCCTCTCAGGGCACTAAAATTGGTCTTTGAAGAAGACCAGGACCTATAGGATGTTTCTAGGGAAGTGGAGAAGAGAATTTGGCAGGGGTTGGCCGAGCATTAAAGTTTAATGTAGTGTGAGGAAGAGAGGGAGGAGGTGCCCTTTTATAAGGGAGGAGAGGGGCACCTTTGGAATGACTAAAAATATTATTTTATTATAAATCCATATTCGGTTTTAAATAGCTCCAAATTGAGTTATTTAGAAACTAAGGTGGGTATGGATCTAAATACTCTCATCCAATAGAATTTGGACAAGTTTATATTACTATTTTAACCTTATCATTTAGTTTTAAATTTAAGTTAGATAATTTTACTTTTACCGTGTCTTTTTGTGTTCTTAAACGATAAGGTTAATAAAATTACTATAACAAGCCAAAAGAACCCCAAGTTGTTTATTATTAATATATATGACCTTATCTAAGTCATTTTGCCGAACCTTAGATTTTTAGGAATAAAATAAGAATTAATAATATAATATTTGTTTTAAAAACAATTTTATGTCAATTTTGACTCTATTTAGTAATTAATTTTTGTGAAAATAATAACAGAATGATTAGTTCGAAAAAAGTTAATTAAATCAATACTAAAATGTCATATTAACCTAGAAAATTAGTGGAATTCATAAAAAGTCTCAAATTACATTTATTTGGGTATTTATAACATCAATTAAGTCAGTATTTCATTAATAAGATAATTGATGTATCATCTTTGTGTCATAAATAAATTAACTTATTTAAATTCTAAAAATTAAAAATAAAATATCATTATTTAGGAAAAAATTTTAGATTTCTAATGAATATTTATAGTGGAATTTATCTTATGTATAACCCTATATTAAAAATGATATACTTATTAGACTTCGATTTTAACTATTTTAACCCTTCTTTAAATAAATTAATAATAAATGTCCTAATCTAATCCAAGTGGGGCTAAATGGTCATATTTTATTCCTAAGGTTGTTTTTGGTAGAATTACACTTATCCAATATAATTAGGATATGTTTTAGGGTAATAATATCATTTTTACCCTTAATTACCCTATTTACTTTTAACCGTGGGAAAAAAAAGTAAAATGTTACTATTCACCAAAAATTATTTTCGTCTCATTGAACCACATTTTACTTATTGACATCAACCGTGGCTCTTGGATTTTTTAAATTCCACTCACAGAAGTGGTAAAATTAAGTTTTATGAAAAATTCATTTTTTCTAACTACCACTTAGTGGTTTCACTATTCAAAAAAAATGAAATTTTCCAGAAAAATACCAAAAATTAGGCCTAAGCTATATTTGATATTATGAACTCAAAAAAAATTTCTATTTTACCAAATTCAAAACATATTAATTTCATTAATTAATTTAATATTTAATTCCCGTCGTCAAAACAAATAGCGTGTTCTTAAGAGATAATAACTATCGAAAGATTGACACTTGTTTATGTCTGGTTTAAATGTGAAATTACATCCAATAACCAACATTGTATTAAATTGTAAAAATATATTCTAAATATACTTTAAAACCACTCAAATTAATAATTTATCACTATTATTTATTTCGATTAAAAAGGTTTTTTTTAATTAAAATTTAGTAATTTTCACTATAAATCAGAAAATGAAAGTTATCCGAAAAGTACCAAAACTTCACCCTAAGCTAATTTCGATATTCTGAATCCAAAAATGAAGTCCATTTTAAAAAATAAAATTTACAAAATTTCAAAAAGTTGTTATTACTATTCATAATTGCTAGTTTTAATAATATTTTAATAGCATATCGTTGTTTAGTGAAACTCAGTATTGCGTACTACAGGCGCTATCGAGGAAGGTCACGATTGTGTGTAATGCAAGGAAAGTCAAGGATGCGTGTTATGCCCGATCCTTTTGGTGTAGCGTACAACACAAGACATTAATGAAATTAAAAAGAATATTTTCCATAAAATCTCGGGGTGTTACATGATCCCTGACATTAGATTCCTCTCAAACTATTCTCATCCTCGAGAATTAAAACCAAACCTGTTATAGAGAGAGGGGTCCAAACAACCACCTTGAAAAATACCTCTCACAGCCAAACCACCCTAGAACTCTTGGAACACCTCTCCCTTGAGAAACTGCACAAACATGTAAAGGTCATACCATCTAGTCATATGGTTTAAGGAGTACCTTCCTCCATGTCAAGATATTATCCTCTTTGGAAGGTACAGACTTGCATGTATGAGTTTTAATCGTATACACTTTAATGCGTCTCTATTAGGGATTATGTACTCCCTTTCCCACAGTCAGTACTCATCATACATAGTCAGAGAATAGGGAAACTAACACATTTCATAAACCAAAATGGTTCAAATTACATCACATCAGGTCACAAACACAAGAACATCAAGGAAGGCTCGTAACATCAACTCAAAATAGCTCTAGGTACTATGCACACATTTGAGATTCTCGCTCCCATGTAATCTCCTCGAGGTCACTGTGCCTCCACAACACACGATCCAAATGGATGGTTCATCCATGAAGCACTTTCTCCTTTCGATCCTCGATCCTCACTGGTCTCTCCATGAATGTAGCGTCATCTCTTATATCCAACTCTCCCTAGTCAATGAAATGGGAATCATCGTGTAGATATCGATGAAGCTGGGAGATGTGGAAAACATCGTGGATCCCTTCCATCTGAGGTAGAAACAATAGCTGATATGCCACCTCACTGACTTTCCCCTACACTTCGAAAGGACCAATGAACCTAAGAGAGAGCTTCCTCCTCTTACCAAACATTCATTGCCCACGTAGAGGGGAAACCTTCAAGAACACATGGTCTCAAACATTGAACCGCAAGGCCTCCTCCTACGATTGGCATACGACTTCTGCCATTTTTGGGCTTCCTTCATCCTCTCACACACAAGATAACCCTTCTTCATTGTGTTTTACACTACATTTGGTCCAAGAACACCTGCCCCCCTAACCTCGGTCCAGTACACGGGAAAACGACACAACCTCCTATATAAGGCTTCAAATGGTTCCATGAAAATAGAAGAGTAATAGGTATTTTTATAGGAAAAATATACTAAAGAAACATGTCATTACCATGATCCCAAGAAGTCAAAAACACAATCCCATATCATATCCTCTAATATATTGATGGTTCGATCAGTCTGCCCATCTGTCTGGGGGTGGAAGGCAGTGCTAAGGCGTAGCTGGTAGCCAAAAGCATGCTGAAATCCCCTCCAAACTCATGAGGTAAACTGTTCATCCCAATTAAATACTATAGACCTAGAAACTCCATGCAACATCACAAGACCATCCTCATATCTCCTTGATAAGGAATCCACTGCACTCAACTACTTGATCGCCAGAAAGTGAACTGATTTCATCAGCCGATCAACCACTACCCAGATAACATCACAACCTCCTTGAACCCTAGGTATTCCTGTGATTAAATCCACAGATATGTCCTCACAATTCCTCTTGAGGAAATCTAAAGGCTACAACAAACCTCCCGGGATGCGGTGTTCATTGTTCACCTACAGACACACCAGGAACCTAGCCACGAACTCTTCCATTGCCCGTTTCACCCCGGGCTACCACAACTGTTCCCTTGGGCCCTGATACATCTTGAAAACTTATGGGTGTACCGCTACGAGTGAGTTATGGAACTCATAGATAACTCCCTCATGCATTGTCGCTGGGAGAAACAACTTCCCTCAGAAAAGAATCTGATTCTGACCATCATCCGACCACCCATCCTGAGCATTGCCTTGGTCAACCCGATATCCCATCACTTCACTCTCTATTTCTCCCCATTGGACTACTCCACCTGCTGCAACAGAGAGGATTGAACTGTCATTTGAAATAGATAACCCCTATCACCATAAACCCTTGCATCTAGGTGTATGGATGCCAACTCTTCTATTACCTTCCAAGAATCCACAGATTTCTGAATAGCTTCCCTCTGTGACTTCCTACTCAAGTAACCAGTCACAATGTTCCCCTTACAATCAGTGTAATAGATCTCAAAGTTGTAGTCCTGAAGAAACTCCACCCACCTTCTTTATCTCATGTTTAGGTCATGCTCGATAAATATATGCCTCAAACTCTTTTTATCTGTGAAGACCACAAAGTGCTCGCCAATGAAGTAATGCCTCTACAAATTCAATGTGAACACTACTGTTGCAAGCTTGAGGACTTGGGTTGCATAATTATAATCATGAGGACGTAACTGCCTAGACCCATAAGTTACCACACCCCACTTCTACATTAGCACACACCACATGAAAAGTCTAGAAGCATCACAAAACACCTCATACAACACCCCTTCCTTTGGAAACTTGAGCACTGGAGTGCTAACCAACCTTTCCTTCAGATAACTAAAAGGTACCCAACACTGCTCACTCCACACGAAGGCCTGGTCCTTTTTGGATAAAGCTGTCAAAGGAGCTACCACTAGAGAGAAGTCAGGAATGAAACTATGATAACAACCTTCTAGACGCAGAAAAATTCGAACCTCCATCACATTCTTGGGTGCTTTCTAAGGAAAAACCTCTTCAACCTTTGAGGGATAAAATTCTACCCCTTGCTGGGACACCGCGTGTCCAAGAAAATGCACTTATCAAGTCATGAACTTGCACTTGGATAATTTCCCAAAGAGCTGGTGATGTAGAAGGATCTCCAAGACCATCCTGAGGTACTTAGTATATTCCACCTCTAATCATGAGTAGATAAAAATGTCATCGATGAACACAATGATGAATTGGTCTAGAAACTTGTTGAAAACATAGTTCATGAGCCCCGGGAACATAGTAGGTGAGTTCATAACACTGAATGACATGACTACGAACTCAAAGTGCCCATACTTACACCTAAATTTGGGATATCAATATCCTTCACCCTTAAATGGTAATACCTAGACCATAGATCGATTTTAGAGATCCAACCTGCTCTCCTAAGCTTGTCAAAGAGATCATCTATACTCAGGATAGGGTAACTGTTCTTGACCGTTACCCGATTTAGTCTCCGATAATCTATACATATTCTGAGACCACTATCTACCTTATTTGTGAAAAATACTGAAGCACCCCATGGAGACACACTGGGTTAGACAAAAACCTTCTTCATAAACTCGTCAATCCGAATCCTCAATTCTAGAAACTCAAAAGGCCCCAGTTGATAATGATCCATTGAAATCGGACAAGCACCAGGCTATAAGTCAATCCCGAACTCAACGTCACGTTGAGGGAGTAGAGTCACAACCTCCTCAGGAAAAACATCTAAGGACTCTCTAAAAACTACTCGAACATCCATCATCTTAGCATCCAATGATTCTATTTAAAGCTCATCCAACTTAGAAAAAAGAGTCTCCCCATGCCATCTCCTCACATGACAACATCGTTCGCCAAAAAAATACACACACTGGACATCCTCATCGGAGAACATGACTCTTCTACAGAATCAGTCGATAACCGTACATACATAAAAAATATAGTAGATTCCTATAATGACATTGTATGGCTGCATTGGTAGTAGAAGGAGATCCCTGATAGACTGATGCAACTCCAACATCAGTCTGCATCCTTGAAAAACATCAAACATCCTGGTATGACCCCTAACTGGTGTACTCAACACCAGGGGTATGGAGAGTATCTCTATTTTTGGTCCTAAGGAATGGGATAGAATAGGTGTAATAAATGAGTGTGAATCTCTCGAATCAAATAAGGCGCAAAAAAGAGTTCTAAACAAGATGAGCGTACCTGGAACGACCTCTAGACCTACAGGAACTGCTGCCTATGTTGCGTGCAACTGCCCACACCCATCTCTTCCACATATCTGATGTCAGTAGCCTCCCCAACCATGCCCTGGTCGAGGTCCTTGAGGAAAACCATGGGGTCGGCCTCCTCCTACCATGTCTGCTCTCAGAGGAGCAAGAGCGCTCTGTCTCTGCAACTGGGGTTGATAGGGCATGGCTAGAAACTACTGCTGCTGAGGTGGGTGATGAACCTGCCCACCCCCACTGTTCTGCACTTGGTCCGGGCACTAATTTAGAAGGTTCCAATGATTTCCACAGATGAAACACCTCCGTCCTGAGCCCACAAGAAAAGGGAGAGGATTGGGAGATTGAAACTTGATCCACTGGGGCCTACTCCGCACTGTCCAAAACATAAAAGGCCCTGATGCCGGAGGCCTGCTACTGACAACCTTCCCCTTTGATGATCCCAAATAAATCCCCTCTCATGGAACACCTCCCATCATGTGCATCCTCTCCACCACTTCAACCTTCTTTTGGACCTCCAAGTATGTCGATAGGGTGAAGGGAGTAACATCATACTGAATAGAAGGTCAGATTGCCTTCTCTAAACGTCTCGCTTGAGACTCGTCATCCAGAAAAAGGTGTGGAGAAAAATGAAGGGGATCCTTGAACTTGATCCCCAACTCCCTCACTAAAATGTTCCCATACTGTAGGGAGAGTAGCTCTGACCACATTTCTGCCTTCATCGTGTAAGATAGGTATTCAGCCCGGAATTCCCTCTTGAAGTTAGTACACAAAACTTAAGTGTCCCTCTTCTCCCCAAGATAGAGCATCCACCATTGACGGGATGCTCCCTACATCTGGCTTACAGCTAGTGGAACCCAGTACTCTGTTGGAGCCCAGATCAAGCTGAAATCTATCACCAGCTCCTTGATCCATCTTTTAGTCTTCATGTCTAAGATGCTATCCTCATACTTCCCAAGGGTCTATTGCTGAAAGGAAAAAAGCATCCTCTCCCACTGGTCATCCTCCTCCTCTCGATCATTCATCTATTGATCAAGCAGATATGCCTTTTGGGCCTCGATTTATTGCACAACTCGTGGTTATCGTCCATGTTCCATAGTTGCAAGGTAAACAAATAATGTCTAAGATTGAGTAGAGTAGAATATTTTTTTTAAGTTTTTCCTAAACTTTTTATTTATTTAAATTTCCAGAACACCCAGAACACACAAGAACATAGTAATTATGATGCATGTACCTTTCCTAGGGTTCTCTACCCTGAAATTTGTGAAGCCTCACTTGGTTTTTTAGTATGTCCTGAGTCCTTGCATCGGATCATGGCGGACCTAAATTCTAGTGTCCTAGCCAGTCTTCCTCGTCCTATTTCATGAACCAATATTTACTAACACTATTTCCCTACCATCCAATGAAATCCTCACTATGCCTGACCCCGAGCTCCATCCTATCTCTTATCCTTCCTCTGATACCATTTTGTCATGACTCTCCTTCACCAAGATGAGGGAAGGGACATGAGATTTCCAAACCCTTCCTTCATCAAGTTGAAGGACAGATAAGGACCCCTGAGACCCACCTTCAACAAGACCAGGAGTGGCGACTAGCACCAAGGGTATCTAATCACACGTAAAATGGAACTCATTACCCTTTTTATTTAATAGGATCCGGATATAAGGATAGTAAATCCCAACAAAACCAAAAGTGGAAGTAAAATTAAATCCAAAACAATTCCCATATGCATGTTCCAATAATAAGTACTATAAAGAAATATGGAAAACTCCAAAGGGAAGTACCAAAAAGAAAGAAAACCAACGACATCAATAGTCCTGATGTCAGAGCTAATAGAGTCTGGCACGGTCTTCGAAGTTCTCCTAGAAACCTGAAATATTATATATATATATAGGGTGGGCATACACGTATACTCAGTAGGGAAAACCAAAATCTCTCGTGCACGAGTGGGGATGCATTCTAATGCCCTGTGAGAAAAAGCAGATAATAGAAGAACCTAACAAGGAAACTATCCACACGACTTGGCCAAGGTACACTCCCCAAAAAACAAAAGTCATGTAAAGTAACAGTAATAACACATTGATATTTGGGTACCCCACACCACTTTCTCACTAGTTATTAAAGACATCTTACACGTCAAACCTCTCCCGCCATTCTCACCGCAGTCCCACTGCCATACCCCACCCACACACACCTAGCCTACCACAATGATAAATCTGATATGAAAACACGTGGGCCACCACAACCACACATAACCATGCCCACATACTCTTGGGCCAAAACAACTACTGTTATGCCTGAAGACACTCGTGCCTCATCTCGAAGACACTTGGGAAACAACTTGCCCACACACACATGGATCCACCACCACAACGTACCCATCCTAAAAAATATTGTGCTAAAATAGACCTCAGGCCGTCAAAGCCTTCCGGAAGAGTCTTAGACTACTCGGGGAAGGTATTAGAAAATGAGCTAATAACCAGCCACACATAGGAATGTTGGGAAAAACACCGCTATGAAATAGGGGTGTTCGGCATGAAGTGCTCAACATGGGTGGGGTGCGAATAAGAAACATAAGAACTAAATTATACATATTGGTAAACAAGAACTCATCCTAACCTAGGGGTTACAAAACCATTCCACACACAAACACCATTGTTACTGTTCATTTTTATGTAGCACCATAACCATAACCAAGTCACAACTCATTACTATAAAAAAATTCCCCATTGAACCCATTCTTGTTCTCGTATTCAAGTGATTCTGTTTAAATAAATTTTCACTACTAGGAAACTAACAGGCATAGCCACAAGACAAGGAAGGAAAACACATCTAAGCACCAATTTAAGCATTCACACACGGTTCATTTGTAAAGTCACAATAACAAAAGAGATCTGTGAGATCCCTTGAAGTATTGGAAACAAACCAAGCCCCAAAATATGGCCCCACATGACCTCAGATCCACAAACCAACAACTGCACCAGAATAGGGGATCCAATCCCCATCCATGTCACCTCACAAGCATCAAGAAAAATCAACCATACACATCAACCGAAAATAGAGAGGGATTTATTAGATTTAACCACACCATTCAGTAAGTTCCTTCTTTCCGTTTGGTTAACCGGGGTGATCACAGAAGGATTATTGTTCATTGGGAATCCATTTAATCAACTGAGTTTACATTATTAACCAATTTTCATGTTATATCCATTAAATCATCACAGAAGATATATGTTCATTAGTGTGCAAGGAAAGACCACCAAAGACCCTGATTTTCAGTGGACATGAGCCCATAAAATTCACTACATATAAGAAAGGGTAAAGGAGTACATCAGTGTCATCAAAAAAACACCTTCTTTCCTTCAAATTACATTTATCATATTTGTTGTGGTTTGGTTTAATCCATCCCAAAAGGAAAATTAATCATACCAACCACACATGACACACAGTAAAGAGAGACAAAGGAAGAACCATACTTGTATGATCACTGATAAATGTTTCTCTCCTTACACCAAGATCTGGGGATCCTCGACTTGTAAGGGAGGAACTTTGAGGACTCTGAGAATGAGCATGAAAGGTTCTGGCATAGGTGCACCACTTTCCTCGAGAAAGGGGACTCCAAATGCACCAAAGAAAGAAAAATCCCAGCCAAGAAGAAAAAAGAAAGAACTGTAGTGAGATAAAAAGGTGATATCCTAGAGTTACGGGATATGAAAATCTTAAACGGCTTTAAAGGCGGATCGTGGTTTCACCACGTGGTTGGATGATTACACATGATGGAATAAATTTTTTATATAATAATTCTCATCGGAGAGGGGTCCATGATAGTTGTGAGTTAAAGGATTTCATTTTAAGAGGGTAAAAAGGGTATGTGGAGGGTTTCATACCCTTAGGGGATTTAAAACATTGTTTATGGGGCCAAAAACGGCTTTAAACCACTTCAAAAACATTAAATGACTCAAAAGTTGTGTTATCAAAAAACTGGGGAAAGAAAGCTTGAAAATCCCTTTATGGCACCGATCAGTGACTCACCAATCAGCGTCGGTGACACACCAATCCATGACACACTGATCTGTGACAGAACGATCGGTGTCACTGATGTGTGACACCATAGTGACATCCTGCTACTGATACGCCGCCCTTCAGATCCAAACTTACTGATGGGGTCCTGGGTGACCCAAACACGAGAAATTGTCAAAGTAATGGACCAAGAGGGTCCATGCAATTACAAAAAATATTTATTATATAGATTTAACAGATATGTAATTAAAGAATTTTATATACAATATACACACACAAATATTTTCTCAATTAATGAAATCTTATATAGAAACATATAAGCCTAATATTTATGAAATTTATTAAAATTATAGTATTAATTTTAGAATTTTATTATAAAATGATACATTTAATATATCATTTCATCAATCAAGGTAATTTTTTTTTAATTTTATTATAATTAGGTATTAATTCATGTTTAATTTGTTTATGTTTTTTTGGGGGGGATATAATAAATTTCAATTATTTATTTTATATATATTTATTTATAGTGATTTAATATTGTCAATGTGTATTTATATATGATTCAATATATATCCATATTTTTTTAATAATTTATATTTCATTAAAAAACATATCCATTATTTCAATATTATAAAAGTGTTCTTTTTTAATTATTCAATTTCACTCATTTTTAACATGAATTCACCTAATATTAAATATTCATTAATAATTTTGAAAATATGTTTGAAAAAAAGTATTTATAAATAAATATATTTATAAATGTATATTTTCAATAATTTTTCACATATATATTTATATATATAATTACAAATTGTAACACCCCAAGCTTCCACGATACGCTTCTCTTTGAATAATACAACAACGAGTGTTGTACAGAACTTCGAGTTCTAACACACCATAACCAATCAAACTGGCCATTATGAATAGTAATACCCACTTTTCAAAATCATATAAATTTTATCTTTCAAAATGGACTTCATTTTTGGATTCGGAATATCGAAATTATCTTAGATGGAATTTTTGGTATTTTTTGAGAACATTCCATTTTTGATGAATAGTGAAATACACTGAGTTATAGTTTAAAACTGATTTTTTTAAATAATTATTTATATTATTTAAATTTATTTTAAGTAAAAATAGATAATTATACCTATATATGTTCAATGTAATTCATTGGATTCAATTTATAATAATTTTAGATATATAAAAATTGTATTGAACTTTTTAACATCTTTTACCCATCTCCTAAGAGCATTTAAAAAATTAAATAAAACATAATTTTACTACTTCTATAAGTTTTATTTAAAAACTCTGAGAGACACGATTGATATCATTAAGTAAAAAGTGGTTCAAGGAGATGAAAATAATTTTCGGTGAATAGTAACTTTTTACTTTTATTTACCACGGATAAAAGTAAATAGGGTAATTAAGGGTAATAATGATATTATTATTACCCTAACACAAGTCTTAATTCTATCAGATAGGTGTAATTCGACCAAAAACTACCTTAGGAATAAAATATGATCCTTTAGGTCCACTTGGATTAGATTAGGAAATTTATTATTATTTAATTCAAAGAAGAGTTAAAAGTGTTAAATTCAAAGTTTAATAACTAAACCATTTTTAATATAGGGTTACACCAAAGATAAATTCAACTATAAATATTAATTAGAAATATAAAAATATTTCCTACATAATGGTATTTTATTTATATTTTTTAGACATTATGTAATTTAATTTATTTATGACATAATGATGATGCAGTAATTATCTAATTAATGAAATATTAAAATAATTGATATTATAAATGTCCAAATAAATGTAATTTGAGACTTTTTATGAATTAAAATACTTTTATAGGTTAATATGACATGTAAGGGTTGGTTATATGAATTGTTTTTGATGTAATAATGTTGTTATACATTCAGAAAAAACAAAATACCAAATAGTGTCAAAATTGATATAAAAGAGTTTTTAAAACAAATATTATATTATTAATTGATTTTCTATTCTTAAAAATATACGGTTCGGCCAAAAGACTTATATAATTATAGGTGTATCATTAATGAACCACTTAGAGTTCTCTTATAAGTTTATAGTAAGTTTATTAACCATATAATACAAAAATACAAAGAGACATGGTAAATGCCAAACTATTTAACTAAGAGTTAAATCTATAAGATGAGGTTAATATAATGACCCAAACCTGTCTGAAACCTATTGGTTGAATGGTTTTGGAACCATAAACACCTTATCCTTTAAATAATTCTTTTTTTATCCATTAGAAACCGAAAATAATTTTATTATAAAATAATATTTCTAGCTTTTCCTAAGATGCCACCACCCCTATTATAAAAGGGAACTCCCCCTTCCCTATAATTCACAACTTAAAAACCATTTGGCTTGGAAAAAACCTGCCCAAATACTCTATAAACTGTCCCACCTTCATCCTAGAGGCCTTCCTTTAGTCAAAAATAACAACCTATGGATCCATTTTGACCAAATCAAAAGGATGAACCCGAAGAAGAGGTAAATATTTCATCACCTCTTTCAAGTTCCTTTCTTCTTCCACTTCCTATTTCTTTGTTGTTTCCATTATAAAATAATAAATCCAGTGTCATATATATACTGTGATGTTATTATAAATATGGTACAAAAAAATTCATTATTATATCAATCCTATGAATGACATGTCACTATATGTGCGTACGTACGACCTACCGTCTCTACATCGTAGTGTTATTGTTATTCAATACATTATTATTTGGATGGGTATAATATTGATGTATAATTGATATAAATAATAAATATAAAATGATAATATTTCTTTATTTATGATATTACATCCAATTATCTATTATTTTAATATCAAAAGAATGATATTGCCGCTCGTGCGTACATACGGATTATCGTCTCCACGAATGCGATAAGATTCGTTTCCCATCATATCCATTAAAGAATAATTTTCATTTGATGATTAAAAATAATGTTTAAAGACATAATATCATTCTAAATATTAATAAAATAAATCCTATCCATAACAAACTTTACTTATGTAAGAATGCATATAAATGAAAATAAATCAGGTAACACCCGAAACGACGATAATACTGCGATATTGTTAACAACCAAATGTTAAAAGATCATATATGATATCATATTAATGTATATGATTCTTGTATAATTTAATAATAATTATATAACCATTATATAGGAGGTTAACCTACCCTCGACCAAGGAAAAGTACAAGGTAAGGGTTAATTTGACAATCTCATTATTATCCGAGGTTGTTTATATATAATTATCTACTGGGACCTATTTATCATCCACATACATATTTCTTAAAAAAAAATTCAAAACATCCTTAATATTTTATAGACTATGGTTTAAATTCATTTATACCCTTGTTTTACTTTTATAAGATGTTTATATATGAATCTTTCCGTCGTTTTCCAAACAAAGTACTTTATGACCTTTTCAAAAAAAATAAGGTAAGAAAGTTTTTTAACTTATACAGCGGGTGAAGATATTTTACACCGTTATAACATCGTTGAAGCTTCCCTTACAAGCGTATAATAATATTTTCAAAATAAATGTTTTCTTTTTAATTATGTGACTCTTAAATGATTTCAAATTAGAAAGGGATATTTCTCTAAAAAAGTTTTTAATTTATCTATGTCAACATCCTTTGATAGATTTTAGGATTATTTGAAGTTAATTTATTATGATATAAAATTTCCATATTTTATGGAACTTTTTGTGATTTTTTTGAATGTGGATGTGTTATTTTAACACCATTCATGGTTTATGGATAAAGTATTGACATTTTGAATGCTAGATTTAATACGAATGTTTGTGTTATGTTTAAACCTTTTCATATGATGAATGAATTGGACTTAGTAAGTGATGGGTGGGGCTCACTATAGCTCCTCGATGCATCGGTAGGTCTCATGAGACAAACTAGGGTCTTGTCACAATGCCTTGAAAAAATATTATTTGTAGTCTTGGCAGAAGGTATTGACTATGTGGTTACGAACGTCTGGCATTATGCTTTCCATAATTATGAAAGTGGCTTTTGATATTGCATGTGATTATTCAACTAGTATAATATCAATGTGAATAAGTAATTGGAATTATTTTATTTTGTCTTTCCCATATTGTCTTGTAGTTCAAGTTTAAAAGGATTTTGTTTTAGTCTTTTACATTTCCTTAAATGTTTATTCTTATTTATGAAAGTTTCCGCTATATTGTTATCCTTACTGAGCATCTGAGCTCACCCCTTTCTATGTTTTATTTTTCCCAGGATGCGAAGAAGAATATTATGACTGACCTACAGGGATACTCTATGGAATCTTAGTGTTGTCTATGGAAACAATTTTGTTTTAGTTTTCTATTTTATGATCTAATTTAAACCTTATGAATATATCTAGTACTTATAAGGCTACTAAACTAATCAGTCTTTCGAGAATTGATCTTTTGTGATCATGCCAATGATACGTAATAATGCGCCGACTCTGGGATTCTAGGGTCGGGGCATTACAGTTGGTATCAAAGGATGTTTTTTACAAATATTGGAAACTAGATTTAGAAAAACTCTAATTAGATCACATTTCCCTAAGATTGACTTTGAGGATTAGTATATAAGAACTTTCTAGAATTTTGGTTTTTTAGATATTTATTGAGTTCTCTAAGGAATACATCCCTGTCTGGATATTAGTAGGTAGAGGCAGCTCTGGAACATATGTATCTAGGGGTACAACCTGAAAACACTGCTTTGAGCTAGACTCAAATGAGAACTAGTTCACAACAACCCTCCTTATTGTACTCTTTGTTACGACACTCTTGGGGGATATGCTTAGGATAATTCTCGTTTTCTTTAAAAACCATTATGAAGGGTTTATTAGTATATAATTCCTCAGAGAAAACATTTTTATGATTATGGATTATATCCATAAACTGTTCAGTTTATTTTAAGTATTTTACAAGTTTGGAATTATGTATTTCGATTCATAAACTAATCTGGTTTAAGACATTGTTTAGAAATGGCTCCTAGTGGATGGAATGGAAGCAGTATCAATGCACACACTCCATATAGGTATTTACCTCCTGCTCAAGATAATTATTGTAGAGCTGGTGATATAACTGGTGCTGATCAGCTTATCACCATACTGGGACAACTCACTCAAGTGATGAATAATAACCTTACCCATATAGAGCACCCTGATCCACAAAGTGGAGGATCAATTTTAGATCGCTTCATGAGGAAACAACCACCAAAATTCAATGGGGGTAAAAATCCAATAGTACCTAAGCAATGGATAAATTCCTTAGAGAAAATATTCCGCACCTTGAAATGTAGCAAAAGGGAAAAAGTTGTCATGGCAGTTTTTCCGCCTCCCTAGAGATGCTGATCAAAGGTGGTCATTGATTAAAAACACAATGGAAGATGAGGAGGTATCAAATATGAAATGGTGTGAGTTTAAATAGATTTTATTTGAAAAATACTTTCCTCATGACCATAGACCATATATGGAAAGACAATTTCTAATTCTGAGGCAAAAGGATGATGAGGATTTTTCAAAGTACGAAGTTAACTTTACTAGGATAGAGAGGCATGCTAGAGATTATATACGTAACGCAAGATTAAGATCGATCGTTTCTTTGATGGTTTTAGACCATTTCTCCATCGAGCATTAGTCTCACAATCCTTCTTGTTATACAAAGATATTGTCTCATGTGAAATCAAGACAGAAAAATAATTCTCTAAGTCTTACGACTTTAAAGAAAATCAAGAGAAGAAGAGATCTACGAAACATTATAGAATTGGAAATAAAAGGAAGAAGGGAAAAGTTGAATATCAATCCTGTAGAAAATGTGGGGAGAAACACCCTAGTACTTGCCTGAAGGGAATGAGAGTCTGTTACAAGTGTGGTGAAAATGGTCACCAAGCTCGTGTTTACAAGGGGAAGAAAGTGGATGTTGATGTTGAATGATAAAATTGAAGACATATGGGGCATTATGTAAATTAATTTCCTAAGCTTTAGGGTATCTTACCTCAGAAAAGGCCTTGGGATCAATTCTAAGCATATGTTATCATTACTACTGAGGTTGATGCTCCGGAAGACGTTGTGGTAGGCAATTTAATGGCTTCCTTATGTTTAGCCAATGATTTATTTTACTCTAGATCATCTCATTGTTTCATATCTTCCCAATTTTCTAATAAAATTTTATATTTTCAATTTTATTTAATAAAATAGTTTTGAGTCAAAACATCTAAGGGAAGTATCATTGAAAAAACGTTTTGTGAATTATTCCCCATTAGGGATTATAAATGTTCTTTATCTGCAGATCTCATCGTCATAACCATGATTACATTTTATATAATCCTCGATATGGACTGGCTTTCAAAAAATGATGAAAAAATTTATTATAAGAAGAAGGTGGTTACTATTTTTTATGACAATGATAAAGAACACATTATATTTAGAGCAGAATCATCACCACCTAATTCTTATCAAGATCCACCCCTAATAGCTCAACTAAATTCAATTATTGTGGAGGAGGAGAATGAATTAACTATGGGTGAGGAAATTAATGTTAGAATAGAGGATGTACCTATTGGGAAAGAATATGTTGATGTGCTTCCAGAAGGCTTACCTAGATATCCTCCAGAATGAGAAATTGAGTATTCCATTGATTTAATTCCTAGATCAAGGCCCATTTCGAATACCCCTTATAGAATGGCCATTGTGGAATTTGTGTAACTAAATAAACAACTTGAGAAATTGAGTAATAAAGGATTTATTTTCCCTAGTATTTCTCTATGGGGTGCCACTGTCCTTTTTGTTAACAAGAAAGATGGATCTATGAGGTTGTGAATTAACTACAGGGAGATCCATGCTATATCAATAAAGAACAATTATCGCCTACCTCGCATTGCTGATTTATTCTAAAAAATTTATGGAGATCAATACTTTTCCAAGATTTTACATTGATCTGGATATCGTCAGTTGTGTGTGAAGAAAGAAGACATTCTAAAAACAACATTTTGAACCAGGTATGGGCATTACGAGTTTACTATAATGCCTTTTGGACTGACTAATGCACCCTCAATCTTCATGGATCTAATAAATAGAGTGTTCAAGGAATATCTTAATGAATATTTAGTGGTATTTATTGATTATATCTTGGTATAATCCAAAAGCAAGGAAGATCATGAAAATCACTTGCACATTATCCTAAAGACTCATGGAAGACATGAATTATATGGGAAGTTTACCAAGTGTAAATTCTTGCTTCAGGAGATTTCTTTTCTTGGCCATATTGTCTTTAAGGATGGAATCTCTATTGATCCTTCTATGACCAAGTAAATCAAAGAATGGCCAACCCTGACAAGTATAACTAAGGAACACATTTTTATTGGTTTAACATGTTATTATCAACATTTCGTCCTGAATTTTTCTCTGTTGGATAACCCATTAACAAAGATCACACAAAAGGGGTTAATTTTTTTTTTTTGAAAAAATAGTAGGAAAAATGTTTTGAAGAATTTAAGAGAAGATTAGCCAATGCTCCTTTCTCGACTCTACCATCGGGGAATGATGGGTTTGTTATTTATAGTGATGCTTCAAAGAAAGGACTTGGTTGTGCCCTTATGCCAAAAGACAGGGTTATTGCCTATGCATCATGAGAACTAAAAATTCATGATCAAAACTATCCATCTCATGATCTTGAGTTAGCACCTTTAATCATTTCTTTGAAGATTTGGAGAAACTATCTCTATGGTAAAAAATGTGAGATATATACTAATCACAAGAGTTTGAAGTATATTTTCTCACAGAAAGAACTAAACATGAGGCAAAAGAGATGGCTTGAACTACTCATGGATTATGATTGTACTATACACTACCACCCAGGGAAGGAAAATAACGTGGAAGATGCTTTGAGTAGAAAGGATCATGTAGTTTTGGACAAGATGAGAGTTGAAAAGGATCCTATATACATGGACCTAGTAAAGATGGATATGGTAATCACCATGGAAGGGGAAACATCCATACTATTTCAAATGGTTGCAAAAAAATCTTTACTAGAAAGGATAAAGAGTTCTCAGACTGGTGATGAAGAGTTTCGAAAGATGATTAAAGTTGTGAATGATGGGAGATTGAGTGACTTTGTGTGTGAAGATGTAATTTTGAAAATTGGGAAGAGAATTTGTGTTCTCGATATACCCGATCTAAAAGATGAAATTTGGATGATGCTTATAGCTCCAATTTCTCTATACACCTTGGGAGAACTTAAATGTATCGAGATTTGAAGGAACATTTTTGGTGGGACAACATGAAGAGGGAGATTGCTGATTTTGTGTCAAGATGTATGGTTTGTCAACAAGTGAAAGCTGGAAGGAAACAACCTGGAGGACTCTTGAAACCTCTTCCCATAACTGAGTGTAAATGAGATAATATTATGATGGACTTTGTCATGGGACTACCAAATACTCCTAGAAGGAACGATGCAATATGGGTCAATATTGATCGTCTTACCACGCCAACAAATTTTCTTGCTATAAGGGAAGATTTAACACTTGAACGTTTAGCAAGACTATATATTAATGATGTTTTAAGACTTCATGGAATACCACTATTGATTATTTCTGATCATGATCCCTATTAATCATCAAGATTCTGGAAAAGTCTTTAGAAATCCCTAGATACTGAACTTCATTTGAGTAGTGCCTACCACCCCCAAACTGATGGACAATCAGAAAGGACTATTCAAACCTTAAAATACATGTTAAGAACATTCTCACATGACTTTCAAGGTATGTGGGATCAATATTGACCTCTGTTATAATTTTACTATAATAATAGCTTGCATTCAAGTATAAGATGGCACTATATGAAGCGTTATACCAAAAAAGATGTTGCACACCACCTCTTGGGATGATGTTGGCGAATGAAAACTCGTAGGCCCAGAACATGCGGAGGAAACGATGGAAAAGGTGAAGGTAATCCAAACCCACTTGAAATCAGATCAAAGTATGTAGAAGAGCTATGCCAATAACCAAAGGAAGGATTTGAAATTTCAGGTAGGAGATCATGTTTTATTGAAGGTATCTCTATGGAAGGGTGTTATACGTTTCAACAAGAAGGGAAAATTGAGTCCCATGTACATTGGACCTTTCGAAATTTTAGAATGAATTGGGGTTGTAGCTTACCATTTGGCAATACCCCCAAGTCTTTCCAAATATCAAGATGTATTCCACATATCACTATTGAGAAAATACACACCTGACCCAACACATGTACTCACCTATGAGGAATTAGAACTAGAACCCAATTTGTCTTATTGCGAAGAGCCTGTCAATGTTCTGGATACAAGAGAACAAGTGTTGAGAAACTGGACGACTCGTCTGGTAAATGTTCTATGGAGAAACCATAAGATGGAAGATGAAACATGTGAACCTGAGGAACATATGATGAAAAACCACCCATTTATTTATATGTAGTAATATTCTATAAATTCCAAGGACAAAATTATTTGAAGGAGGGAAGAATGTAACAACCCAATCTTCCACGGTACGCTTCTCTTTGAATAATACAATAGCGTGTGTTGTACGCACCTTCAAGTTCTAACACACCACAACCAATCAAACTAGCCGTTATGAATAGTAATACCCAATTTCTGAAATTTTATAAATTTTATCTTTCAAAATGGACTTCATTTTCAGATTCATAATATTGAAATTCTCTTAGGGTGATTTTGTGGTGTTTTTTGAAAACTTTCAATTTTTTGATAAATAGTGAAAAACACTGAATTATAGTTTTAAACCAAATTTTTATTTAAATAATTAGTTATTTTATTTAAATTTATTTTATGTCAAAATATATACATAATACTTATATAAGATAAATGTAATTCATTGGAGTCAGTTTATAATAATTTTAGATATAAAATTTTGTGGAACTTTTTACAGTCTTTTACCCATCTCCTAGGAGCATTTGAAAATTTACATAAAACATAATTTTACCACTTTTGTGAGTTTAATTTCAAAAATCCAAGAGACACAGTTGATATCAGTATGTATAATGTGGTTCAATAATATGAAAATAATTTTTGTTGAATTGTAACTTTTTACTTTTATTTACCACGGTTAAAAGTAAATAGGGTAATTAAGGGTAAAAATGATATTATTATTACCCTAACACATGTACTAATTCTATTGGATAAGTGTAATTCGACCAAAAACAACCTTAGGAATAAAATATGATCCTTTAGGTCCACTTGGATTAGATTGGGATATTTATTATTATTTAATTCAAAGAAGAGTTAAAAGTGTTAAATTCAATGTTAAATAACTAAACCATTTTTAATATAGGGTTACACATAAGATAAATTAGACTGTAAATATTCATTATAAAGATAAAAAGATACCATACATAATGGTATTTTATTTATATTTTTTAGACATTAAATAATTTATTTTAATTATGACACAATGTTGATGCATTAATTACATAATTAATGAAATATTAAAATATTTAATATTATAAATATCCAAATAAATGTAATTTGATACTTTTTATGAATTAAACTAATTTTATAGGTTAATATGACATGTTAGGGTAGTTTAGATGAATTTTTCTTGAAGTAATAATTCTTTTATGAATTTAGAAAAAATGAAATACCAAATAGTTTCAAAATTGACATAAAAGAGTTTTTAAAACAAATATTATATTATTAATTGATATTATATTCTTAAAAATCTACGGTTCGGCCAAAATACTTATATAATTATAGGTGTATCATTAATGAACCACTTGGGGTTCTCTTGGAAGTTTATAGTATGTTTAGTAACCATATAATATAAAAATAAAAAAAGACAAGGTAAATGGCAAACTATTTAACTAAGAGTTAAATCTAACAGATTGGTTAATATAGTGACCCAAACCTGTATAAAAACTATTGGTTGAGTGGTTTTCAACCCATCCACACATTAGAATTTAAATAATTGATTTTGGTTCCATTAGAAACCGGAAATGATTTTATTATAAAATAATAATTATAGCTTTTCCAAAGGTGCCCCTCACCCCTCTTATAAAAGGGCACTCCCCATTCTCTCTAATTCACACCGTAAAAGCCATTTGGATCAGCCAACCACTACCCAAATACCATATCAACTTTCCTCCCCTAATCCTAGAGGACTTCCTTTAGTCATAAATCCAACCTATGAAGCCCTTTTGATCAAATCAAAAAGAAGAACCCGAAGAAGAGGTAAATATTTCATCACCTCTTTCAAGTTCCTTTCTTCTTCCACTTACTCTTTCTTTGTTGTTTCTATTATAAAATAATAACACATGTATATTCTATATACTATAATGTTATTATAAATATGGTACAACCAAATTCATTATTCTATCCGTCCTTTGAATGACATTTCACCAAACGTGCGTATGTATGGATTATCATCTCCACGTCATGGTGTAATTGTTATTCAATACATTATTATTTGGATGGGTATAATAATGATATATAATTGATTTAAATAATAAATATAACATAATAATAATTCTTTATATATGATATACCATACAGTTATCTATTATTTTAATATCAAAAGAATGATATTTTCGCTCGTGCGTATGTACAGATTACCATCTCCACGAATGCGAAAAGATTCATTCCCCATCGTATCCATTCCAGAATAATTTTCATTTGATGATTAAAAATAATTTTTATAGACATAATATCATTATTATTATGAATAATATATATTCTATTCATAAAAAAACATTACTTACATTACAAATCATTTAAAGGAAAATGAATCAGTTAACACCCGAAACGACGATAATACTAAGATATTATCAACAATGAAATGTTAAAAGATCATATATGATATCATATTAATGTATATTATTGTTGTATAATTTAATAACAATTATTTCACCATTATAAAGGATGTTAACCAACCCTTGACCAAGTAAAAGTATAAGGTAATGTTTCATTTCACAATCTCTTTATTATCCGAGGTTGTTTATATGTAATTACCTAATGGGACCTCTCTATCATCCACATCCATGTTTCATAAAAATGTATTTCAAAACATTATTATTATTTTATAGACTATGGGTTAAAGTCATTTATATATTTTTTTGAATTTTATAAGATGTTTATACAGGAATAATTCCGTCATTTTCCAAAAAAGGTACTTGATAACCTTTTCGACAAAATTAAGGTAAGAATGTTTTTTTAACTTATACGGTGGGTGCAGATATTTTACGCCGTTATAACTTCATAGAAGATTACCTTACAAGATTATAATAATAATTTCAAAATAGATTTTTACTTTATAATTATGTGACTCTTAAATGATTTCAAAATAGAAAGAGATATTCCTCTTAAAAATATTTTGATTTCATCTATGTCAACATCCTTTTATGGATTTTAAGATTATTTTAAGTTGATTTATTATGATACAAAACATTCATATTGTATTGAATGTTTTTTGATATGTTTGACTTTGGATGTGTTATTTTTACACCATTCATGGTTTATGGATAAAGTATTGACATTTCTTATTCTAGTTTTAATACGAATGTTTATGTTATGTTTAAACCTTTTCAGATGAGGAATGTATTGGACTTAGTGAGTGACGGGTGGAGCCCACTATATCTCCTCAATGCATCGGTAGGTCTCATGAGACAAAATAGTGTCTTGACACTAGGCCTTGAAAAAATATTATTTGTAGTCTTGGCACAAGGCCTTGACTATGGGGTTATGAAAGTTTGGCATTATACATTCCATCATTATGAAAGTGGCTATTAATATTGCATGTGATTATTCGACTAGTAGAATACCCATCTAAATATGTAAATGGAATTATTTGATTTTATCTTTTCCATATTATGCTGAAGTTCAAGTTTAAAATGCATTTGTTTTAGTCTTATAAATTGCCTTAAATGTTTATGCTTATTTATAAAATTTTCCGCTATATTGTTATCCTTACTGAGCATCTGAGCTCACCCCTTTCTATGTTTTATTTTTCCCAGGATGCAAATAGGTATATTATGACTGACCTGCAGGGATAGTCTATGGGATCTCAATGTTGTATATGGAAACAATGTTGTTTTATTTTTCCATTTTATGATGTAATGTAAACCTTATGAATGTATTTAGTACTTTCAAGTCTACTAAACTAATCGGCCTTTTGAGACTTGATATTTTGTGATGATGAGAATGATATGCAATAATGCACCAACTCTGGGCTTCTGGGGTCGGGGCGTTACACAAATAAATAAATATTAACTTTTAAAATGTATTTACATTTTTATAAATAAATAATTATATATATTTAAATGATTATAAAATTTTTAATAAATTAATTTAAATAATGAATATATTTACTGTTTCTAAATTTATTAAATATATATTTGTATATAATTATAGAAATATATATAATGATATAAATATGATTTTTAAAATTATTTATATAATTATAAATGAATAACTATATAACTAAATAATTGACAAATTATAATAGATATATTTAAATAAAGATTATATTCACTATATTTATATATTTATTATATATATATATATATTATAAATATATTTACAAAATTACTTATTTATAATTAGAATTATAAATCATTTGTCCTTGCCAAATTAATTAGCACTGATAAAACACAACTTTAGCAGTCTTATTTTAGCACCAATAAAGAGGCTTTTTATCATCACTTATTAATTTTTTAATAATAATAGGGATATTTTTAAGTGATTGTTTTGAAGCAATGATTAAAATTTCCTGATCTATTTTATGAAACCTAACCATAGTGAACTGATTCATGATATCTAAAGCTTTCTGTGGAAGCCACCTGCTACCGACACTATTAATTGTCGAATCCAAGCTCGATTCAAGGCTCTAAAATTTTTAGGGCCTAAATACAAGGTTTGAATGATTCAATGATAAAGAGATCTAAGGCATGAATGAAATCTAGGTTTGTCAATAAGTCTACTTTCTCTCGGATGATTCAAAGCTTCAATCCAATGATTTTTTTTCTCTTCCTTCTCAATTGTTGATTTCTCGTTTGAAGACATATATTTTTTATCATCCATTATTCCACCCTTGATTTCTACACCCCATGTACCTATACTTTCTTTCACCCTATTCCCTCATATTTAGAAAGTTGGTGGTGCACCTTTATCATGCCCGACACTATATTTCTTCTCAAGTTGGTACTTGAGGTGCACACATTTGGCTCAACTTGATGTGGTTATATAGGCTCACCAGTGGTGAGGCGACCGGGTGCGCCTATCCTCACCCCATGCCTAGGCAAGCTGAGGTGCACCCCATTGATAAAAATTCCATTATATAATAAACACTATGTTTTTCTTACATTAATCCCTCTAAAAACATATCATTCATTAACATTTCATTTTATTTCCTACATCATTTAAATGAAAACAATTTATGTTAAGAGATCCATAATTTTTAAAATAATAAATACCCTTTAAACTCATCTAAAATATTTAATTACATCAATATACCTATCATATGTGAGATGAACAACCAATATCTAAAATTAATGGTTTTTTCTTTTTTAAATATTTTAGCATGTCCTCAATAATAAATTCCTCTTACATTCCATTATTTTTCTTATAATATATTTTTAATTCTTTCTTCACATTCATATTTTTTTTAGAAAATATTGACAATCCTTCATAAAACCATTTAATTTGTCAAATGTTCAATATAGTTCACTCAATGATTGAAAATCATCAAAAATATTAATTATGAAGATTAATCTCACTTCAATTTTTTTATAAGAGTGGGTTATATCCCCTTTAATTTAAAACCCCTATATCTTCCATAATTACAATTATTTATCTTATTATGACAAAATTTTTATGATACATTTCTAAAATCACCATAGAATCCATAATGGCCATGGAAATGAAATTTTCTAATAAAGCCTACTATTTTACTTCATGAGAATAATTATTATTTTCAACATATCTAGACATATTTCTTGAATCAATTTATCAACTAGGAATTTTGATATGTTTATAAAATTTATCATTATTCGGTATATTCCTTTCCTAAAATTATTTTTTCAATCCCTATCAATTTTTAATTGAAATTGAAATTAAAATTTTGATATGTTTTCAAGTATTTGATATACCATTAATATTAAGTGTAAAAATTCTTTATGTTGTTACATCACTTTTTCCAAAAAAAATATTTGAGGTTTTCAAATTCTATATATTTTGGACGATTTTTTAGAATTTTTTAGGTATTCATCATTTTACATCTACATGTATTGGTTCCACCCCTTGGAATCTTGGATTACCATACATGTATATGAAATAACTATTTATTTATTAAAATATTTTATCAATACATTTTTATATCTTCTAGTTGATGGAATGGGAGTTTATTAATATTTTTTTATCATATTTCTGTTTCTTATTACTTTTCAATTGCATATATTATATTTTTATTTATTTATGGTACTTAAGGAAGAGTTTGTGGATCATTTTAATAAAGGTGGGACTAGTTTTAGTTAGAATATTGAAAGTATTAAAAGTGGAATTTCTCATATAAATATAAAATTCATAGAGGCCCTAAGGATTCATATATCATAACATGTCCCTACTGAGACCCATTAAATCATATAAAATAACATTTATACCCCCTAAATTTTACATTTAATAGGCCACGAGTTAATAACTAGTGCCAATGGTGTAATTATCATAGATGTGAGACATTACCCATTTTAGAGTACAACTGTAATCCTCATCAACTTCATCTTCTAAATACTTATTATAACAATTTATTAGTTGAGACTAATACATAATAGTTTTTATGTTACTTGTACAACTATGAGAATTAGTCATCCCATGTATGACAACTTCTTAGAGTATTTCAGCATTGTCTTCACTGCGGATTCCCACGAATCTGACCTCGGATTGGCCTGAGCGGCTCGGTCACACCGTCAGGCTTCTGGTGTGGCTCATTTAGCTTATTGGATACGTCCGCTCTTTCGGTGATTGTTCAAGAAGATGTGCTCAGAGTAATCTGGTTGTTCAGCCCGACACAACCTGGTGACGCCTTCGTCAATTTTACAGTGTGGCTCAACATTGGATCTGGAGAGGTTCAGAGGGGGGAGGCCCTGAATTTGGGTTTCCAGAGTTCTTTATGATGGTTTTTTTGGATTTGGTTTGTCCGTGATTTGTTTGATTAGCTATGAAATTGGTTGGATGTGAAATTAGTAATCTGAGAGTTTCTTGGTTGATGGTCATTGGAGATTCAAGGGATTTTATTGTGGGGGAACCCAGATAGTCTACAAGGATCTTCTTCAAATGAGTATTGATCTGGTCATCTTCACCATTTATGGCACTTTAGATTTGGAAGATTGAGAGGGTATGACATCACCATCGGTACCGGTACCGTGCATTTTTGCATGGGATAGCTTGCTGAGTAGCCATGCTCCGGTGGAGGCGTTCCTTAAGGATGTTGATAATGGGAGGAGATACTTCTATGTAGTCTTGTTCTGGGTTTCAACCATCTTGATTTTCATTTTCTAATGTCTTATGTACTTGATGTCTTGGTTTTACCACCCTTTACCATAAAAAGGGGGCTTATCCAAAATTAAAAAAATATTGGCCTTCATGTCATTCAGTCTAATAGGATGGATATGGTTCAAAAATGGACACACACGAATCATTTGACAAAAGATTATTGATGTTATATAATTTCAACGTTGGTAGCAGATGGAGTAACACCCGCTCTACAAAACTACATGGTCTCCTGAATGATATGCTACTAGAAGAAAATGAACTACCATGTCAAACATATAATTCTAAACTAATGCTACATTCATTGAGAATTATATATAAAAAAACATTCTTGTCCAAATGATTTCATGTTGTTTTCAAGGACCATTAATCAATCATAAAATTTCATAAGTGTGGCACAAATCGATATATGGAAAATGAATCAAGTCATTCAAAATCTATACGATACTTTTAAATCGTTCCACAATATAGAAGATGATATGGATGCTTGAAAACCACAAGATAATTGACATGGAATGAAGAGACAATAATTAAATATGGTAACCTATATCATCCATCAAATTCTCTTCATTCGAGAAAAATTAATTGCATGTATATTTAATTTGGAAACGTGCTATGAAAATTTCATCTTGTATTAACTATAGATAGAATAAATACTTTTTGGTATATAGTGTAGTACATAAATTACATGTCCAATCATGTTGGTAAATTATAACTTTCGACAATGGTTATTCATGAAGTGAAAATTCAAAGATGATCTCTTGTTATATCTATACTGAAGGAACCTTGTAATGATATTGATGTCTATTTGGATCCATTGATCGATGATCTGGCATTGATGTGGGATACAAGTTTTAGAATATAAGATTCTCATAGAAGTGAAGAATTCACATTGAGATCCATGTTTTATGGTATGATAAATTAATTACCATCTTATAAAAATTTATCAGGATTCAACATTAAAGGAATTTTGGGGTGTCCCATTTGTGAAGAATGTAAACAATCAGTTTAGTTGAAACATTCCTTGAAGACTGTGTTTTTAGAAAATATGAAATTTTTACCTCGATGACATAAATATCAATCCTCAATGAAAATTTTTTATGGTAATATTGAACAAGGATATGTACCATATCCAGTAACAGGTGATCAACTATTCAATAAATTAAATGATATTGAATTTTTTTATTAAACCAGTTTCAAAAGACCTTATGAAATCAGGTTGGAAGAAGAGGTCAATTTTCTTTGAATTACCACATTTTAATTGATTTATGTCAGAAATTTTCTTGATTTCATGCTCGAATAAAAAATCTAATTGATATTGATATTGAAACATTACTAAATGATCTTAAAGAAATGAATAATGGCATCAAATCTGGGTTAGACATGATTGACATTGGGATAACAGAAGAGTTGGCACCAGTGAATGTTAAAGTGCATACTTTTCTTCCTATAGTAGCTTACATTCTATCTAGATAAGAATGATTACAATTTTATAATTTACTTATGTGTGTAAATGTTTGAGTGGGGTATTCATAAAATATTAATTATTTCATGTTAATGAATAATATTAAGTTACAAGGAATAAAATCCCACAACTATCATGTTTTAATTCCACATTTGATTCTTGTTGTTTCTGTTTCATTCTACCTCAAAATGTATGACATACATTAACCAGAATCTTCTATTTCTCAAATCCATATGTAGCAATGTTATAGACCCAGTGAAGTTTACAATCATTAACAAGGAGTTTTTAGTCATATTATGTGAATTGGAGACATTCTTACCACTACCATTATTTGATATAATGGTCCACCTCAAGCTTCAATTGGTTAGAGAGGTTCAACTATGTGGCCTTTTCCATTACACATGGATATACCCCATTGAATTGTGTATCAATATTTTGAAAGGGTATGTGATGAATAAGAGTCAACCAAAAGCTTGTACTGCAAGAATGATATATTATTTAAGATTCTATTGAATTATGTACCTATTACCTATCTGATGTTGACTGTAATGGCCCGAACCCAGTTACCCAGAGTTAGTACATTATTAAATAACATTGGAATGATACAAGGAATCATGTCCTTAAATACCGATCATTTTAGTAGCCATGTAAATACTAGATACATTCATAAGTTTTACATTACATCATGAAATAAAAACATCAAAAACATTTGTCCCCTTTTGAACACACTTATATCCTTAGCCTACTAATGTAGGTCAACCATAAAATACTTCTTCACATCTTGGAAAAAATAAAACATATAAAGGGGTGAGCTCAGATGATCAGTAAAGATAACAATATAGTGAAAACTTTCATAAATAAGAATAAAAATTTAAGGCAATGAATAAGACTAAAACAAAATCCTTTTAAACTTAAACTAAAACATTATATGGAAAATATAAAATAATATAATTCCATTTACATAATCATATAGATATTATACTAGTCAAATAATCACATGCAATTTCAATTGCCACTTTCGTAATGATGGAATGCATAATGCCAGACTTTATAACCACATAGTCAAGGCCTTGTGACAAGACTACAAATAATATTTTGTCAAGGCCTTGTGGTTAGACACTAGTTTGTCAAATGAGACCTACCTATTCATAGAGGAGCTATAGAAGGCTCCACCCTTTAGTTAATATGTCCAATGAATTTATCATATGAATAGGTTTAAACATAACATAAACATTCATATTAAAACTAGCATACAAAATGTCAATACTTTATCCATAAACCATTAATGGTGTAAAAATAACACATTCACAGTCAAACATATCACCAAGCCTTCAATACAATATGAAAGTCTTGCATCATAATAAATCAACTTCAAACAAGCTTAAAATCCATCAAAATATGTTGACATCTATGAAATCAAAACTTTTTTTAGATAAATATCAATTTCTATTTTGAAATCATTTAAAAGTAATATAATTATAAAAGAAAAAATTATTTTGAAAATATTCTTATAAGCTTGTATGGGAAGATTTGATGGTGATATAGTGGTGGAAAATAGCCACACCCACCATATAAGTTTTAAAAAAGTTATTCTTAACATAATTTTGTTGAAAAGGTCATAAAGTAACTTATTTGGAAAATGAAAGAAAGATTCCTTTAAAAACATATATGGTCAAATAAGGGTATAAATTACTTTAATCCATATTATAGTAAATAGTAATTTTTTTTGAATTACAATCTTATGAAAACATAGATGTGGATGATAAAGAGGTCCCAATAGATATTTACGTAAAAACAACCTCGGATAATAAAGAGATTGTGAAATTAACCATTACCTTGTACATTTACTTAGTTGATGGTATGTTACATCCTATAAAATAGTTAAAACATTGTTATTAAATTATACAATAACTAATACATAAATAATATATCATATATGATCCTCTAATAGTTCTTTGTTAATAATATTTCAGTAGTATCATCGTTTCGGGTGTTAATATATTCGTTTTCCTTTATATGCTCTGTTACGTAAGCCATGTTTTTTATGGATAGAATGTATTTTATTCATATCCGGAATGATATTAAGTTCTTAAACATTATTTTTAATCATAAAATAAAATTATTCTTGAATGATTACAATGGGGAATGAATCTCCTCACGTTCATGGAGACGTTAATCTGTTCGTACACACACGCGACAATATCATTATATTGATGGTGCAATCATATGTAATTGGATGATATACCACATATAAAGAATAATTAACATTTTATATTTATTATTTACATCATTTATAATCATTATTATAACCCTCCAAATAATGAAGTGTTTAAATAACAAACTACACCACGACGTGGAGACAGTAAGTCGTACGTATGCACGTATGGTGACTTTGTCATTCATATGATGAATAGAATAATGAATATGGTTGTACCATTTTTGTATTAACATAAAATCATATAGAAAATACTAGATTTATTAATTTAGAATTGAAACAACAAATAAAGAGGAAGTGGAAGAAGAAAATAACTTGAAAGAGGCGACGAAATATTTTCTTTTCTTCGGGTTCTACTTTTTGATTTGACCAAAAGGGTTCATTAGGTTGGATTAATGACCAAAGTAAGGCCTCTAGGATGAAGAAAAGAATGTTGGGAGGATATTTTGGTAACGTTTGTCTAAGACAAATGGATTTGGAGGTGTGAAATTAAGAGAATGGAAGTTCCATTTTATAAGAGAGGTGAGGGTCACTTTAGGAAAAGCTTGGAATATTATTTTATAATAAAATCATTTTCGGTTTTTAATGGCTCCAAAATGAATAATTTCAAGGATAAGGTGGGTATGGGTCGAAAAAATTTCAACCAATTGGTTTTAGACAGGTTTATGTCATCATATTAACCTTATCTTTTAGATTTAACTCTTAGTTAAATAGTTTGACACCTACCATATCTCTTTGTATTTTTATATTATATGGCTAATAAAAACACTATAACAATCCAAGAGAACCACAAGTGGTTCATTATTAATATATATATATCCTTATCTAATCCATTTTGCTGAAACATAGTTTTTTAGGAATATTATATCAATTAATAATATAGTATTGGTTTTAAAAACTCAATTATGTCAATTTTGACACTATTTAGTATTTGTTTTTTTTTGAAAATTATAACACCAATATTACTATGAAAAAAATTATTTAATCAACCATAAAATGTCATATTAACCTATAAAATTAGTTAAATTCATAAAAAGTATCAAATTACCTTTATTTGGATATTTATAATATCATTTATTTTAATCTTTTATTAATAAGGTAATTACTACATCCCCATTGTGTCGTAAATAAATTAAATTATTTAATGTCTGATAATTATAAATAAAATACCATTTTTTAGGGATTTTTTATTTATAGTTGAATTTATCTAATGTATAACCCTATATTAAAAATTGTTTAGTTATTAAACTTTGAATTAAACTCTTTTAACTATTCTTAAAATAAAATAATAATAAATGTCTTGATCTAATCCAAGTGGACAAAAGGGGATCATATTTTATTCCTAAGGTTTTATGGTCAAATTAAACTTATCTAATAGAATTAGGACATGTGTTAGGGTAATTATGATATCATTTTTACAATTAATTACCCTATTTACTTTTAACCTTTGAAAATAAAAGTCCAAAGTTACTATTCACCAAAAATTATTTTCATCTTATTTAACAACATTTAATTACTAATATCACCCATGTCTCTCGGATTTTCTAAATTCAAATCACAAAAGCGGTAAAATTAAGTTTTATGCAAATTTGTAGATGTTCTTAAGAGGTGGGTAAAAGACGGTAAAATGTTCAATAAAATTTTTATATATCTAAACATATTATAAAATGACTCCAATGAATTACATTGAACTTATATAGGTATTATGTATCTATTTCAACCTAAAATAAATATAAATAAAATAAATAATTATTTAAATAAAGAGTCGGTTTTAACCAATAACGTAGTGTTTTTCACTATTCATCAAAAATTGAAAGTTTTTATAAAAATAAAAATAATTCACCCTAAGCTAATTTAGATTTTCCAAATTCAAAAATGAAGTCCATGATGAAAAATAAAATTAATAAAATTTCAAAAAGTTGTTATTAATATTTATAATATCTTGTTTGAATGGTCATGGTGTATTAAAACTCTATGTTGCGTACAACACAAACTACTATATTATTCAAATGGAAACATACCATGGAAGCTTGGGGTGTTACATTCTTCCATCCTTAAAATAATTTCATTCTCGAAATTTCTAGAATAATAATGCATAAAAAGATTCAGTTGGTTCTTCATCATATGTTCATTAGGTTCCCACATTGCCTCTTCTATCTTATGGTTTCTCCATAGAACTTTTACCAGGCAAGTCATCCAGTTTCTCAGCACTTGTTCACTATTATCAAGAATTTTGACAGGATCTTTACAATAAGACAGATCGGGTTCCAGTTCAATTTCTTCATAGGTGAGTACATGCCTTGGGTCAGGCATGTATTTTCTCAACAATGATACATGGAACACATCGCGAACTTTAGAGAGACATGGATGAATTTCAAAACAATAAGCTACAACTCCAATTCGTTCTAGAATTTCAAAATGTCCGATGTACCTGAGACTCAATGTACCCTTCTTACCGAAACATATAACACCCTTCCATGGAGATACCTTCATGAAAACCTGATCTCTTACTTGAAAATCCAAATCCTTCCTTCAGTTATTGGCATAGATCTTTTGCCAACTTTGAGCTACTTTGATTTGGGTTTGGATAACCTTCACCTTTTCCATTATTTCCTCAACAAGGTATTGGATTATGAGTTTTCATTCACCAACATCATCCCAACAAGCGGGTGTGCGACATCTCTTTCTGTATAATTCATCATATGGTGCTACATGAATACATAAATGGAAGATATTATTATAATAAAATTATACCAGAGGTAAATGTTGATCCCACATACCTTTGAAGTCAAGTGAGAAAGATCTAAACCTGTTTTCTTAGGTTTGAGTAGTCTGTTCTGATTGTCCATCAGTTTGAGGGTGGTAGGCAGTGCTCAAATGAAGTTCAATATAGAGGGGATTCTAAATACTTTTCCAAAATCCTGGTTTAAAATGGGGATCACGATCAAAAACAATAAATCTGGTTACTCCATGAAGTCTTAAAACATCAATAATATATAGTATTTCTATATTTTCATGTGGTAAATCTTCTCTTACATCAAGAAAATGTACTGACTTGGTAAGATGATAAAAAATGTCTCATATTGCATCATTCCTTCAAGGATTCTTTGGTATCCCCATGAAAAAGTCCATCATAATATTATCCCATTTACACTCAGGTATGAAAAGAGGTTTCAGGACTCTTCCAGGATGTCCCCTTTTTAGATCAGGTATGTTAGAAACATAAAGACTCTTCCCAAATTTCAAAATTCCATCTTTCTTCTTAACAAAAGATAACAAGGGATCTCCGTGGAGAAACACTTGGTCAAATAAATTCCTTATTAATCAACTACAACAGTTGTTTATTTAGTTCCACTAATTCCACATTGGCCATTCTATATGGGGTCTTGGATATGGGCCTTAAACCAGGAATTAAATTAATGGAAAAATCAATTTCTCATTCTAGAGGATGTCTAGGTAAATCCTATAGAAACACATCAACATATTTTTGCACAATAGGTATGTCATCTATTTAAACATTCCTTTCCTCACCCATAGTTATTTCATTTTCTTCTTCCCCAATAATTGAATTTTGTAGAGATACTGGGGGTGGATCTAGACAAGAATTAGGTGGTGATGTTTTTTCTCTAAAGATAAGGTACGTGTTATCATCATAAAAAAATTTATCCACTTTCTTCCTACAATAAATTTTCGCATCATGGTCCAAAATCCAATCCATTCTGAGGATTATATAAAATTCAATCATGGGTATGATAATGAGATCAATAGGAAAATAACATTTATATGCTCTAATGGGAAATGATTCATAAAACTTTGTTGTGACGATACTTACCTTACGTGTTTTGATTGACAACACCCTTGTTAATCCAAATTGAAAATATCTTATTTTCTTAGAAAACATGGAAGATGTGAAACAATTCATTGATCTAGAATCAAAAAATCATTGGATAAACTTAAAGAAACCAATAAATTACCTGCCACCACATATTTAGATGCTTCAACCTCAACAGTAGTGATCGTATAAGCTTGGCCTTGCTCTATTGGCCTTTTCTGAGGTATTCTCCCATGGTGGTTAGGACATTCATTTGCATAATTCACCTTTTCTATACAATTTTATCATTCAACATTGACAGCCTCTTTCATTACCTTGCAATCATGAGCTTGGTGGCCTTTTTACCCACACATGTAACAGACTCACATTCCCTTCAGGAAAGTACTAGGGTGTTTCTTACAACATTTACCACAGGATGGATATTCAACATTTTCCTTATTCCCTTTATTTTCATTTCTATAGTGTTCAAAAGATTTCTTTTTCTCTTGCTTTTCTTTAAAGTCGTAAGACTTAGAGAATTCTTTTTCTGTCTTGATTGCACATAAGACAATATCTACGGATGATGAGAAGGATTGTGAGACTAATGCTTGATGGAGAAATGGTTTTAAGAAATCTATGAATCAATCAATCTTACTCCTGGGGTTACGTATATAATCTATTTCATGCCTTACTAACCTTTTAAAGTTAGCCTCATAATTTGCAACATTTTTATCCCCCTTTTACCTTAGACTCGGAAATAGCATTTCCATATCTGCTCGATGGTCATGAGGAAAGTATTTTTCTATGAAAATCTCATTAAACACTATCCATTCCATGTTCGATACTTCTTCATCTTTCTTTATATTTTGGATTAATGACCACCATTGATCTACATCTCCCAGGAGGTGATAAACTGCCATAAAAACATTTTCCCTTTCGCTACTCCCCAAAGCATGAAATATTTTTTTAGGAAGTATGTTCTCATAAACCCTTCATAATGGTCTATAATGAAAATGATAATTATCCTAAGAATATCCCCTGGGAGTTTCGTAACCAAGAGTGCATCAAGGCCCGTTGTTTGGCACCAGTTCCCTTTCAAGTCTAGCTCAAAGCGGTGTTTTTGGGTTTTACCCCTAGCTACATCTGTTTTAGAACTGCCTCTACCAGCTCGTATCTAGAAAGGGATGTATTGCATGGAAAACCCACAAAATCTCTACATTACCGAAATTCCAAGAAGTTATTCTATACCAATCATCAAAGTATATCTTAGGGTAATGTTCTCTAATCATATTTTTTCTAAATCTAGCTTCCTAGGTTTGAACTAAACTTCCTCTGTTACCAACTATAATGCCCTGGCCCCAGTTACCTTGATTCGGTGCATTATTACATAACATTGGCATGATATGGGGAATCATGTCCCGAATAACCGATCAGTTTAGTCGCCTTGGAAGTACTAGATACATTCATAAGTTTTACATTACATCATTATATAAAAACATCAACAATATTTTGTCCCCATTTGAACAAAATTATATCCTTTTCCTATCATTGAAATTCAACCATAAAATACTTCTTCACATCTGGGAAAAATAAAACATAGAAAAAGGTGGGCTCAGAAGCTCAATAAGTTTAACAATATAGCGGAAACATTCATAAATAAGCATAAATATTTAAGGTAGTGTATAAGACTAAAACAAAAGCCTTTTAAAATAAACTTAATCCTAATATGGAAAAGATAAAATAAAATGATTCCATTTACTTAATCACGTTGACATTCTACTATTCAAATAATCACATGCAATATCAATAGCCACTTTCATAATTATGGAATGTATAATGCTAGAATTCATAACCACAATGTCAAGGTCTTGTGCCAAGACTAAAAATAATATTTTTTCAAGGCCTTATTACAAGACACTATTTTTTCTCATGAGACCTACTGATGCATCGAGGAGATATAGCATCCTCCACCTTTCCCTTACTATGTCCAATGTATTCCTCATATGAAAATGTTTAAACATAACTTAAAAATTTGTATTAAAAATTTAAAATGAAATGTCAATACTTTATCCATAAACCTTGAATGATGTAAAAATAACACATCCATAGTCAAAAATTTCACAAAACCATCAATAAAATATGGATGTTTTGTATCATAATAAATCAACTTGAAACAAGCTTAAAATCCACAAAGGATGTTGACATAGATGAAATAAAAAATATTTTCAGAGAAATATTTATTTCTATTTTGAAAACATTTAAATGTCATATAATTATGAAAGAAAACATTTGTTTTGAAAATATTCCTCTAAGCTTGTGTGGGAAGCTTCGATGATGATATATTAGTGGAAAGTAGCCACACCCGCCGTATAAGATAAAAGAAGACATTCTTACCTTAATTTTGTCGGAAAGGTCATAAAGTACCTTGTTAGGAAAACCATGGAAACATTCCTTTCAAAAAATATATGGTCAATTAAGGGTTTAAATTACTTTAACAAATAGCATATTAAATATTAAAATTGTTTTGAATTACATTTTTAATGAAACACGGATGTGGATGATAAAGATGTCCCGTTAGATACTTATGTAAAAACGACCTCGAATAATAAAGAGATTGTGAAATTAACCCTTACATTGTACTTTTCTATAGGCGATGGTATGTTAAACTCCTATATAATATTTAAAAAATTGTTATTAAATAATTCAATAACTATATACATAAATATGATATCACATATGATCCTCTAATATTGCTTTGTTAATAATATTTCAGTAGTATCATCATTTTGGCTGTTAACTAATCAATTTTCCTTTATATGATCGGTTTTTTAAGCCATGTTTGTTATGTATAGGATGTATTTTATTCATATCCTGAATGATATTAAGTTCTTAAACATTATTTTTAATCTTAAAATTAAAATTATTCTTGAATGATTACAACGGGTAATGAATCTCTTCACGTCTGTGGAGACGTTAATCCGTTCGTACGCACGATATTAATGGTGAAATCATATGTAATTGGATGGTATATCATATATACAGAATAATTAACATGTTATATTTTTTATTTACATAAGTTATACTCATTATTATACCCATCCAAATAATTATGTTTTTGAATAACAAACTACACCATGATGTGACGACGGTAAGCCGTACGTACACACGTATGATGACTTTTTCATTCATATAATGGATAGAATAATGAATATAGTTATACCTTTTTTATAAAAACATCATAGTATATATAATATACTTGAGATATTATTTTAGAATCAAAACATCATGGAAAGGGGAAGTGGAAGAAGAAACGAACTTGCAAGAGTTGATGAAATATTTACCTCTTCTTCAGGTTCTTCCTTTTGATATGATCTAAAGGGATTATTAGGTTGGCTTTATGAACAAAATAATGCCTCTATGATTAAGGGAGGAAAGTTGGGAGGATATTTGGGCTAGTTTTGTCCGAGACAAATGGCTTTGGAGGTGTGAAATTAAGGGAAGGGGAAGTGTCCTTTTACAAGGGAGGTGAGGGTCACTTTAGGAAAATCTTGAAATATTATTTTATAATAAAATCAATTTTGGTTTCCAATGGCTCCAAAATAAATTATTTCGAGGATAAGGTGGGTATGGGTAGAAAACCACTCATTTAATAGGTTTTAGACATGTTTAGTTAATCATATTAACCTTATGTTTTAGATTTAACTCTTAGTTAAATAGTTTAACATTTACCATGCCTCTTTGTATCTTTATATTATATGGTTAATAAACAAACTATAACAAGACAAGAGAACCCCAAGTGGTTCATTATTATTAAACATAACCTTATCTAAGTCCTTTGGAATAACCTTATATTTTTATGAATATTATATCAATTAATAAAATAGTATTTATTTTAAAAACTCAATTATGTCAATTTTGAAACTATTTAGTATTTCGTTTTTGTGAAAATCATAAAAGCATGATTAATTCGAAAAAAATTATTTAATCAACCCTAACATGTAATATTAACCGATAAAATTATTGCAATTCATCAAAAGTCTAAAATTACTGTTATTTGGATATTTATAATATCAATTATTTTAATCTTTCATTAATAAGGTAATTGGTGCATCATCAATGTGTCATAAAAGAATTAAATTATTTAATGTCTAAAAATTATAAATAAAAAACCATTATGTAGGAATTTTTTTTATATTTATAATTAATATTTATTATCGAATTTATCTTATGTATAACTATATATTAAAAATGGTTTAGTTATTAAACATTGCATTTAACTCTTTTAACTCTTATTTAAATAAAATAATAATTAATGTCTTAATCTAATAGAAGTGGGACAAAGGGGATCATATTTTATTCCTAAGGTTATTTTTGGTAAAATTACACTTATCCAAAAGAATTAGAAAATGTGTTAGAGTAATTAAGATATCATTTTTACCCTTAATTATCATATTTATCTTTATTTGTGGTAAATAAATGTCAAAAGTTACTATTCGTGAAAAATTATTTTCATCTTATTGAACCACATTTTACATAATGATATCAACTGTGTCTCTTGTATTTTTGAAATTCAACTCACCGAAGCAATAAAATTATGTTTTCTGCAAATTTGAAAATGTTCCTAGGAGGTGGGTAAAAGACGGTAAAAAGTTAATATATATATATATATCTAAACTTATTATAAAATGACTCAAATAAATTACATTGAACTTATATAGGTATAATGTATCTATTTTGAACTAAAATAAATTTAAAAAAAATAAATAATTATTTAAATAAAAAAGTCGGTTTTAACCAATAACGTAGTGTTTTTAACTATTCATCAAAAATTAAAAGTTTTTAGAAAAATACCAAAAATTCACCCTAAGCTAATTTCAATATTCTGAATTCAAAAAGGAAGTTCATTTTGAACAAAATTAAATTTATAAAATTTCACAAAGTGGTTATTACTATTTATAATGGCTAGTTTGATTGGTTGTGATGTGTTAAAACTCCAAGTTGCATACAACACAAGCTATTGCATTATTCAAAGGGAAATATACCATAGAAGCTTGGGGTGTTACATTCTCCCCTCCTAAAAATAATTTTTTCCTTGAAATTTCTAGAATATTAATAAAAAATAAAGATTCGGGTGGTTCTTCATCATAAGTTCACCGTGTTACCACATTGCCTCTTCCATCTTATGGTTTCGTCATAGAACTTTACCAGACGAGTCATCCAGTTTCTCAGCACTTGTTCTCTGGTATCAAGATATTTAACAGGCTCTTCACCATAAGATAGATTAGGTTCCAATTCAATTTCCTCGTAGTTGAGTACATGCATTGGGTTAGGCATGTATTTTATCAATTGTGATATGTGGAACACATCGTGAAATTTGGAGAGACATTGAGGTATTTTAAAATGATAAGTGATTCACACTCAAATTTACCCAAGAGAAGAAGGTAGAATGGTCCTTGTAATCCAGCTTGGGTTGTCAAATCCTCAGAGACCAAATAAGTGACCTATAAACGTGTACTTTCTTTGGATTATTTTTGGATATGAATTTTCCCACATGGGTTGATATAATATGGTTTTAAATGAACTCTAGGATACTTAAATTGAATTCAATTTAAAAGAAAGAGTTGATCCTAGGTTATCACTTTGGGTGGATTGGACGTATTCCCTTTTCAATTATTTCAATTTCTTATATTTGAGATGAGTCTATTTAAGAAGATCAAACTACTTCATCACTTACTGTTTTTATACCAAAACACCATATTACTAATCACCTATACACTTGGAGGATCAAATTTATTAGAATTCCAAGGTAAAGGTTTGTATTAGCACTTGATGTATGTGTCCTTAAAATTTAACCAGGACGAAGAAGTTCTAAAATCATCAAATAAAAATATCAATTAAAAAATTAATTATAAACTAATGGGGAGATAAATAACATGCAATACATAACCTTTCTACTCCCTTGGATCAACCCATAAGTGGGTTATCCATCCATTGATTCTATGTTTTCAATGGAAGCAGGTCATGAGGGAGGAAATAGAGAAGTAAAAAACAATGAAATAATGATCACTCCACCATTGTGTGCTAATTTTACAAGGTTTGGTGTGAATAAGTTCAAAAATTGAACCAACTCTATCAATGTGATATTAATAACAACAAAGGAAGATGAGAAGAATAACTTTTATTAAGAAAATAAAGTGAATTTAACAACTTACATGTGAAAGAAAAACTTGAGAAAACAATATCGCAACATAACATTACAATGAAAAGAAGCTCAAAATATGATAAAATAATCCAAAACCACTACCTTAAATAGGTAGTTCAGAAGTTTTGGGTCGAGCTCCCAACAGTACAAAGGATCCCACATGAGTATAGCAGGCCTAGAGTGGTGGAAAGTAAGGGAGAGGAGACTTTTCCACCATTGACCTGAAGTTGTAGCCAGCTTGCTTCTACAGAATTGAGGCACCTTGAATCCCTTTTATATGGCCAAAGATTAGTGGGACATACAAAAACAATGAATCTCATGATGTCCAATATCCCTCTGTAAAATTTCAGCCCAAATGCATATGTGGTTTTCGAGATATGATTAAATTTGTGGGCTGATTTTATGGGACTCAGAATCTGGTGCATTATTTTACTCCAAATTGTTCCACCTTAATAACCACCATGGGGGTCAAATTAGCACTGGATAATACATAATTATTTGTTCCTCTATATTTCATCTAGAAAACCAAAACATTTGGGCTTCATTGGGCCTGTATGTTGGGCCCCACATTCTTATCAGTGGGTTGGTGTCCAATCCTCCTTCTCCAGAATTGTTTGCATGAAATCCCATTTTGGTGGTCTTCCAATGTGAATCATCCAACAATCCATATGTAACAATTGTTCCCAGTATAATTATAAACCATAAAATTAAATATGAAAATAAAATCAATTTCATCGGGTGCTTTAAATGATGTTAAAAAATGTAGCACATAATTGTGCATTTTAAGAAGGAATTACAATAATAATGTAAAATGATGTTCAAAGTGTAAAATTAACTAAAATGGTGTTTATGAATAATAAATCACATGAATATTATATATATTAACAATGAATAGTATCCTCATTTAGTGTCTAATCACACCCCCTAACTTGATTTTTTCTAGTCCTTTTCAAAATATATCTCAACAATATGAAATTAGAAATCTCCTTTCCAAAAACATTTTAATACAAAATGATCACCAAAAACCCTTATACCAAAAAATCATGAAACCCATCAAAATATTTTAATACATGATATTTTCATAAGTAGATCCCAATCCTAATCCCATTCCTTTTTTCAAATTCATCACCATATTTTTTCCAATATCAATTAAGAGTGATGATGTGTTGTGCATCACATTAGACATTGGGGTTCATCTTTATTCCAGAGGGAAATTATGGAAGCGCTAGGTGAAAACACATTTAAATATTAAGATGAGCATTCAAAAAAAGTTATTTTATTTTTTTTGTTTTTTTTGTTTTTTTGTTTTTATAAATTTTCCATGGTAATTGAATTTTCACTCAAAAGAGTCAACCCCTATAGAGAGACTTTGCCGATGACTCCCATGCTCAAAGAACATAGGGCCCCAAGTGAAGCCCACATACTCGAGTTTCATCTCGACTTAACTCAGTAAAAAAATCGAATTACATAAAATAGAGATAAGATTACTATCTCTGGGACAGAAAACTATGGAGTCACGATCCCCAAGTGTCGAAAGACACACATTAGGTCATTTCATTTCTCTATGCACAAATTTATTGGTTTTTTAATTTTTTTATTGAATACTCATATTAAAACTAATTTGATCACCAAACCTATTCTATTTTTTGGGGGACCCCATGAACTCAAAATAATACCCCATTATCCAAAGGAGTTGCGTTGTGATCCTTTTTTTATTTGGAGGAGAATATAAATAATGAAATATCACATTAGGAAGCCACAATTTACAAAATCTATGCTCATGAAATATACATGGATTAAAATCAAAATTAGGGAATTCTAAATTACTTGATATTTAGTTTCAAAGTGTACAATGTCTATTATCATGTTCAAGGTTAAAGAAAATTTTCCTTCCATTAAGACACACTTTTTTCTAAATCATTCTTTTTTTTGACACAAAAGCATTTATTATCTCCCCCACAACATAAAATAACATTGTCCAAAGTGTTTAATGAAATGAAAATTTAGAAGGGGTTTGAGTTATAGAATGTGAGTTCAAAAAGGAAATTGAAAATGAGGATCATGGAATGAAGTCACCTGGTGGTTGAAGTTGAAATTATTGCTGCTCCCTTTTAATCCCTTGATCTCAATGTCACTCCAAGAATTCCATTGGGAAAAAAGAAAAAAAACAAAAAAACTATATATATATATATATATATATAAAATAAAGAAAGTAAAATATAAGTATAAATATAAAAATTATAGAATAAGGAAGCACAATAAGACATAGGTTAGCGGTAAGAATGCAACCATGTCTCCCTTTGGTCTAGGGTTCGAGTCCTTATGGCTTCGCTGGTTGTGATAGGGTTTTCCCCATGACCTACGATGTGGCCTTTTAATTTTATTATTATTATTATATATTTTTTATTTTAACCTAAATACATATAAAAATAAAATAAATGATGAAAAATTGTCTTCTTTTCAAATTTTTGGGTAAGGTATTACTCAAGGATCACACCACGTGACACAGGTGAATATGAAGATCCTATTTTATACGCATCTATACTCATAATAGAAGAATAGGTCAATAGTCTATTTTTTTAAATATCAAGATGATTCATTAATCCTATTTAAAATATAAATTTGATTAAAAAAATGATTAGAAACTTGAAAACCATGGGTTGCCTCCCATGCAGCGATTTGTTTAACATCATTAGCCCTACATAAATCCTAAATCTATCAATTTTTTCCAAGTTCATTGGTTGTCTTAGTTAAATCAACCTCTATTTCTTGTTTATTGAATTATTCAATGAATGGTTTTAACCTTTGACCATTGAGCTTGAAAACGTAACCACTTATGGGATCTTGAACCTCTACTGCCCCATGGGGTATACATGATGCACTGTGAAAGGACCTGACCATCTAGACATTAACATTCTCAGGTGTAAATGATGTTTTTAACTATACAAGAGCACAAATTTTCGCAGTTCAACATGTTTGAATTTGATATTACTAGATTGTCAGGCTTGAACTCTAGCTTTATTGATCCTTGAATTTTCATAATCATTTATCCTTAGTTCCTCAAGTTCATTGAGATCTAATTTTGTTTTTGTTCCTGCCAATGAGAGGTCATAATTTATTTTATTAATTTCACAAAAATCCTTATTCACAATTTAAATAGGTAAATGCAATGATTTTCCATATAACAACCTATATGGTGACATTCCTAGGATGGATTTGTATTCTGTACGATATTCCCAAAGTGCACCCCAGAGTTTCTCAGAATAATCTTCCCTAGAAGGATTGACAGTTTTTTCAAGAATATTCTTAATCTCCCAATTTTCTGACTCAACTTGACCATTGGTTTTAGGATTGTACGTAGTGGAAACTTTATGAGAAATCCCATACTTAGACATGAGTGAAGAGAATGGACAGTTGCCGAAATGGGTACCTCGATCACTGATTATAGCCCTAGGAATTCCAAATCGAGAAAATATGTGCTCTTTTAGAAATTAGGTCACTACATGATGGTCATTAGACTTTGTGGGAATGGCTTCAACCCATTTTGAGATGTAATCAATAGCTAAGAGTATGTAGAGGTATCCTCTAGGGTTTGGGAAGGGACCCAAGAAATCGATTCCCCAGTAGTCAAAGATTTCAACCAATAAGATGGGAGTGAGTGGAATTCGATCCCTTTTTTGTGATTGAACCTACGAGTTGACACTTAGAAAAGCTTTGAAAAAATGTGTAGGAGTCCCTTAAGAGGGTGGGCCAGAAGAGACCACACAGAAGAACTGTAGTGGACGTTTTCTTAGAGGAAAAGTGACCTCCACATGCCTCATTATGATATAATTTAATGTTGGACTATTATTCAGATTCTAGGAGTCACCTCCAATTTACTTGGTCAGGGAAAAATTTATATAGGTATGGATCATCAAACACATAGTCCCTAACATCAGAAAGGGATTTCCTTCGAGATCGAGTCCAATTTTGTTTGGAATTACTTCTGTAACTAAGAAGTTGGTTGTGTCAGAATACCAAGAGCAATCACTCACAGAGTAAAGGTCTTCATCAGGAAATGAATCCAACACAGAAATGTGATTTGATTTTTCTTTGAATTCCATCCTAGAAAGGTGATCAACTAAAAAAAATTTAAACACCCTTTTCTTCCTTGAATGTGAGGTATAATTATTGTAAGAGAAGGACCCACCTAATTAGTTTAGCCTTGGCATCTTGTTTTTGGAAAATGTATTTTAGTGCAGAATGGTCAGTGAACAAAGTGATGGGGGATCCTAAGAGGTAGGAAATAAACTTATATATGGAAAACACAACAACACTTCACTCTTTTTTAGTGGTGGTGTAGTTGATTTGGGCATCATTTTCGGATTTTCTTGCATAAGCAATGACATAACGAGTTTTATTGCAACGTTTTCCTAATACAGCTTCTATAGAAAAGTCACTGGAATCACACATAAGTTCGAAAGGGAGGTTCCAATTTGGATATTTCATAATGGGAGGAGAGGTGAGAGAGGATTTGATGGTTGATAATGAACCCTCACAGCTTTCTATCGAAACAAATGGAGCATCCTTTACTAGGAGAGCACAAAGGGGATGCGAGATTAAAGTAAAGTCGTTGATGAATCTTCTATAGAAACTATAGTACCCCCGGTTTCTAGTATGTAACCCTTTCTTGATGATTTCAATGGTTTTAAAGTTAAGGGTGACAAATGGAAGAGTCGGGATAACTTTAAATGATTTTTTGAGGCAAAGGGGAAGTCACATGGGGAGCGCACAGGTTGTCTAAACCATACGGCCAAACCATGCATAGTGGGCCCTTGAGGCAGTACCTTCCACACATGTGGTGCAAAATTTGTCTAACCGTGCATCCAAACCATGCTTGGAGTGTCTTCCTAGGTAGTGGCTAATGCACAGTTAGTGCACAGTTTGTCTAACCGTGCGGGCAAACTGTGCGGTTACTTAAATGAGATCCTATAAAAGGGGATCTCACTAGTTTTTGCATCTAAGTGCCTTTTTCAAGCTCCTAAGAGGCCATAACTCAGGATTTTTCTTCTCATAAGGTCAGATAAGGTTCTCCCATCGTTCCGGAGGTGATTCGAAGGCTTCTCTTGGAGAATTGAAGCCAAATTCTTGAGGTATGTGATTGTTCTTCATCGTTCCTGATCGGTTTCTTAGATATACATAGATCTACATCTTCTATTCTCTTGGTTTCTTATATCTACTCCTGTTATGGGTAGATCTAAGTGTATGGATTCCAAATATTATGATATTGGGTCTTGATCCCTCTAGGAGAAGATTTCTAAGGTGGATTTTTGGAGAATCGACCCGGGTTTCTTGAGAGTTCTTTGACCGTTCTGGTTTTCGTAAAAACCTTTGAGGTAGGTGGCTTCACTCTCGACTCATCTTGTAAAATTGATTGTATTAGTTTCAAATTGGTTTTTTTGGATGGATTTGATTGTGAAAATCATGGAATAAATCCTCTTTAGAGATGATTTATGGTTTTGATGAAATTGTGAAATCTTGGTGAATTGTTGTGCAAAGTGATTTGGCTTCTTGAATTTAAAATATTGATTTTAAATTTTAGATTTGCTGAAATCCTAAATGGTTTGTTGAAAAATGGTTTTTCAATAAAAAATTAATTTATTGAAATGGTTTGATATTGAAATGACTTTGAGGGAATTGGATTTCAATAAAAAGGCAGTTTTATTGAAATGGTTTTAATTTGTTGAACACACTTGGTAGTTGACATGATGGCTATGTCTGTTGAAGGGTATGTGGGACAGATAAGAGTTAGGGGTCTCCCCCATCAGTTTTGGGATGGATAAGGTTTAGGGCTCTCCCCCATCAAACATTTAGATTCCATTCATGACATATAAGGGTTAGGGGTCTCCCCCATCAGTGTTGGGATAGATAAGGGTTAGGGCTCTCCCCCGTCAAGAATTCATGTGCATTTGGGATGGATAAGGGTAAGAAGTCTCCCCCATCATGGTTGGTATGGATAAGGGTTAGGGATTCTCCCCTATTCTAGGTAGCATTCCTGGTTGGTTTCATGGGTTTGTGGAATGGTTGGGTATGCCAAAAAGGAAATGTTTGTGAAATGGTTCTTAAGCTTGTTTGGTTATTTTTCTAGAAAAATAAATTGCTGGAAGATTGGTTTCAATTTCTCTTGGAATGACTTTTCTTATGAATGGTTTTGGAATCATGTCTATATTTAGTTATAAAATCCTTTTGAGAAAAAGTTTTATATAAAGTGTTTTATATAAATGTGGCTAACTCTTCTATCCTAGTGGAGTGAGTAGGAAATTCATTGGGGGAAAACCTACTATGTTTTATACTCACCCCTGCTTTGGCACATTGGTGCTTTTGCAGATGTCGTATTCTGGGATATAATTAATGGTAAATCGTCTTATTGCTAGTGGCTCGTGGCGATGCTTGGGAGATATTGTGGAGTTTGGAGCTTGTGGAGCATAGAGTCGTGGTGTCTTTTGAGAGTCTTGAGTTGTTCATATTCTATGTACCTTGATTCTTAGTTTGGTCTTCCACTATTGTTTACTTTATGTGGTTTGACATAATGAAGCTATTTAGTGGTCCTTATTTTGTTCTTGCAACATATAGTTAATGTTTGGTAATGCATGGTTGGTTTATGGGTTATTTCATAAAAGGTAAATCATCCCCCAACTTATATTTGAAACCCCACTACATTTATTGTCAGCCCTTGGCATCTTGGGGATGTCACTTAAGTCCTAGTAATGACTCGTTGTACTATCAAGCCAATGAGAATTGGCGGGACATTACAAATGGTATCAGCTTGTTCGGTCCTTGCCTAAGAAGTAGTCATTGATGTTCTTGGTCTTGGAGTTGAAATTCATTCTTGTCTATTCCTTGTGTCAAAATCTTAGACATGATTAGTATTGTCAGAACTTAAAATGTATATCATAAAAGGACATAGCTACCCCATTTATACTGAACTTCAAGTTAGCAGGGTGTTGGGTACATAAGTGTTTTTGATACACTTCTTGAATGTTGGGAAATATCATTGTCATGTGTTTATCCAATGAGATGAGCATGACATGAATTTTAGAGGAATGATTTCCCACTAGGATTTCATATCTCATTGTGAGGAATGAGTAAGGATTTTGTGCAAGGTGTGAATTTTTGAAAAATGCAGAATTTTTTTTCATGTAAAAGATTTTGAAAATAGGGTATTTGGTGTATTTTGAAAATGGGTTGATTTTCAAAAGGCCTGAGGAATGTTTTCAAAAATTCTTGAACATGGAAAAAGGTTTTTTTGAAAACAATGTTGCGATAGATGATGTGATAGAATTTCAAATGCTAAGCCACCAGTTTCTAGAGTGTAAGATTGACAGAGTTTGTTGTTGGATTAGAAAATGGCACCCAATATGAATCGTTAGAACCAACCCAAAGAGGCTGTAGAGAATGTGGTTGCACCAGAACCACGGGTGAACCAAGAGTTGTTTCAGAGTATTGTCCAGGCATTTCATGTTGTGGATATAGGGAATTAGAGGAATGTACCAAGGCATGTGGATCATACCATCCAGTTCATGAATCAGAATCCACCGAACTTTCAAGGTGATTCTTAACCCAAGAAGGTGGAGGTGTGGATAAGTAGAATGAACCGTATCTTCGATTTCATCGACACACTAGTAGATATGAATGTAAATATGGTGACATATATTCTCGAGGATATTGCACGTCAGTGGTGGGATTTAGCAGTGCATGCTAAATTGGATGAAGGCCTTACATGGGAGGATTTTGAAGAATTGTTCAAAAAACAATTCTATCCTCACACGTTCAAGATCCAAAAAATTACGGACTTATTCAACATGAAACAAGAGACTCTCTTTGTCATAGAGTATGTGGCTAAATTCATGAATTTAGTCCATTTTCACCAGAGGTTGCGAGAAGTGCATTGTTGAAGGCACACATCTTCGAATCGGGGCTAAGGCAAGAGATTCGATCGAAGATTGTGGTGCTCTGTATTATGGATTATACAGAGATGGTGAACAGAGCGACTGTTGCAGAACGTGATATCTTGGGATCAATAAAAGGGGGAATGATGATACCTAGAAGAAAAAGTGGGAACTCAACCTATATGAACAAGAGGAAAAGGGACACCTATTTCCATTGTGCAAGTGGAAATCACTATCAGACAACGGGATCAGTGAACCTTCCTCCATGACCCCAGAGTAAAGGAAGTTATTTTTAATGTGGTCACTTGACCACAAAAGGCGAGATTGTATGGAACAACCTAGAGACAGTTACAATTGCAAGTAGATAGGGAATCTACAACGCTATTGTAGGAATGCACCGAGTTCGGGTGCGCATGACACCCCTCAGGCGTCATAAGAATCATATGCTTTAACATGATGTGGACAACAGAATTAGTCTCTTCAACATAACAAAGCTAACCATGGTGATTCTCAAAATACCATGACACCCCAACTAGGGAAATCTAAGAATGGCACCAAAGAGAACAGTGCAGCGAAGAATCAATTGTATGGTGATGAGTAGATGATGGTCAATGATCAAGATGGACCATCTACGGTGAGAGGTACAATTCTTTTTAATTCTACCATTTTTAATGTGCTCTTTGATACTAGTGCATCACATTTCTTCATTGCTTCTTGTGCTGTCGACTAGCTATGTTTAAAACTAAAAATGATGCCTTCTATTTTGAAACTGAAAACTCCTCTTGGTGAAAGAGAATGTCAAGACTTTTTGTGTAGAGCATGTTCTATAACTGTTGATGGAGCTGAGTTAAAATGGGAATTCTTGATGTTAGACATGGATGTCTATGATGTAATCCTAGGTATGGATTGGTTGAAAATGTTTAAGGCTCACCTAAACTGTTATAGGAAAATCGTTAGTTTCATGACTGAGGACGACATCGACCATCTCTTCAGAGGAGAGAGGATGGTAAAGAACGGTGCAAAGAGCTTGTTGGCTCCAATGGTGGGAACGATCTCTTAACAACTGGCAGCGTTGACTTTGGCATCAATAGAAGAGATTAAAGAAAATAGTTTTCTAGCTGTTGTGGACCATTTTCCAGATGTCTTTCCTAATAACTTCTCAGGGTTACCACCTATAAGGGAAGTGGATTTTACAGATGATCTCCTTCCAGGGACCAGTCCTATTTCCCTTCCATCTTATAGGATGGAACCAATAGAGTTACAGGAATTGAAAGTGCAGTTATAGGAGCTATAAAGCAAGGGTTTCATTCGACCAAGTAGTTCTCCATTGGTAGCACCGGTGTTGTTTTTGAAGAAGGTAGATGGAACTCTTCGGCTGTGTGTTGATTATCATAAGCTTAACCAAGTTACGATAAAGAATAGATATCCACTTCCACACATTGATGATCTTTTAGATCAATTAAGGGGAGCTCAGTGGTGCTCCAATATTGACTTGCAATCAGGATATCAACAATTGTGAGTTCGGAAGGAGGATATTCCAATGACAACTTTCAAAAGAAGATATGGCCACTACGAATATGTAGTCATGCCTTCCGATCTAACGAATGCACTGGCGGAATTCATGGCTTTGATGAATTGAATATTTCAAAGATATCTGGATTCTTTTGTTGTGGTGTTTCTGGATGAAATTTTGGTCTATTTAGAAACAAGGGCTGATCATGAGGTTCACCTGGAAATAGTGTTAAAAATCATGAGGGATCATCATTTGTATTCCAAATTATCAAAGTGTGATTTTATGATATGGGAAGTACGTTTCCTTGTCCATTTCATTTCTGAGAAAGGCGTTTCTTTTGATCTTGAAAAGATAGAAGCCGTTATCACTTGGAAACCACCGAAGAATGTGTTAGAGATACGTTGTTTTCTTAGTCTATATGGATACTACCGACACTTTTTGTGTGATTTATTATCACTAGCTTTACCAATGACAACTCCGACTAAGAATAATTCTCTCTTCGAAAGGACAGAAGAATGTCAGACGTACATTCAGGAACTGAAAGTTTGGCTTACATCGACAACTATCTTGATCTTGCCAGAATCAGGATAGGGGTATGTGGTGTATTGTGATGCTTTGGGATTAGCGATGGGTTTTTTTCTCATGAAAAGAGATCATGTGGTTGCTTATGGTTCATGTTAGTTGAGTGTGAATGATAAAAAATTACCCAACACATGATTTGGAGTTAGCTGCAGTCATCCATGCTTTGAAAACATGGAGACATTTTCTCTTTGGTGAGAAATTTACTATGTTTACGGATCACATAAGCTTGAAGCAAATTTTCTCACTGCAATATTTGAACCTGATGCAAAGGAGGTGGATAGAGTATCTCTAAATGTTTGACTTGGACTTGATGTACACACTCGGGAAAGGAAATTCAGTGGCGGATGCATTGAGTAGAATGTTATATGCTCAATTAGCAAAAAAAGATTCAAATGAATGTCATTTGATGTCGGTCTTAGAGGACATGCATGAGGAATGTGAAGAATGAGGTGATGTTGTTATTTTATTGTTAGGTACACTTGTTACTAATTTAGTAAAGACGATCAACAAAGAAGAAACATTTGATGCAGAATGTCTGGTTGTAAGTTCAAAACTCAATGGCGAGGAGACCATTGATGCCTGGAAACTTGATGGGGGTTCATTTTTGTGTTTTAGAGATCACATGATTGTACCTATTGTTTTTCAGGAAAAATACCATCATTCTTACCACCATTCAAGATGGGATGTACATCCATGTACACAGAAGATGTATATGGCATTGAAGGCACAGTTTTGGTGGAGCGACATGAAAAGGAAGGTGGCTGAGTTCATTTCACGGTGCTTAACTTATTAGCAGGTTAAAGAAGAGCATTATAGACTAGCTGGTATGTTACAATCTTTGCCCATACTATTGTTGAAATGGGATCAAATATCAATGGATTTTGTTATAGGTCTTCCACGAATGGTCCGGAAACATGATTCCATTTGGGTGATAGTGGATTGTCTAACCAAATTGGCCCATTTCATCCCTATTCGTGAAACCCATATGATGGAAGATCTTTCAAAAATCTATATCCGAGAAGTGGTAAAGAGGCATGGCGTACCAGTTTCTATAGTCTCATATAAAGATCCAAGGTTCACATCTCGTTTCTGGAAATCATTTCAGCAAGCACTCAAAACTCAGTTGAATATGAGCACGACGTATCATCCACAGATGGATGGGAAATCCAAGTCGATGATACAAACATTAGAAGATATGTTTCGGGCTTGTGTAATATATTTTGGTGGCTCATGGGAGGAGCATATACCCTTAGTGGAGTTCTCACACACTAACATCTATCAAGCCTCAATACCCATGGCTCCGTTTGAAGCATTGTATGGGCTTCCTTGTCGTTCTCCACTATACTAGGTAGAAATTGGTGAAACATCACTAGTCGGGCCAAGTCTTGTCCAAGATACAACAGAGAATATCCGGTTTATTGAAAAGAGGATAGAGATGGCTCAGAGTCATCATAAATCTTGGGTAGATCACTGTCGAAGACTGTTGTCGTTCGTTGTGGGTGATCATGTCTTCTTGAGGATCTCTAAAAGGCTTAGAAATCATCATTTTGGGAAGAAGGGAAAGTTATCTCCAAGATACATTGGCCCTTTTGAGATACTGGAATGGGTTAGAGAGGTGACATATCGGTTGGAATTACCACCGTGGTTCATTTTGGTGCATAATGTCCTCTATGTATCTCAATTGAAAATGTATCAGCCTGATTCTGATCATGTGATCAGATGAGATCACATTGACCTAGACATAGATGCTCTGTTGATATATATCCCGGTACGGATTTTGGATAGGCATGAGAAAGTATTTAATGGAAAAATAATCGGTCTAGTGCGGGTTTTATGGTAGCATGGTCAGATTCAGGAAGAGACTTAGGAACGTGAAAAGGAAATGAAAGGGCAGTGGCTAATACTCTTTCAGTTGGGTGAAGGTTTTCTACCTTCCGAGGATGGAATTACCAATGGTGGGGAGAAAGTAGTACCCTCGGTTTCTGGTATAAAACCCTTTCTTGATGCTTTTAATGGTTTTAAAGTTAAGGGTGATGAATGGGAGAGTCGGAAGAACTTTAAATTATGTTTTTTTGGAAAAGTGGAAGTCGCACAGGCAGCGCATGGGTTGTCTAAACCATGTACCCAAACCGTGTGTATTGGGACCTTGAGGCAGTAGATTCCATACAGGTGGCACATAGTTTTTCTATCCTTTTGGACAAACTGTGCATGGAGTTTCTAATGAGGCAGTGGCTAACACATGGTTAGCACACGATTTGTCTAACCGTGCGGGAAAACAACGCGACTACTTAAATGAGATCCTATAAAAGTGGATGTCACTCATTTTTGCCTATAAGTGCCTCATTTAAGCTCCTAAGAAGACATAACTCGGTATTTTACTTCTCCTAAGGTCAAAGAAGGTTCCCCCATCATTCCATAGGAAATCCAAAGGATTCTCTTGGCGAATCGAAGCCGAATTTTTGAGGTATGTGATCGTTCTTCATCGTTCTTGATCGTTTTCCTAGATCTACATAGATCTACTTCTCCTATTCTCTTAGTTTCTTAGATATACGCCCATTATGGGTATATCTAAGTGTGTGGATTCCAAATATGATGATATTTGGTCTTGATCTTTCTAGGAGAAGATATATAAGGTGGGTTTTTGGAGAATCGACCCGGGTTTCTTGAGTGTTCATCGACCATTGTGGTTTTCGTCAAAACCTTTGAGGTAGGTGGCTTTAATCTCGACTCCTCTTGTTAGAATCGATTGTCCTAGTTTAAAATTGTTTTTTGGATGGATTTCATTGTGAAAAGAATGGAATAAATCTTCTTTAATGATGATTTATGGTTTTGATGAAATTGTGAAATCTTGGTGAATTATTGTGCAAAGTGATTTGGCTTCATGAATTTAAAATGTTTATTTTAAATTATGGATTTGATGAAATCTCAAATGGTTTGATGAAAAATGGGTTTTCACTAAAAATGGAATTTTATTGAAATGGTTTTAGATCGAAATGGCTTTGATGGAATTGGTTTTCAATAAAAAGGTAGTTTTATTAAAATGGTTTGAATTGGTTGAACACACTTGGTAGTTTACATGATGGTTGTGTGTGTTGAAGGGTATGTGGGACGGATAATGGTTATGGGTCTCCCCCATTAGTGTGGGGATGGATAAGGGTTAGGGCTCTCCCCCATCAAATATTCAAATTGCATTCAGGGCAGATAAGGGTTAGGGGTCTCCCCTATCTGTGTTGGGATGGATAAGGGTTAGGGATCTCCCCTGTTAATAATTAATGTGCATTTGGGTTGGATAAGGGTAAGAAGTCTCCCCCATCATGGTCGGGATGGATAAGGGTTAGGTATTCTCCCCTCTTCTAGGTAGCATGCATGGTTGGTTTCATGGGTTTGTGGAATGATTGGGTATTCCAAAAAGGGACTGTTTGTGAAGTGGTTCTTAAGCTTATTTGATTGTTTTTCTCAAAAAATAACTTGCTGGAAAATTGGTTTAAATTTCTGTTAGAATGCCTTTGGTTATGAATCGTTTTGGAAACTTGTTTATATTTAGTTATAAACTGCTTTTGAGAAAAAAAATTATATAAACCATTTTTATATAAATGTGTCCAACTCTTGTTTCCTAGTGGTGTGAGTAGGGAAGTCATTGGGGAAAACCTACTAAGTTTTATACTCACCCCTGCTTTGGCACGTTGCTTCTTTTTCATACGTCATATTTCGGGATACAGGTAAAGGTAAATCATCTTATTGCTAGCAGATCTTGGCTATTCTTGGGAGATATTGTGGAGTTTGGTGCTTGTGGAGCGCAGAGTCACGATGTCTTTTGAGAGTCTTGATTTGTTCATCTTTTATGTACATTGATGCTTAGATTGTTCTCCCAGTGTTTTGTAGTTGATGTGGTTTGACATAATGAAGTTGTTTAGTAGTCTTTCTTTTTTTCATATATCATATAGTGAATGTTTGGTTATGATGGGTTAGTTTATGGGTTATTTATTAAATGGTAAATCATCCACCAACTTATATTTGAAACCCTTCAGCATTTATTACTAGACTTTGGCATCTTGGGGATGCCGCTTAAGGTCTAGTAATGACTCATTGTACTCTCAAGCCAATGAGAATTGGTGGGTCATTACAAAAACCATCATGTCCTAAGAAATACCATACTTCCATAACAGTTCTAGGTGATGGAAGGTGACAAATGATGTCATCCTTTGCTTTATCAAATTCAATCGCCCTACCCGAGACTATATGGCCAAGGACTAATCCCTTTTTAACCATGAAATGGTATTTTTACTAGTTTATGGCCAGATTTGTTTCTTCACATCAAGAAAAAACACTCTCCACATTCCTAAGACATCCGTCAAATTTATCCCCAAAGACAGAGAGGTCATCCACGAAGACATCAAGAAAATACCCTACCATGTCTGAGAATATTCCCATCATGCACCGCTGGAAGGTTCCATGGGCATTTCATAACTTGAAGGGCATGCGTTTGAAAGCTAAGGTGCCAAATGGATATGTAAATGTAGTCTTCCCTTGATCCTCTAGGGAGACTCAATTTGATTATACCGCAAGTACCCATCTAAGAAACAGTAGAAGGCATGACCTGCCACTCTCTCAAGGACTTGGTTAGTGAATGTTAAGGGGAAATGGTCCTTCTTGGTGAATGAGTTTAGCTTCCTATAGTCAATGCATACCCTCCATCCACTACTCACCCTAGTTGGAAGAATCTCCCCATCCTTATTGGTTATCACTGTGATTCCTACCTTCTTGGGAACCACTTGGATTGGGCTGACTCACTCACTCTTAGCTATTGGATATATGATACCAGGTTTTAACAATTTTAGAAGTTCTTTTCTCACTACTTCCATGAGATTAGGATTGAGTCGCTGTTGAGGTTCACTACATGGATTTGAATCAGATTCCAAAACAATCCTATAAGTCCCAATAAGTGGGATAATCCAAGGAATATGAAATAGGGTCCAACCAATGAATTTCTTTTATTTCCTAAGGACATCTTGAATAATCCTCTCATGATTGGATTCAAGAGAAGAAGAAATGACAATTGGATGTGTTTGATTATCCCCTAGGAAGGCATACTTGAGTGCATCGGGAAGTTCCTTCAATTCAAGATCAGGTTGGTTCAGAATTTCAGCAGAAGATTGGGACATTGGATCAAGATCAATTTTGATTCCTAGAGTTTTAGATATGATTGATTCTCCACATGTAGAAGTTTCATCTACTATATTGGCATGATCAGATTTAGGGAAGGAAGCTGGAGTGGTCTCCATGAAAGTGGTTTCCTGAAAGGTTTCACTAATTGTTTGAACTAAGACTTCATCATAAGATAAATTTGAAAATGATTCAATCCAAGGAGATAAAATTACTTCATGTGAACAAAGGATATCAATATTATCATGACTTAAACATACATCAAATAATCCTTGATGTTCTATGGATTCATTATCAATGCTTCCTATCATGTTTACTCCATGAATGTCATCGTCATCCCCTATTTGTGAGCATGCATTATAGATTTTCAAGTCTAGACTCATGTTTCCAAAGGTGATGGTCATGTTCCCATTTCGAACTCAGATAACATAGTTGATTATTGCAAGGAAAGGATGAACACGGATGATTAGGGTTTGTTCCTTATTTCCAAAGTTTGGATGGTTGTCACGGAAAATGAAGTTAACAAGGTAGATGATGTTTTCAACATTTACCAGAACATCTTTTAAAATCCCCTTTAGAACCCTAATGCTACAATCAAAAAGTTGAAGTGTGACGGATGTGGGTTGCATATCTTCTAGGCCTAAATAGAAGTACATAGCTTAAGGAATGACATTGACACTATCACCTAGGTCACACAAGGACTTGACAACTTTGCTCTTTCATAGTTCAACATTGAAGTAAGGGAAACCCGTGTCTTTCAACATAGGAGAAATGGTCCCTTGAATGGTGGTACTCACATTAGCAGCCAAAAGGTTTGAATTTTTATGTGAAAATTTTCTATTAAATGTTCACAAGTCCTTAAGGTACTTTGAGTAGGCGGTTATGTTTTTGATTGCATTGAGAAGAGGAATGTTCAACTTGACTTGTGAGAAGATTTCACTCAATATTTCACTCAATTTAGGTATGATTTCTCCCCTCACGCGTTGAGGAAATGGTGCTGGTTGTGGGGTTTTTGTTGAAGAGTTGTTTCTTTGACATTATTATGATGTTTTTCAGTTTGATCATTTGATTCATTTGAATTTTCTTCCAAGTTTGAATCTTAGGATGGGTTCTGAATTATTTGTTCATGGTTCTAAATTGTTTTCTCACTTCATAAATCAGTCACAGCCTTTTGTTATTCATCAGTTGTTTGAGTACAACTTGAATCTCCCCGTAAATTTGAGGATGGTACCTCCTGAGTAGGCATGGGTGCCATTCCCGTTTTTATGCTTTGAAGTTATTGTTTAATTGAAGAGACTTCCAAGTTCATCCTCCCCATTTTATTGCACAGTTGTTCTCGTAGGATTTGTTGAACAATTTGGGTTGGTTCTTGAGAAGATTGGTTTATCTCAGGGGGGATATTTTGGAGATGGGATGGTTTGTTGAAAATGGACTGGTGGTTTTTGGTATTGGATTGGTTGGGTTTGGAATTGGTTATGGGTTTGGTAATTCTAATGGGGGTAAGGATTTTGTCCATGTGGTTGGATAGGTTGTTGGTTATCCTTCCAGCGGAAGCCTGGGTGGCCATTATACCTTGGGTTGAAGGTGTTTTGGCATTGAGGCTTTTTAATGTTTGAAGCATTTACTTCTACAGGGGGTCCTCCTAAAATAACATTATTGATAGATGGAATGGTTGGGCAGTTTTCCGTCTTATGGTCATGTTTGTCGTAAGTTGTGAAAACAGGGTCTAGAGTTTGGATTTCATAGACTTTACTAAGTTCTATCTCTTCAACCTTCCTAGAGAGTGCTGCGATTTTAGACCTAAGGCTTTCATCTTCTTTAAGTGTATTACTTCCAATAGTTCTTTGCGGATTTTCAGAATAAGTGAAGTTCTCCATGTTTGGTTTTGTTCAGTAAGGATTTCCAGATACTCATAAGAATCATTTGAGGCTTTGTTTTTAAAGGTTCATTTACACATCATGTCAATGAATTGTTTGTTTCCTAGACCTAACCCTTCATAGAGAATTCTCATTTGTTCAGGAATAGAAAAACCATGGTGTGGAACCATGTTTAAAGTGTATTTGAACCTCTCCCGTGTTTCATAGAACGACTCTCCCTATTTTTAAAAAATGTTTTGGATACTCTTTTTAAGGGAAATTGTTTTGTGGTGGGGAAAGTATATTTTTTTGTAGAATTATCTTTGTAGTTGGTCCCATGAGTTGATGGATGATGGTTTCAAATTGTTTAGCCAATTTTTTGCTTTATAATTTAAAGAAAAAGGAGATATCCTCAACTTAACTGATTCTAGTTGATGTGGCGGACACATGGTTTCTACAATGTCATTCAATTATTTAACGTGAAGGTTGGGAATCTCAGACTCCATTCCATGGAATGTGGGAAGGTGGTTTAGGACATGAGGTTTAAAGATGTATTTGGAATATACTAGGGAATTGTGTCTAATGCATGAGGGTGCATTGGTCCAGGTAGGTGTGCAGTAATCATTACTGGTTTGATCGACCGCATTCCCCAAGTTTGGGGTTGCCTAATATGGATTTCCATTTTGGTTTCCACCCAGGTTTATGAGTTGGTTTACTTGAAGACATTCCATTGAAATGGTATCAATTTTGGACACTAGGATATCAAGATTATTAGGATCTAATGGAAGAAATCCCCAAGGTTCACTTGACTCCCCAAACCCTAGGACTTTCCACTCTATGTAGACAGTTTGATTGATCGTGGGTGTATGCGGACATGAGCCAAAAGAAAAAAAAAGAAAGGTAAAAGATAAGAGATCTTGGGTGAGAATAAAATAAATGGGGAAGAATGAAATGGGTATTGAGATGACTTACTTGGGTCCCCATCAATGGGGCCAAAATTTGATTCACGCTCAGATTTACCCAAGAGAAGAAAGTAGAATCTTCCTTGTAGTCTAGCTTGGGTTGTCGAATCCTCAAAGACAAAAAAAGTAACCTATAGACATGTACATACTATAGATTGTTTATGGATATGAAGTGGTCAAATTGGGTTTATTTAATATGGTTTTAAATGAAATATAAGAGACTTAAGTTAATTCAATATAAAATAATGAGTTGATCCTAGGTAATCACTTGGGAGGATTGGGTGTATTCCCTTTTCAATTATTTCAATTTCTTATATTGGAAATGAGTTCATTTCAGGAGATCAAAAAAATTCATCACCTAATTATTTTATACCAAAACACCATAATATTAATCATCTATACACTTGGAAGATCAAATTTATGGGCACTCTAAGGTAAAGGATTGTATTAGCACTTTACGTATGTGGCCTTAAAATTCAACAAGGATGAAGAAGTTTTAAAATCATCAATTAAGAATCTCAATTAAAAGAAGTGATTATACATTAATGGGGTGATAAATAACATCAAATACATCCCCTTGATACTCCCTTGGATCAAACCATAAGTGTGTTATCCCTACATTGATTCTATGGTTTCATTGGAAGTGGGAAGTATACTCATGAGGGAGGAAATGGAGAAGTAAAAAAACAATGAAATAACGATTACTCCACTGTTGTGTGATAATTTCACAAGGTTTGGTGAGAATAAATTCACACCTTGTACCAACGGTATCAAAGAGATTTTAATAAAAAAATAATCAGATGGGAAGAAGAATATTTATTAATAAACTAAAGTGAATTGAACAACTTACATGTGACAGACAAAGTTGAGAAAAAAAATCACAGCATAACATCACAATGAAAGGAAGCTCAAAAGATGATAAAATCCTCCACCAACGCTTCCTTAAATAATAATTTCAAGAGTCTTGGGTTGGGATACCAATTTTAAAAAGGATCCCACTTGATTATGGTTGTCCTAGTGTAGTGGAATGTAAGGGAGAGGAGGCTTTTCCACCCTTGACCCAAAGTTGCAGCCAACGTGCTTCCACTGAACAAAGGCTCCCGGAAGACCTTATAGATCGACGAATTGGAGTGGGCCATAGAAGAAAAAAATGAATTTAAATATTTCCCCTATGCCTATGTAAATGTTCTGCCCAAATGAATATGTGGTTTTAGAGATATGATTACATTTGTGGGCTGGTTTCATGGAACTCAGAATCTAGCACAAATTTTTTTCTCCAACTTGGGAAGCCTTAATAACCACCATGTATGCCAAATTAGCACTGGCCCTTGATGAATTATTTTTCCCTCTATATGTATTATATCATTCCACAAAATATGGCTTCATTGGGCCTGTATGCCGGGCCCCACATTCTCATTAGTGGGCTGATGTCCAATTTTCCTTATCCAGAATAGTTTGCATGAAATCTATTTTTGGTGGTCTTCCAATGTGAATCTTCCAACACTCCACAAGTATGAATAGTTCCCAATATAATTATAAAACAGAAAATAAAATATTAAAATAAAATCAAGATCATTTTCTACTTTAAATTATGAAAAAAATGTACCACATAATAGTGCATTTTAAGAAGCAATTACAATCATTTTCTACTTTAACAATGAATATTATTCTCATTTAGTTTCTAATCGATAAGATACAAATCCAATTTGTTTTAGAATTTAGAAAGGTCTGATGTACTTGGGAATCAATTTACCCTTCTTATCGAAACTTATAACAACCTTCCACGAAGATACCTTCAAGAAAACATGATCTCCTACTTGAAATTACAAATCCTTAATTTGGTTATCAACAAAGATATTTTTCCTAATTTTATCTTCTTTAATGTGGATTTAGATAACCATTACCTTATCCATTTTTTCTTCAACAAGTTCTGGGCCTACAGGTTTTCCTTCCCCAACATCACCCCAAACCGTTGGTGTGCGACATCTCGTTCCTTATAATGCTTCATATGGTTCCATATAAATACTTGAATGGAAGCTATTATTATAGTAAAAATCGAATAGAGGTAAATATTGATCCCAAATACATTTAACGTCATGTGAGAAAGATCTAAACTTGTATTATAAGGTTTGAATAGTCCGTTCTGATTATCCATCAGTTTGAGGGTGGTAGGCAGTGCTCTAATGAAGTTCAGTATCCAGGGCCTTATGATGGCTTTTCTAGAATATTGATGTAAAATGGGGATCACGATAAAAAACAATCGATATGGGTACTCCATGAAGTCTTAACACATCATTAATATATAGTCTTTCCATGCGTTCAAGTGGTAAATATTCTCTTATAGCAAGTAAATATGATGAATTGGAAAGACGATCAATAATGAACCATATTGCATCATTTCTTATAGGAATCTTTGGTATCCCCATGACAAATTCCATCATAATATTATCCCATTTCCACTTACATATGGGAGGTGGTTGCATGACTCCTCCAGACTGTTGGCATTCAAATTTCACTTATTGAAAAACCATACACCGTGACACAAAATCAGCAATACCCCTCTTCATGTTGTCCCACAAAAAATGTTCCTTAAAATATATATACATCTTGGTGCTCCTAGGGTGTATATAGAAATTGGATCTATGAACAGTATCCAAAAATTTCTTTTTCAAATCAGGTATGTTAGGAACATAATGTCTCTTCCCAAATTTCAAAATTCCATATTTATTCTTAACAAAAAGGATAGGGGCTTCCCATGGAGAAACACTGGGGAGAATAAATCCATTTTTACTCAATTAATCTAGTTATTTCTTTAGTTCCACTAATTCCACATTGGCCATTCTATCAGGGGTCTTAGATATGGACCTTGAACTAAGAATTGAGTCAATGGAAACCTCAATATCTCATTCTGCAGGATGTCTAGGTAAATCCTATGGAAACAAATCAACATGTTCTTTCACAACAGGTACGTCCTCAATTTGAACATTATTTTCCTCAACCATAGTTATTTCATTCTATTCTTCCCCAATAATTGAATTTTGTAGAGATACATTGGGTGGATCTAGATAAGAATCAGGTGGTGATGTTTCTGCTATAAGAAAAGGTACTACTTATCATCATTAAAATTGTAACCTCCTCCTTCTTACAAAAAATTTTCACATCATAGTCCAAAATCCAATCCATTATGAGGATTATATCAAATTCAATTGTGGGTATGATTATGAGATAAAAAGATACAGAAAATTGATATTCCCTAATGGGAACTGATTCAAAAATCATTGTTGCGATGATACTTCCCTTAGGTGTTTTGACTAACAACTCCATTTTTAAGTCAAATTGAAAATATCTGATTTTATTAGAAAACTAGAAAGACATGAAAAAAATGAGATGATATAGAATCAAATAAAGTATTGACTAAACATGATAAAAATATTAAATTACCTGGAACCACATCATTCAGAGCTTCAACCTCAGTAGTAGTTATCGCATAAGCTTTCCATTTCTCCATTTTCATATTCTGAGGTAAGTTATCTTGGTGCTTAGGACATTCATTTACATAATTACCATTTTCTCTATAATTGTATCATTCAACATTGAAATCATTTTTATTTCCCTTGAAATCACAAGCATGGTGGCCTTTTTCACCACACTTGTAATAAACTCCCTTTCCCTTCAGGAAAGTATGAAGGTGTTTCTTCCCACATTTACCATAGTATGGATATTAAAATTTCCCCTTCTTCCCTTTATTTCCATTTTTATAGTGTTCAATAGATTAGTTTTTCTCTAGCTTTACTTTACATTCATAATACTTAAAGAATTAATTTTCTATCTTGATAGTGCATAATACAATATCTTCGTGCGATGAGAAGGATTGTGAGACTAATGCTTGATAGAGAAATGGTTTTAACCCATCAAAGAATCGATCAATCTTACTCCTTGGGTTACATATATAATCTAATGCATGCCTGTCCAACCTTGTAAAGTTAGCCTCATACTTTTTGACATTCTCATCCTCCTATGGCCCCAGACTCAGAAATTGTCCTTCCATATCCACTCGATGGTCTTGAGGAAAGTATTTTTCTAGGAATATCTCTTTATACTCCCTCCATTACTGGTTCGATACTTCTTCATCTTCCATTATGTTTTGGATTAATTACCACCATTGATATGCATCTCCCGTGAGGTGATAAACTGCCATGACATCTTTTTCCCTTTCACTACTCCCCATAGCATGAAATATTTTCTCTAAAAAATTTATGCATTCCTTATCTACTAATGGATTTTAACTCCCATTTAATTTTGGTGTTTGTTGTCTTATGAAGTGGTCTAACATTGATCCCCCATGTTGTGGATCATGGTTCTCCATATGGGTAAGGTTATTATTAATAACCTGAGTGAGTTGTCCCAGTATGGTGATAATCTGATCAACACTATTTGCATCCCCATATCCACTGTAATTATCTTGAGTTAGAGGGAAATCCCTACACGATTTACATGGGTTGATATGGTTTCCATTCCTTCCACTAGGTGCCATTTCTGAACAATGGAATACACTAGATTAGTTTATGAATCACAATAGATAATTTCATAACTGTAAAACACTTAACATAATTTGAATAGTTTATGGATATAATCTATAATCATAAAAATGTTTTATTTGAGGAATTATATACTCATAAACCCTTCATAATGGTATATAAATAAAATGAAAATTATCCCAAGCATGTCCCCCAGGAGTGTCGTAACCAGGAGTGCAACAAGTCCTGTTGTCGTGCACCAGTTCTCGTTCGAGTCTAGCTCAAAGCGGTGTTTTTGGGTTTTACCCCTAGGTACATCTATTCCAGAGCCACCTCTACCTACTCATATCCAGGAAATGATATATTTCTAGGAAAACTTACAAAATCTCTACATTACCAAAATTCTAGGAAGTTCTTCTATATTAATCCTCAAAGTCTATCTTAGGGTAATGTTCTATAATCAGAGTTTTTCTAAATCTTTCTTCCAAGGTTTGTACTAAAATTCCTCTCATACCAAATGTAACTCCCCAACCCCAGTTACTAAGATTCGGTGCATTATTACATAACATTGGAATGATCGAAGGAATCATGTCCCAAAAGACCGATCAATTTAGTAGCTTTGGAAGTAGTAGAAACATTCATAAGTTTTACACTACATCATGAAATAAAAACATGAACAACATTTTGTCCCCTTTTGAAAAAACTTATATCCTAAGCCTATCCTTACAGGTCAACCATAAAATAAGTCTTCACATATTGGGAAAAATTAAACATAGAAAGGGGTGAGCTTAGATGCTCACTGAGGATAACAATATTGCCAAAACTTTCATAAATAATCATAATCATTTATGGCAATGTATAAGACTAAAAAAATCCTTTTAAACATAAACTTCATCATAATATGGAAAAGTTAAAATAAAATAATTCCATTTACTTAATCAAATTGATATTCTACTAGTCGAATAATCACATGAAATATCAATAGCCACTTTCATAATGATGGAATGCATAATTCCAGACTTCATAACCACATAGTCAAGGATTTGTGCCAAGACTACAAATAAGATTTTTTCAATGCCATGTTCCAAGACACTATTTGTCTCCAGAGACCTACCGATGCATCAAGGATCTCTAGAGGGCTCCACCCGTCAGTTACTAAGTCCAATGCATTCCTCATATGAAACGGTTTAAACAAAACATAAATAATCGTATTAAAACTAGCATACGAAATGTCAATACTTTATCAATATATCATGAATAGTGTAAAAATACCACATCCACAATCAAAAATATCACAAAACCTTCAATGCTATATGTATTTTTTTATCATAATAAATCAACTTTAAACAGAAATAAAATCCATCAAAGGATGTTGACATTGATTAAATAAAAACTCTTTTTTAGAGAAATATCTCTTTCTCTTTTGAAATCATTTAAAAGTCATATAATTATAAAAGAAAACATTTATTTTTTAAATATTCTTATAACTTTCTATCGTAAGCTTTGAAGATTATATAATGGCATAAAATATCCACACACGCCGTATAAGTTAAAAAAAGACATTATTACCTTAATTTTGTCGAAAAGATCAAAAAGTACATTGTTTGGAAAACGATGGAAAGATTCATTTAAAACATATATTGTTAAATAAGGGTATAAAGGAATTTAATCCATATTATAGTAAATTGTATTTTTTTGAATTACATTTTTATGAAAACATGGATGTGGATGATAAAAAGGTCAAATAGATACTTATGTAAAAACAACCTTGGATATAAAAGAGATTGTGAAATTAACCCTTACCCAGTACTTTTACTTAGTCGATGGTATGATAAACTCATTTATAATTGTTAAAATATTGTTATTAAATTATAAAATAGCTGTATACATAAATATGATATCATATATGATCCTCTAATATTTCTCTGTTAATAATATTTCAGTAGTATCATCGTTTCGGGTGTTAACTGATCCATCTTCCTTTATATGATCGGTTACATAAGACATGTTTGTTATGGATAGGATATATTATATTTATATCCATAATGATATTAAGTTCTTAAACATTATTTTTAATTATAAAATGAAAATTATTCTGGAATGATTACGATGGGGAATGAATCTCACCGTGTTCATGGAGACGGTAATCCGTATGTACGCACGAGCGACGATATCATTATATTGATGGATAAATAGTATGTAATTGGATGGAATATCATATATAAAGAATATTTAACACGTTATATTTATTATTTACATCAGTTATAATCATTATTATACCCATCCAAATAATGAAGTGTTTTAATAACAAACTACACCACGACGTGGAGACGGTAAGTCGTACGCACACTCATGTGGTGACTTTGTCATTCATGTGATGGATATAATAATGAATATTGTTGTACCATTTTTATAATTACATAATAATATATATAAGATAATGGAGTAATTATTTTATAATGTAAACAACAAATACAGAGGAAGTGGATGAAGAAAAGTACATGAAAGAGGTGATGAAATATAAACATCTTCTTCAGGTTCTTCCTTTTGATTTGATCAAAAGGGATCCTTGGGTTGGATTTATGACCAATTAAAGGACTCTAGGATTAAGTGAAGAAAGTTGGGAGGATATTTGGGCAGTGTTTGGCCGTGAAAAATGGTTGGGAGGTGTGAAATTAAGAGAACGGGAAGTGGCCTTCTATAAGAGAGGTGAGGGTCAATTTATGAAAATCTTGACATATTATTTTATAATAAAATCATTTTTTGTTTCTAATGGCTCAAAAATGAATTATTTCAAGGATAATGTGGGTATGGGTCGAAAAAATATCAACCAATAGGTTTTATACAGGTTTAGGTCATCATATTAACCTTATCTTTTAGGTTTAACTCTTATTTAAATAGTTTTACATTTACATTGTTTATTTGTATTTTTATAATATATGGTTAATAAACATAAAATATCAAGTCATGAGAACCCAAAATGGTTCATTATTAATATATATAACCTTATATAATTCTTTTGTATTAACCTTATATTTTTATTAATATTATATCAATTAATAATATAATATTTGTTTTAAAAACTCAATTATGTCAATGTTGACACTATTTAGTATTTGGTTTTTGTGAAAATAATAACAACATAATTAAATAGAAAAAAATTATTTAATCAACCATATCATTTAATATTAACCTATTAAATTAGTATAATTCATCAAAAGTGTCAAACTACATTTATTTGGATATTTATAATATCAATTATTTTAATAATTCACTAATAAGGTAATTACTGCATCATCATTGTGTAATAAATAAATTAAATAATTTAATGTCTAAAATTTATAAATAAAATTCCATTATGTAGGAAATATTTTTATATTTCTAATGAATATTTATAGTAGAATTTATCTTTTGTATAACTCTATATTAAAAATGGTTTAGTTATTAAACTTTGAATTTAACTCTTTTAAATATTCTTTAAATAAAATAATAATAAATGTCCTAATCTAATACAATTGGAATAAAGGGGATCATATTTTATTTATAAGGTTTTTTTGGTCGAATTACACTTATCCTATAAAATTAGGACATGTGTTAAGGTAATTATGATATCATTTTTACCTTTAATTACCCTATTTACTTTTAACCGTGGTAAATAAAATTCAAATGAAACTATTCACAAAAAAATATCATCTTATTGAGCCACATTTTACTTTCTGATATCAACCATGTCTCTCAAATTTTTGAAATTCAACTCACAGATGTGGTAAAATTTCATTTTATTCAAATTTGCAAATGTTTTTAGAAGGTGGGTAAAAGATGGTAAAACGTTCAATAAAGTTTTTATATATCTAAACATATTATAAAATGACTCTAGTGAATTAAATTGAAATTATATAGGTATTTGTATATATTTTGACATAACATAAATTTAAAAAAATAATTATTTAAATAAAATGTCGGTTTTAACCAATAACTTAGTGTCTTTCACTATTCATCAAAAATTGAAAGTTTTCAGAAAAATACAAAAAATTCACCCTAAGATAATTTAGATATTAAGAATTCAAAAATGAAGTCCATTTTAAAAAAAATATATAAAATCTCAAAAAGTGGTTATTATAATTTACAGCAGCAAGTTTGATTGGTCATGGTGTGTTAAAACTCTAAGTTGTGTACAACACAAGCTACTGCATTATTCAATGGGAAACACACCATGGAAGCTTGGGGTGTTACATTGACTATACTGGTCTCTTAATGACTTGTCATATTGGATGGCTTATGGACAATGGGATTTCTGGAAAAATTTTTGTTACATTTACATTGATAGAGCGAGAGTAAGGAACTTTTACATTTCATATAGTATTGAAGATGTTGATCCATTCATTAATCCCACAAAGAAATTCATAATGATTTGAAACCAACAAGGGATGAAGTATGGATATAGAATAAAAATAATCAACATTTCATAGGATGGTTTTGAGATCAAATTTATAAGGAGTTATTTGAAAATATGAATCCAATTACCAAATGACTTTAATATCTAGCCAGGGGACCCAATGTAAATTTTATATCTTATAATGTTTTCCTAATAAATGGATAAACTTTCTATAAAAAAAGAACACGATTCCTATAGTACAATAAAAAACAATGGTGTTATGCTTGTAGAAAAATTGATGCATATATCTTGTTCCAAATATAGAAATCCAATTTATGAAATATGTAATATTATGGAATGATTGAACAAGTATTTGAGTTGGATTATACAAAATTTCAAGTGAAAATTTTCTATTACAGATGGATTGAAAATATGAGTACAGTGAAATTTGATAAAATAGGATTAATGAAGGTGAATTTCAGTGTGGAAGTGGGAAAAAGATGAGTCACTTATAATGGAATCACAAATAGTGAAAGTATTTTATGTCTCAAATCCAACAAATAAGAATTGATCAATTGTGCTGCTAAAGACTAAAATAAGTTCAGGTTAAGTGAAAATTAAATCAAGGATAACCCTTTTATTGTGAGATCACAATTAGTTCACATCAGTCTCAATGTGACAATGTCTTGTATGTTAGAGGGGACCATAAAGAGTGGATTTGGATTCTCTAAAGAGGAGAAAAATCCCTAAAACCATAAAAAAATAAAGAGATATCAATGATATGGTAAAAATGTTTTTAATATACTATGTTTTCCCTTATAATACTATATGTTTTCTACTTCATTTACATAATATAAATTAAAATTTTTACTACATTTGCAGATGATTTATTTTTCACATGATGATGTTACCAGTCCCGTGGAAGAACAAACTATAATGAAAGAAACCCTTTGGGAAGATGTAAAGTTAATGTTACGAAATACATTATCTATTTTACCGAATAATTATTTAATGAAATGATAATTTAATTTTCATTATTACATGAAGAGTTTGTTTATTTTGGAAGTTTTTTTTTCCATTTTTCATGCCTTTCTACACCAAAACTTTTACCACCTTCTTCTACCTCAGAAACATTTCACCCCTATAATGTTATAATTTGTAATTTTTTTTCATGTTCACTCTACTACCTTTGCAGGAAGAGCGATGAAACTACCTCTAATCAATCATAGAGGTAATATTTATGTTTTTATAGTAAAATAATTATCCATAGAATTAAAGGATTCTTTCATATTTATGATAAATTCAAGTATTTTTAGTATTACCCACATAACAATTGTTTTATTATATAGGTGGATTATTTTGTTTAAGTTGGGGTGGTCATTCCATCTTTCCTTCCTTTCTTCAAAAAAACTTCCATATATTTATTCTGCCTCAAAACCATTTCACCCATGAAATTTTGGAATTTATCACTTTCCATCAAGTTCCCTCCACTACCTTTGTAAGAAGAGAAATGGCATTGCCTCCTCTCAATCAAAGAGGTAAACTTGATGTATTCATAGTAAAATCATTATCCATAGAATTAATATTTTTTTATATTTATGATTTATTTATTTATTTTTTGTATCACTCATATAAAAATTGTTTTCTCATATAGGTGTATTATTTTGTTCGAGATAGGGTGGCTTGTTTGAAGATGCTCATGGTCATTAAATATTAGACTTTGAGCATGTGACTGAGATAATGACAATGAAATTCCTAAATAATGCAAACAACCATCCTGAAAAGGTTAATTCCAACTACCTATCTAATTTATTTTTTAATCATTGTATATACTATTTTATTTTATTTTACATAACATTTTTATCTAATACTTATTTAGTTTTTTTTCATAGATCTTTTGGGAAGTCATTTTTTTCTTTCAACTATATGCAACAAGCCACAAAAAAGATAAAATGATATTTTCTTCTAATGTTACAATGATTTCTAGTATCTTTCTTTTTCAAACTATAACAATACATATTGATTATATATTATTAGTCAAAAATATATTTTTATCTAAGAAAATCAGGTAAATATGTATTATTGGAATTTTGAAAAATAAATCAAATGTAAAGCATGTTAACATTAGTATTAACGATTTTGTAAGACTTCTAGATATGTAGAAATCATCCACACCTCAATACAACACACGATGTGACCAGTTGGACTCCAAGTGAGTTTTATTAGAAATTGACATTAATTTTAGTAATAAATACAATTGGCATACTAAAAACTAAGAAAATGCATTCATATTGTTTTGATATTTTAAGAAAATAATCCAGAAGTCATTTGTGATGTGTATAAATCATCCTTACCTTAATCTGATACATGATGTGCCCAATATTAATGGTTGAGTCAATAGGGTTATCTTATGACTTCTCTATTCCTTATAGTTTTATGTTTTGAAAATCACAAACACTTTTCCTTATATTTGATCTTTTTCTTAAGTTCTATTTTTTTATGATCTGGAATTTTCCATTCCGTTATACATACAGATGTATCATTTAGATTTTCCATTCTATTATACTTACAGTTGTATCATTATGAATTTTTCATTCTGTTATACTTATATATGTATCATTATGATTTTCTATTCTGTTATATTTATAGATTTTTCATATCACCTTTATGATACCGATTCCGGTGTATTAGTGATACCACCTTTATGATACTGAATCCATTGTATAAGTGATACCATCTTTATGAAACCGAATATAGTGTATAAGTGATACCACCATTATGATAGTGATTCTGGTGTATAAGCGATACCGCCTTTATGATACTGATTCCGTTGTATAAGTCAGACCACCTTTATGATACTGAATCCGGTGTATAAGTGATATAGTCTTTACGATACGAAATCTTGTGTATAAGTTATTCTGATTTTATGATTCCAATTCCAGAACAAATGTGATATCGGTTTCACAATCCGATTTACATTTCCTTATGAATCTGTTCTCTTGATAATGTTTTTATTAAGAATTTATTTTCCTTAATAATGTTAGAGTTGTTTAATGTATCATTCCAATATTATATGATTCCATGTTTTTCTTACATAACACTTATCTTTAAATTAACATGGTTTCTGTTACATGATACGATGTGATACAATCTATTACAAAATAACCATTGTATGTTTGAAACATGTCTAGGTCCCTCCGAAATTTAAGGAAAATATGACAGTTGGAGTGGAGTTGACCGTTGGGAAGCTTTGCCTATAAATACATGTCTATTTGAACGAGCAAAGTACTTCAAGATGAATATAGATAGTGGATGAACTTGAAGAATGTGAAAAATTCATGGAGTGATTTCTAGAGAGAGAGGCTCTTTCAACTCTTAGTTCTTTGTGAAGATGTTGTGAATAACTTGTTTGGGTGTGAAAAACTTGTTTAGACTTTCTTCATGCAGACTCTGATCATGATAATCATGGGATTCCGGGTTTGGAAGACAAACATTCTAATTTCCTTCTTAATCAAGGGATTGTAGGGTTTTCAAGATAGATACTGATCATTGGATTGAGGGCTTACCTGGGTTTGGGTAAGATAGAATTTATGGAGTGTATAAATCAAGGAACCTTTTTCCAAGGTTGTTGGATACCATTCTCACTGGGTTAAAAGAATCTTGTTGTTACTTGTTTTCTATTTCATGTTGTTTTATTTCCGCTGTAATCTTAACTTTGTTAAAGATACAAAGTATAACTTTCATATACTTTATCATCCTCTTACTATGATTGTATTATAAATTCTATACGCTTTAAGGAAGAATCTTTCTTTTAAGAGAGGTTTTCTTTTAGAGGTGTTTTGTATGTTCGTTTAACTTTGTTAAACTAAACTTTTACGGTTCCAAATGGTATTTTTAATGTATACAATTCACCCCCTCTTGTATATTTAGAATCTTCATTCATCATTTTGATCCTATAATTGGTATAATGGGAGGTTTATGAAATACTTATATCCACTTATATGTTTTCTTGATCAAGATTTCTTTTTCTTATTTGATTATAAACATTTTCTTCTAATAAGTTCTTTTGAAGAAAATACCTTTTAGTATGACATACATTCATGATGGATCTCTAGATAATCTCAATCCTACTTGACCACCAATCTTCTATAGAAATGATTATGAGTATTGGAGATATAGAATGATGACCATTGTGATAAAGACAAGTGTAGACAACTACGTTATGTTAACTGGAGATTATAAGATTCCTGATAAGGAACTTAGAACCTTTACTAATCCATAAAAAGTGGAATACCAACTAAACTTTAGAGTACATAATACATTACTTTGTACCATGACTAGAAATACATATATCCAAATTTCATCATGTGAAGCTGCAAATAGTATTTGGAATAATCTTGACGTAACTCACTTTGGAACTTCCAAAGTTATAGAAACTAGAAGAGCCATGCTCAGAGATGAGTATCATGGTTTCTACTTTCCTTATGGAGAACCCATATGTAAGGTACAACAAATATTAATGACTATTGTAACACCCCATGTAAATAAAGAGTATGAAATTTTCACATTTATCCATATTTGTGAATAAAATATTAATATGACTTTAAAGGGGACGCTATGCTCGATGGCGTACCCAACACGCAACAACGAGTTTCTTGGGAATCTTACGTTTCACTCTAATAATAAAATAATATTATTTTAAATAGTAGTTAATGCCTAGCCGTTGTAATGGTGGGAATGAACAGAAATAACTACAAAATGATTATATATGTTTGTCAAATATTTTTACTTAATACAATAAATGTTAGAGGATAAAAAATGCGAATGAATCCAATTTTAAGCGTAAACATTCTAATATTCTTTAAAAGGTCGATTAACCGCCTTGTGATGGTGAGCCTATTTTAAATCCACCTTTTGACAATTTTATGTGTTATATTTGACAAAATAAGATTCTTCTTTAGAATCGGGACATCAAAATTTACTTTGTGTAAATTTTTGGTATTTTTCCGAAAAAGTTCAATTTTTAATGAATAGTGAAAAATGTTGTATTTTAATTCAAAACCTCTTTTTAATCTAATTTATTTATATGATTAGACTATCTTTTGAATTGGTTTGAAAGTGAAATTAAAATATATTTTTACAATTTAATCCAATAGTGGTCGTTGGAATTAATTTCACTTTGAAATCGGACTTAAACTAGTGTCAATCTTTTGATACATTTTGTTTCATAAAAACACGCTATTTGTTTTGACAGCAGGAATTAATTATTAAATTAATTAATGCAACTTATATGTTTTGAATTTTGTAAAATAGAAATCATTTTTGAATTTGGAATATCAAATATAGCTTACGGTTATTTTTTGGTAATTTTCTGAAAAACATCAATTTTTGATAAATAGTGAAACCCCTAAGTGGTACTTATAAAAACTGATTTTCCGTTTAAATAAAATTTTGCCATCTTTGTGTTTTGAATTTCAAAAATCCGACATATATGGTTGTCATTAAGAAGTAAAATGTGGTTCAATGGGATTAAAATATTTTTCGGTGAATAGTAACTTATTAAGTTTTTAATCGCGATTAGAGGTAATTAGTGTAGTTTAAGGTAAGAATAATGTTTTAAAAAAATGAAATGAACTAGACACATGTCCTACCCTCATTTGATAATTCATGTATGACCAAGAAAATCCATGGGTCAACTTGGGGACCCCAGGGAGAAACTTTTGTTGGAAAATGACATAAATACCTTTTTATTTAATGTTAAAGTAAAAATGACACAAACCTGAGATGTTTTACTAAAACAATTTTTACATGGGGTTATACAAGTAATATTTTTGACTATAAATATTAATTGGAAAGAAAAGAATATTTCCTACATCATAGTATTTTTTTTTATAATTTTTAGTTATTAAATAAATTAAATTATTTATGACATCATGATGATGCAGTGATGACCTCATTATTTAACGATTTAAATAAAATGGAAAGATAATGTAATTTCTAAGGCCTACACATGTCCAAATCCTAATATATGGGTGTATTTCTAACCCTTATCACCTTATCCTCGAAACACATCAATGTGGGACCATTAATATTCGAAACTCATTCTAAAATAATGTAACATTTCTTTACTTTCCAAGAGTGCCCCTCCTCTCCTCTTATAAAAGGCCCCCAACTCTACCTCCTTACCCACACCTCTCAAGACTTTGGCTCAGCCAACCCCTGCCCATTTCATCTCTCCACATCCCTCTATAACTCCTTGAAGCCTCACTTTGGGCATAAGACTTTCCAAGGAAGCATTTGAGCTCAAATCAAAGGAAGTTACTCGATTTAAAGGTAATGTCTTCACTTGTGTCCTTTTGTTTTATTTTGCTTCTCCAACACCCTAAATTCTTTTTATTATTTTATTTTGTAACAAATAAATTATCTTCAATATACTGGGATGTTGTTATAAGAAGGATTCGAGCTACACTTACACACACCTACTTCTAATGGTTAATGAACATACTGTTTCCGTGGATGGCGAATTTCTGCCTCCCGAAACGATGATTGTTCAACGTTCTTTTAACACCTTCAATGGTGGCCATTAAGATGTCACTATATTTATATATGATATATAATATGTTTATGTTTTCCTTAAGTTTCTGTATTGTTCATTTATGTGATACCTTTATGGTTTCCATTATGGGTAAACATGATATCTTCATTTTAGGAAGTGCGGACTACCGCCCCCTCAAAGTGATATGATTCGTTAATGCCATATGTGGGACATATAAAAGATTGAATTAATGGTATTACATATGTTATCATACTGTAATTATAATATACCTTTATATCTTTATTATTTCATTCAGTTGAATACAAAAAAAAAAGAAATGAAAATAGCGTTCATGCATACGTATGTCTTACCGTCTCCATGAATGGTACATTTCATTTCTTATCTCCAAATGTTATGTACTATTATAAGTACATAGATATAATGGATATATATGTAATATATTACATCTAAATGATGGGTATTATTCTGGAATTATAATATATATATCTATCATTTTGTTTTAATTCCAGTAATATGGAAAAAACATTGAAAGTAGCGTTCATGCGTACGTACGGCCTACTGTCTCCATGAACGGTGCTTTTAATTTGTTATCTCCAAATGCTATGGAATAGTATAAAATGAATATATACTGGATATATATGATATTTAAAACATGAATACTATTCTAGAGATTATGTACCTATAACTTTATGGAAAATTATTTTCCAACAAGTTGAATTTTTACTCATGTACTGAACATCGGCAAAAACGTCTGATACGAACTCTCTTTATTAACCAATTATTATAACATTATAATATGTGATATTAAATGAATAATAATATTTAAATGAGGTCCTTAAGAAATTATAAATTGAACAAATTTTATTATTCAGTAGATTAAAGAACGATCGAGTCATGTCGGACATGAGGTAAGGGATCCTACTCCTCTCGTTTTAAGTACACTCTTTTATGTCATTCCGTTTAAAGCTCATATTTCTTGTTATTTGGATGTTATTTTATATTACTCTTACTGAAATTTTAATGTTCATATGTTGAGAGAACCTATTCTCTCTCATCAATCCATTTTGGATGTTTTGAGTGGAGCCGTTAGGCTGCAGAATTTTCTTAAGAGATTTAACCTCTCTCTTTCTTTTAAAGTACTCTCCTTTATGTCACTTCTCTTAAGCTCATATTTGTTATGTTGGGGGATGTTCTTTTATATTCCTATTTCTGTAAACTTTATGTTAATATGATGAGAGACCCTATTTGATCTCATCAATCCATTTTTGTGGCACCGTTAGGCGGCCGAGTTTTTGTAAGCGATTTTTCATCTCACTTTTATTCCCATGAGATTTATGCTACATTTGCCACAATGTCCTTTGAGTGATGTATGTACTGTCCATTATATTACTCATTGTGTAATATACTTTCATTTATGAGTATTTACATCAATGTTGTGTTGTCCTTCTTTCACGGGGTGTATGTTTCAAAAGATACCCATGTCGGTAAGGGAACCTTTCACCCTCATTTTTTTAAAAGACTTCTTTTATGTCTTTTATTTCACATGCTATTATGTTGGGATATGTTATTATATATCCTTATTTATGTAAGTTTTATGTCCAAGTGATGAGATACCATTTTCTCTCTCATCAACTCATTTTCTGAATTTTGAAGTGACGCCGTTAGGCTGTCGAATTTTTGCGAGGGAACTTCTTAACCCAATTTTGATTCATTGGGATAAACTTGCACTCCTTGAATGCGTCGTTCTAAGAATATGTGTGAATAACCTCTGATTGTTTTACACTTAATATCCACTTATATTTGGGGTATTCATTTTTCACACATAATTACGTAATTGATTTATCCTTAATCCAAGGATACCGCCTTTGTATGGGACTTCATCTCAATCTCCTTTCATTAAGGCATTTTTTGTTTTATACAAAACTTTCTTTTATATGGTGTATAAAACCCTTTGACTTTTATGTTTATTCAAAAGGAATCTTTTTTCTACGAAGATTTTTACTAAATGGCAAAAAGGAATGTTTCTTTTTACATACGCGGTGACAACGACCTTTTCCACCGCCACGAGTATTATTTGGTCTTTGACTTCCTCAACAAGCTGTAATGTTTTTAAAATAAAATAAATACCATATAATTTTTTTGTATTTTGGTATTGAAAATGGTTTTGATAAAGGATTCTATTATGTCAATATATTTAAATGATATATTGTGATTGAAATGTGGAAATTTTATCATTCCTTTATGTTGGTTTTATGTGTTATAATTTTATAATGGTACTTGGACATTTTACAGGTGGTTACGTGATAAACCATATGACGGGTGGTGTAGTGAATACTAGGATGGGTGGTTACATTATAAACTCCAATGCATTGGGTATGGAAGTCGGCTGTATGGCTATTCCATTATGTATGTATGGAAGTTGGCTGAATGTCTATTCCATTAAGTGATATGTGTGGAAGTCGACCTTATGGTTATTCCACTTAAGTATGTTTATGTCCCAAGTTACCTTTATATGTTATGTGATCTTTATATGGGTTTTATGATAATATTTTGGTTACAGAAGGGTATGTAATGAACTTTTATTCAGTGAAGATTTTTTACTACTTAGAAAAGGTGAAAAGTATTACTTTGATAAAGTATTCATGGTTTACGTGTTGTTTTGAAAAACTAACAGTTTTCATTCATTGTGTATCCCTTACTGAGCTTTTTATGCTCATCCCAAGTTTTTGGAATGTTTTTCAAAAGACTTAACATGGAATAGGGTCAAGGATGGGATCAAGGGAAAGTCATGCTACCTAAAACATGGAACTAGACATGTTTCTTTTTAAAAGTTTCTATTTTATGGAAACTTAGTAGAAGTTTCTACTTTGTAATCATTTGATATGTAATAGTTATGTCCTAATTATCTAAAACTCTAAACCTGAAAAGATCCTCAATGTGGATTATTCATTTAATTCAATTTTTAGTAAGGTCTAAGGTCGGGGCCTTATAACTATTTTCAGCAACTTACAATCAATGGGTGAGAAAGGAATAGATGATGAATCTCCTACAGACAAGATTATAAACTTCATGCCTAATGAATGGGAATCCTAGAGAACTGCTATATATAAAAATAGAAAAGTTACAAAGATTTATCTTGATGAACTTTTTGGAACACTTCTTTAACATGAAACCAGAATGAAGAGAGATGCTGATAATATTATGAGGAAGAATGGAAATGGAGGGGTTTCTTTTATAACTACTTCAAATTATATGAAAGCCAACTCTCTTGAGAGAGTTACAAGATCTAAATCTGAGAAGGTTTTTGTTCAATCTAAATCTTGTGAAAGTGAAACTTCAGAAAATGAGTTAGCCAATTTTTCTCGGAGAATGAAAAAGATTGTTGGGGAGAATAAATTTCAATATAGATATAAGAAGAAAGATAGGAAAGATAAGAAATATGGAGAAGTGACATGAAATAAATGTAGAATATCTGGTCATATCATACCTGATTGTACCTTACTTAAGAAAATACACAGTATGGATAGGAATTCTGAGAGAAACAAGAAGAATTTCATTACATCAAATCAAAAGAAAGTCTAAAAATCCAATGAAACTTGGAGTGGGAGTGGTAGAGATTCTTCTGACAATTCTTCAGATTATGAATCTTTTGAGAAAAAGAATATTGGTTAAATAGCCCGAGCTTCATTTCAAAATAAATGTCTTATGGATAAGGTATGATCTGCTGAATCCTAAACCAATGTTTCTTTGATTGAAAATTTTCTTGATAAAGATTTTTCTTCAGATGAAGAATCTTCTTCATCAAATAATGATAATGATTTTCCTTCTTATGAATAATTTTCTAGGTTTTATAAGTTTATAGAGATAAGAAATTTTAAAGTTTCTAAGAAACTTGAAGAGGAAAATTCTAGAGAATTTATTTTAACAAAAAAATTTCAGATCTTACCGAATATCTTGATAAGAAAAATGATGTATTAGAAAATATTTCTGTGAAACTTGAGGAAACTAATTCTGATAAAGATAAGATTTCTAAAGATCTTAAAATTATGCTTTTTTAAAAATATGTTTTAGAGGACAAACTTAAGTATAAGTCTATTATTTCAGAGGATAGGAATTTAGTCCTAAGACTAAAGTCTAAAATTTTTTCTTTGAAGAAACTTCTTGAAAATTTTTCTTCTGGTAAGGAAATTTTTGACATGATGTATTCTCAAATCCAAACTCATGGTAATAATCAAGGATTAGTTTATTCTCATGAAAAAACCTATTTTTAGAAACAAAAATTTTGTTCCTCTAAGAGATCCTTTTAGTATCATGTGCCAATGTTGTTTCCATTGGAAGAAGAACTGTTATTTAAATAATGTTAATCTCTTGGGTTTCATAATGCCTATTTTTCTAATCAAATGTGGATACCCATAATTTCATTATCCAATAATTCCAGATCCCAATGAGTTTGTATTATAAAAGCCTAACACTTTTTTTAGGTCAATGAAGGAAGTAAAGCAACATATGGTACATGGATAGTGGATGTTCTCAGCACATGACTGGAAAAAAATACTATTTCAAAAAGGATTTAGAGATGAAAGGTGTAAAAATAACCTTTAGAGATAACTCTCAAGGAGAAATTTTCGGTATAGGTAACATTATTCTTATTTAAAATCTTTAACCTCAAATGTTATATTTTCCAATGGGGTTAAGCACAACCTCATCATTATAAGTCAATTATGTGATGAAGGCTACCTTGTGAATTTTAGGAATGAAAAATGCTTAGTAAACAATTCCAATGATGAAATTATTTTCTCAAACCATAGGCAAGAGAATGTATACCCACTACACCTAGAAGACCTTAGAAGTCAAGTTCTTCCTTTCCTAAGTGGAATTGAAGATCAATATTGGCTTTGGCATAGAAGACTAGGACACTGTAACCTAAAGAATCTTAGTAAACATTCTATGAAAGAACTTGTTAATGTTCTACCAGATCTTAGGATTGATTCTTTAAAAGTTAGTGATCCTTGTCAATATGGAAAGAAACATAAATATATATTTTAAATGTATAAGTAAAGTTACAACTTCTAATGCCTTATAGTTAGTGCACATTAACTTATTTAGTCCAACACAAACTAGAAAAATTGGAGGCAAATACTACGTGTTTGTCTTAGTTGACGACTACAATAGATTTACTTGGGTCTATTTTCACACAAATAAATTTGAAGCCTTTTCTGATTTCAAAGTTTTTAGAGATCAATTTAAAAATGTGGAAAACCTTCCATTAATAACTATTCATAGTGATCATGGAGGATAATTTCAATATTCTGATTTTGAAACATTTTGTAGTAAAAAAGGTATTACTCAAAATTTTTCATCCCCATGAACTCCTCAATAGAATGGTGTTGTTGAATGAATAAGTTGTATTCTTCAAGAGATTACTAGAACCATGTTGATTGAATATTCTATAGATAAAATTATTTGGGCTGAAGCTATAAGTACAACCTGTTATACTAAAAATCAAGTTTTAATTTGACATTTTCTTAATGAAACACCTTATGAGTTATGGACTGGATGAAAACTGAAAGTATCATACTTGAATGTTTTTGGTTGAAAAGTATTTATCTTGAATAACAAGGATAACTTACATAAATTTGTACCCAAATATAATGAAGGAGTCCTCTTCGGCTACTCCACTATCTCTAAGGCATATACTATTTTCAATAAAAACACTTTCACTGTGGAAGAAACATTACATGTTAATATTGATGAAAATGATCCTTTTGTTTTCAAACAACTAGAACTTATTCCTGATATATTTTCTAAAACCGATCATTAACCCTTGATAGAAGACTTTTCAGATAAGGATAATGTTCAATAAAATGTTTCTGAAACATTTACTCCTGAAGATTTTCTATCCTATGTTGATGATCAAGTCTTTCAAAACCCTAGTCAGCTGTTACTTAAAAATCTTCCTAGTGATAATGTGATTGGAAATGTTAATAAACAAGTAATAACTAGATGTTCTTTAAGGAATGAAGTTGACCATGTTTCTTTTCTTTCTCAATTTTAACCAAAGACACCTAAAGAATCCTTGGGTAATGAATATTGGATAATGGCTATGCTAGATGAACTCAACGAATTCGTAAGGAATCGGGTTTGGACCATGGTTGAAAAACCATAGGAAACTTCTGTTATTTGAGTAAAATGGGTTTTTAGAAACAAATGTGATGAACATGGAGTTATTGTTAGAAATAATGCAAGATTTGTTTCCAAAGGCTATACCAAACAAGAAGTCATAGATTATGAAGAAAAATATGCTCTTGTAGCAATACTTGAATCTATTCGTATTCTTCTATACTTAACAACATTATTTAATTTCAAACATTATCAAATGAATGTAAAGAATGATTTTCTTAATGTTTATGTATAGGAGTAAGTCTAAGTAGATCAACCTCTGGATTTGAAGATATAAAACATCCTAATCATGTTTATAAACTTTCCAAAGCTCTTTATGGACTTAAACCAGCCCCTAGAGCTTGGTATGATAGAATTTCGGGATTTTTGCTTCAAAATAACTATGTTAAGAGAACTGCTGATCCAACCCTATTTAATAAGAAAAATAATAAAGATATTTTGATTTTCCAATTTTATGTTGATGACATCGTCTTTGGATCAACCCACCAATCCTTAACTGATTCCTTTGTGAATCTTATGAAATCTAATTTGGAGATTAGTATGATGGGTGAGTTAACCTTTTTTCTTGATTTTATAACTTCACAAAAACTAGAGGGAACTTACATATCTCCACATAAGTATATCAAATATCATCTTAAAAAGTTCGGGTAAGATAATGCTAAGAGTATAAGTACTCTTATTAGAACCTATAATACTCTTGATATTAATGAAGCAGGGAAACCTATGGATCAGACATCTTATAGAGGGATGATAGGAAGTCTACATTACTTAATAGCTAGTTGACTTGACATAATATTCTCATTATGATTTTTTGCAATAATCCATGAAAATCATAAAGAATCTCATGTAAATGCAGTGAAAAGGATTTTTTCTAGTGAAAGGGACCATTAGATTTGGGAATTTTTTATTCCTATGGAAATAATTTTGAACATAAAAGTTTTTTAGTTACTTACTTCGGTGGTTGTAAAATTGACAGAAAAAGTATATCCGGAACTTTTCATTTCTTAGGAGACTCTTCAGTTTCTTTGTAATGTAAGAAACAAAAATCTTTAGCACTCTTCACTATAATTTGTTGTTCTCAAGTGTTGTGGATGCAACACACACTCACAGTCTATGCTATAAGTTTTACTAAGACTCAAATAATCTGTAATAACATAAGTGCCATTGATCTAAGTAAAAACCTTACAAATCACTCTCGTGTAAAGCACATAGATATTAGACATCACTTTCCTAGGGATCACATTCTTAAAAGTGATATAATTCTTCAATTCATCGGAACACAAGAACAACTTGCTGATAATTTTACAAAACCACTATCTTCTGATAGATAAGAATAAATTAAACAAAATGTAAGAATGATCTCTATAAGGTAATCATTCACATATAATTCTTGTTTAAATAATCTATTAACATTAAACTACTCCTTATTTCAGGGTGAGTACATATGCTTCTTTGTTTTTATTCTTTTCTTATGTTTTTAAAAAAAATTATCTTTCTCTATGTTTTTTTTTGAAAATTTCAGTATTGGAAAATTTGGTATTGGAAATTTCTGTACTGAAATCTTGGATTTCAAAACATTCAAGATAATTCTTACAATACTAATACATTCCTTAGAGTATTCCAAATGGTACACATCCTTACTCTTTATTTTCTTATCTTAAGATTTAGTTGTTGGTTTTTAAATTTTTTTAACCAGTTTGCCTTACTTCAAGAGACCGGAATTCATATTATTCAATCATCCTCAACCGTTAGATCAGATCCATTTTTTTTCATCTGTTTTATTATCTTATATAAGTTGAAAGGTCATAGCCTTTTCTATATAAGGGGTGCCTCTTTTATAAGCACCTTCCAATCCTTAATGATCTCTGTACCGAAGCTCTGTTTCCATCAATGTTTTCATTCTAATTTTTTGCCTCTATCACCCTGAATGACTCATGAATCCTCAGCAGATCAGATGCCGATTTCCAAGGAAATAAAGGATTGTTCAACCTTTAGGGAAAGGTTTATTTTCCCTAACTTCTTTGCAAAATATTATTCAATTATCCCTAAGGTAATAAGAACTAATGGATGGGAAAGTGTTTGTGTGGCTAAGGAGAAAAGTCAGGATCCAATTTATCCTGACCTAGTTATTTAGTTCTATGAATCTGTTACTTTCCTCCAAATGGATGGTAAGGATCTGTATAAGTTCCAATGTTATGATAAGACATATTCAATCCCATATAAGAGGGTAAAAAATATCTTAATATTCTGTATGAATGGGAAGCTATTCTATGCTCTAAAAAACTTCTTGAGAAGTATGGTTCTTTTCAAAAATCAAAATCTCTAGATTATCTTGGCCTCAAGTATGTTATGAATATGAAGATTATGAATATTTAAACAAACCACAAGATGGTAGCTCTCTGGATACAAGGATTTCTTATACCAAGAAAAAATAGATAAGGACTCTCTAAAGATTAGTGAAATATTTCTGTTAGATTTTCTCGTCAACTTAAGGAAGATCAACATGGAGAAGTACATATTTCGCACCATCCAAGCAATAAAAGGTGGATCCATTAGATATCAGATACTTATGTATCCGGAAATTATCTCTAGAATAATTGTCATGTGCCTTCAAGAGTTGAATGTTCCATGATGATCAGTCTCAAATACTTTCAAGATGTTGTTAATTAGTGATGATGATCTAAGAAGGATAAAGGTAAAGTTCTTACAGGAATCCTAGACTTTTGATGAAATATTTTTCCAGAATAAGGGAGATGATCGAGAATCATAAAAATCGGTACCTAGGAAAAGGAAACAGGAAGAACCCAGAATGCCTATACTAGTTCCTAATGTTCCGATATCTTTACCTCCTCCTGAAAAAAAACTTAAAGCCTATTCCAATGCAATAGTAGAAAAGTGTAGAGAAATGGTAGTTACCAGAAAGGTAGGAGATCCTTCCTTTGGTTTAAACCCTAAAGAGGCTAAGGCCTTGAGAATTAAGAAAGATGAAAATCTTGAGAAAGAAAATAAGGAGAAGATCCCGAAGACGAAATCCTTGGAACCTCAAGTGTGTCTGTCCATTCTAAAAGTTGTAGAAAAGAAGTCTTAACAAGTACATGAATCTATAGTTATTCATATGAAACTGGTTGACACTCCAAAAATCCAGAAAGCCAAGAATGTTCTATCATTATCAGAACATGTTCAAGAAATATAAGATCAGATAGTTTGAGAAGATTATGATGATGTTTTAAGGGAAGTGGAAGACTACATTGGAACTCATTTGTGTTCAGTCTCTAAATCTATTTCTAAATAACAAGTCAAAGAACAAGATGAAGAAGTAGAATTTGAGGAAGAAGTATAAGTTGAGGAAGAATTACATGTTGAAGAAGAATAACAAGTAGAAACTAAAGTGGAAGATGTAGAGAATGATGAGGTTAATCATCAAGGTGGTGCAGAAGAAGAGTTTTAAGAAGAAGAATATGAACAAGTTAATCTTAATGTTATCCATGTTTCAGATGAACAATCTCAAGTTTTAAATCCTGTCAAATGAAAATGTGTTTTGGTTGCCTCATCTGAAAAGGAAACCCCTTAGAAATCCTCTAAGAGAATAGAAAAATCAGTTTCCTTAACTCTAAGAGGAGCTCAGAAAGGGAAAGTTGTTCCAGAATCCGAATCCTCTTCATCTGTTGAACATGAATTTGTCAAGCTATCTTTAAGGAAGTTGGTCAGAACCATTCCAGTTCTTTCAAATATAGATGACCAGAGTCAAATTATGCAAGAAACCATGAATCAAAAGATGGAATCAACCAATATGCTTATGGAAATGGTGGTAAAGCAAGAAGCAGACTTCAATAATCTTTTGATTGATTACAAATCTCAAAAGGTGACTTGTAAGAAAGTCTTTAACCGTACCAAAACTTTACATGAAGAGCTAAGATAGTTCGATGACTTCATGGATTCAACAAATGGAGCTTTCAATACATGTGAAACCGATTTCAATAAGGTCAAGGCATCAATCTCTAAGAAAGTTAGTCAACTCAATTCTAATGCCCGATCTGTTAACAGTGAGAAGGAAGTCAGAGCTAAATTAGAGAAGAATGTGGCTGCTCAGGAAGAAAGAATCTTGTTATTAGAACAAAATAATCAGGATTAAGATATCCTATTGTTGAATTTTGAGGAATATCATAAGGAAGTGAAGAAAATTAAACCCTTGATAAAGAAGATGTTGTTTGAGAAAAATAAGGATGGATTCTTTTTCCCCTTACATTCTGATGTTTTGTTGTAATCTAGGCCTTATTTCCAAAATTTCTTTAATAATATTCTTGCATATATTTCTTTTGTTTTCGAATGTATGATTTCTTAACCTTAAAGGTACATCTTATACTTATCCATTCCTTTCCCACTTTTTTAAAATCACAATGGGGAGAATTTATTCAAAGGAAGAATTTAATAAAGATATCAAAAGAAGAGAATATATTAAGGGGGAGTATGGTAAGAAATGATAATGTCCCAGTAATGAGGATTTTTTTTTAAGAAGAGATGTTAATCTAAGGGGGAGACTAATTCTTAATAAAGAAAACTAGTTACTAAATATCAAAAAATAAGATCCTTGAGAAACATAACCTAAGGGGAAGTTAGTCGTATTTATTAGAAATCTCATTCAACGGGGTAGATTAGTTTTTCATACTTGTTTATCTAAAGCCAATATTTTCTTCCTTAGAAAAGTTGTTTGTAATTTCCAAAAACGGTGATATTGTTGTTTCAATAAGGTTATATTAAAACTTATCCATTCCTTATGGTTTTGTTTTTTGAAAATCACAAACACTTTTTCTTAGGTTCTGTTTTTTTCTTAAGTTCGGATCTTTTATGGTCCCGAATTTTCCATTCCATTATACTTATAGATGTATCATTACAATTTTATAATCTTTTATACTTATAGATGTATCATTACGGATTTTCTATTCTGTTATACTTACAAATGTATCCTTACAATTTTCCATTCTGTTAGATTTATAGATTATTCATACCGCCTTTATGATACTGATTCCAGTTTATAATTGATACCACCTTTATGATACCGAATCCAGTGTATAAGTGATAACATCTTTATGATACCGAATCTGGTGTATAAGTGATATCGGCTTTATGATACCGATTGCGGTTTATAAGTGAAACTACCTTTATGATACTGATTCTGGTGTATAAGTGATACTGCCTTTATGATACAGAATATGGTGTATTAGTGATACTGTCTTTATGATACCAAATCTGGTGTATAAGTGATTCGGATTATATGATTCCTATTTCAGAACAAATGTGATACCGGTTTCACAATCTGATTTAATTTTCCTTATGAATCTATTTTCTTGATAATGTTTTTCTTAAGAATCCTCTTTTCTTAATATTGTTAGAGTAGTTCAATGTATCATTCCAACATTATCATATTGCATGTTTTTCTTACATAACACTTATCTTTAACTTATCATCGTTTTTGTTACTTGAAATGATGTCGTACAATCTATTACAAACTAACCATTTTATGTTTGACTTGTGTCCAGGTACCTCCAAAATTTATAGAAAATATGACCGTTGGAGTGGAGCCAACCATTTGGAAGCTTTACCTATAAATAAAAGTCCATTTGAATGAGAAAAGAACTTTGAGATGAATGTAGAGTGTGGATGAACTTGATGCATGTGAAAAAGATGTGAAGTGATTTCCATAGAGAGAGGCTCTTTCAACTCTTAGTGATTTGGTAGGATGTTGTGAACAACTTTTTTAGACATGCTTCATGCAGACTCTGATCGTGCTGATCATGGGCTTCCGGGTTAGGAAAACAGAGGTTCCAATTTCCTTCAAAATCGAGGTCTTGTGGGGATAGTAAGATAGATACTGATCTATGGATTGAGGGCTTTCCTGGGATTACGTAAGTCATACTTTATTGAAAGTATAAATCAAAGAAACTTTATACAAGGTTGTTGGATACCCTTCTCTTTGGGTTAAAAGAATCTTATTGTTACTTGTTTTAAATTTCATGTTGTTTTATTTTCCCTATAATCTTAACTTTGTTAATGATAAAAATTATAACTTTCATATACTTTTTAATTCTGTTACATTGATTGTATTATAGATTTTATATGTTTTAAGGTAGAATATTTCTTTTAAGAAAAGGTTTCTTTTAGAGGTGTTTTGTATGTTCGTTTAACATTGTCAAACAAAAATTAAAAGGTTCCAAAGGAATTTTTAAAGAATACAATTCACCCCCACACTTGTATATTGAGAATCTTCATTCATCATTTCGATCCAACATTACTCAAATTGACCGTTATCAGTTTGAAATAGACATTTTAGTTCAAATATTTTTACTCACTGAAAACTGAAAAACCATTATCAGATAGAATTGATAATTTAGAAAAATTATTTATAAATCATTCTTGACATGTAGGAATCATTCTCACATCAAACAGACACACAATGGGATTGGTAGAATTTAAAGTTCGTGTTACTATTTTAAATTGATATTTTAGTAAAAAAGAAAAGGGGTGTACTCAAAACTGTGAAAAAACATTCATATTATTTTGATAGTTTTGGAAATTGATCCATAAATCATTTGGAATATGCAGGAACCACCTGAACCTTAATCCAATACATGATGTGACTAGAATATCTCCAAGTGCATCTTTTTATTTAAAATTAACAAAAATTTTAGAAAAAAGAAAAATGACATACTCAAAACCATGAATGAAATTTTGGACTATATTTATAATTTTAGATAATGATCTATAATAAATTTTTGATGTTTAAGAATCATCATAAAATCAATTTGATACATTATGTGCGTGATATACCTCAAATGTGTGTTACCAGTTCAAAATCAACATTTTAGTTCAAATAGTGTCACATAATGAAAACTGAGAAAGTACACTCATTGTCTTGATAATTTTATAAATTGATTCATAAATCATTTTTCATGTGTTGGAATTGGCTTCATGTTAAACTCACACACGATGTGACCAGTATGATTCAAAGTGCATGTTTCCAGTTTAAAATGAGATTTTGGTAAAAAATACAACTGACCTACTCAGAATAGAAAAAATTATCATATTTGTTTTATAATTTAGGAAAACATTGCATAAGTAATTTGAGATTATTAGGAATTAGCCACACCTCAATTCGATGAACTTTGTAACCATTATGACTCAAAGTGCATCTTTTTATATAAATTTGACATCAATTTTAGTAAAAAAAATATGAACTACACAAATCTAATAAAAAAATTCATATTTTTTCTAATTTACTAAAAAGACCAATAAGTCATTTTTGATTTATAGAAATCAACTTCACATCACTATGATACAAATTGTAACCGGTAGGACCAAAATTGTTCGTTATCAGTTTAAAATCAACATTTTATTTCAAAAAGTGTCACACTCTAAAAACTGAGAAAAAATGAGCAGATAAATTCGTTAATTAGTATAACAATTCATAAATCATTTATAATGTTAGAAATTTGTCTCATTTTAAACTGATAAATGATTTGATAGGAAGGAGTCAAAGTGCATGTTTCCAGTTTAAAATGACATTTTAGTAAATAAAACAAGTGACATAATCAAAATTGATAAAACAAAACCATATATTTTCTTTATACTCAATAAAAATAATACATAATTCATTTTAGTGGTGTAGGAATCAACATCACCACAATCTGATTCACGATTCGACTGGTATGACTCTAAGTGCGTCTTTTTTATTTAAAATTAGCATCAAATTTAGTAAAAATGTAAACTCACCTACTCAAAACTGAGAAAATTCTTTCAAATTGTTTTTATACATTAGTAAAATTATCCATATGTCATTTTTCACATGTAATAATCAGCTGCAACTCAATTTGATGCACCGTGTGACTGGTATGTTTCAAAGTGCATCTTTTTATATAAAATTGACTTCAATTTTAGTAAAAAATGACTTCTGATATACTAAAAAACAATAAAACTCGTACATATTGTTTTTATACTTATAAAATAGATCTATAAGTAATTTTGGTTTTTTAGGAATCAGTATCACCTCAATCTGAAACCCGATGTGTCTAGTATGACTAAAAGTGTTAGTTATTAGTTTAAAATATGCATTTTAGTTCAAAAAGTATCACTCACTGAAAAATGACCAAACATGCTCAGATTGTCAAAATAATTTATGAAAATAAATTATAAATCATTCTTTATGTGTATTAATTGTTAAAACATCAAATTGATGCACAATGTGACCAATATGACTCCAAGTACTTGATTCCATTTTAAAATGACCTTTTAGTAAAAAAAAGTAATGCACTCAAAGTCTATAAAAGTATTCATATTTTTTTATACATTATTACCATGATTCATAAGTCATTTTAGATGTGTAGGAATTACCTACACCTCAATCTGATGCACGATGTGACCGGTATGACTGAAACTGCATATTTGTATTTTAAATTGACATCAATTTTAGTAAAAACAACAACATACCTACTCAAAACCAATAAAAATCATTTATATTGTTTTTACCTCCTGGAAAATAATTCAGAAGACATTTTCTATGTGTAGGAATCATCCAATCCTCAATCTGATGCACCATGTGACCAGTATGACTCCAAGTGCTTCTTATTTTATAAAACAGACATCAAATTTTGTAAAATGGACATGTGACATACTCAAAATCAATAAAAAACATTAATATTGTTTTGATAGATTAGGAAAATGGTCCATATATTTATTTTTAGCATGTAGGAATCATTATCACCCCAATCCATTACATGATGTTCCAGATATTACTTCAAGAGTTTGTTTTCAGTTTAAAATAAATATTTTAGTTCAAAAAGTGTTACTCATCAAATAATAAGAAAACATGATCAGATTGTCATGTTAATTTAGGATGAAGATTCATAATTTTTTTGATGTGAAGGAATGAAAATTACATCGAACTAACACATGATGTGACCGATATTAGTCAAAGTTCATGTTTCTAAATAAAAATTTTAGTAAAAAAGACAAGTGACATACTAAAAACCAAGAAAATACATTGTATCGTGTATTACATAATTGATTTCCATTTCCTTTTTATATTATAAATATTTAGTTAATTTTCATAGATATAATTCTTGAATAGGAACAAGAAATGGTGTGATATACAATAATCAACTGTAACTCAATCTGATATGTAGTGTTCCTGGTATGACTAACTATTTATTTTAAAATTAACAGTTTATGTAAATTTATTTCTTTATATTTTTACTAACATAAGAATGTTTTTCTTATATAGGTGCATTATTTTTATTGACCAATGATTGTTTCTTCAACAATAACATGAGTCGATGTCAGGATCAAAAGATAATAGATGATTTAGGTATTTGAAGGTATGTAATAATTTTTACTTATGTAATTGTATAAAACAATGGTTAAAATATTTATAATATAGTGTTTTTCTGTGTATTTTTGTTTTAAATTTCATTTCATATAAATTCTATGTTGCTAATTGATTTTTTTGACATTTGGTGGTGTTTCTGGTGCAGGGGGTGCTGTTACAGCACACTAGACTAGTGTTGTAGTGTACTATTATAACACACTACAATATACCCCTTTATCAGTGTTGTTACAAATTCACATAATGGTACCCTTTATTAGTGCTAAATAAAATAATTAACATAATTCTATTGATTTTAATGCATCTCTTGTAGTCAACGCTTCTCTAGTTTGGGGCCATTTTTAGTAGTGTGAGAGGCCCATTCATTAGTCATGTTTGAGAGTTTCCCATAAAGTTGGTGATCTCAAAGAAAATATAGAAGAATACTCCATGTTCTCCTTATATGATGTAATATAGATGAGTATTTCATCTATGAAGATAGCCACAAACTGGTCCATGCGTGGTTGGAATATGTGGTTCATCGAATACATAAACAAGGTTGGGGAATTCATGACACCCAAGGGCTTCACCAAAAACTCAATGTGTCTACAACATCATCAAAATTCTATATTTAGAATAACATTCTTGATAACCCTCAACTAGTGTTATCCATACATGATAACGATCTTTTTGAACAACCTCACACCTCGAAACTAGTCAAAGAGGCCATCAGTCAACAAAAAGGGGTACTTGTTCTTTATCATAGATATGTTTAGGTGAAAATAATGCATACAAAACCCTAATATATTATCCTCATTTTTTATAAAAAACAATAGTGCTGCCCAGGGGGAGCCACTAGACTTGGTAGTACCCTTCTCTCGAAGGTCCTCCAACTACAACCACAACCGCATGGTTTGATAGGGGCCCATCCGATACGCTGAATATGATATTGAATGTAACGCCCCGACCCCAGTTACCCAGAGTTGGTGCATTATTTTAATACATTGTCAGGAATACAAGGAATCAATTTTAGAAGGACCGACCGGTTTATTGGTCTTGGAAAATAGATTACACACATGAATGTTACATTACCTTATAAAATTAAAAACAATAACAACATTTTCTCAATTGACCACATTCATATTCTTTAGAATATCCCTACAAGTCAGTCATAATATATTTCTTCTCATCATGGGAAAAATAAAACATAGAAATGGGTGAGCTCAAATGCTCAGTAAGGATAACAATATAGTGGAAGCCTTCATAATTAACCATAAAATTTTAAGGAAATTTATAAGACTAAAATAAAATCCTTTTTAGACATAAACTTCAGCATAATATGGAAAGGATAAATAAAATAATGGCATTTAAATTTTCACATGGATATTCTACTAGTCTAATAATCACATGTAATATTAACATCCAATTTCATAATGATGGAATCCATTATGCTAGATTTCATAACCACATAGTCAAGGCCTCATAACAAGACTACAAATAAGATATTGTCATGGACTTGTTCCATGAAAATAGTTTGTCTCATGAGAGCTACTGATGCATCGAGGAGCTATAGTGGTCTCCACCCAGTCACTTTCTAAGTCCAATTAGTTCCTCATATGAAAAGGTTTAAGCATAACATAAACTTTCGTATTAAAAAAAGGATATGAAATGACAACACATTTTCCATAAACCATGAATGGTATAAAAATAACACATCCATAGTAAAACATATCACAAAACCATCAATACAATATGGATTATTTGTATCATAATAAATCAACCTCAATCAAGAATAATATCATGTAAAGGATGTTTACATAGTTGAAAATGATTAGTAAAAATCATTGAGAGAAATATCCCTTTTTATAAAATCATTTAAAATTCATATAAAGGAAGTCATTTAAAATATAGTTTTGAATAAAAGTGTCCCATACCACTTTGAAACTTTTCAAAGAAATTAACATTTTAAAACAATCATGTCTAAATAAATAAATCCTTAAATCCATTTTGAAACATGAACATTAATGAGAAAGTTTTAGAAGAATCAGTATTTAAAACATTTAAAATGTTGTTTTAGTAAAAATTCCCTAAAAAAAACCCTTTGAAAATTCTTTTATGAAACATGTACATGTATAATAAACATGTCTTATTAGATACTTACCTAAAAACAACCTCGGATAATAAAGAGAATGTGAAATTAACCCTTACCTTGCACTTTCCTTTGGTCGAGGGTACGTTTAACCTCTTGTATATTTCCCATAGTATGTTATAAAATTATAAGAGAATGATATTTATATTTATTATATAATATATGATTCATTTATTACTATATACTACCCATTTAAAAATGATTTCCATGATAAATTAACAATTGGGGCAATAATCACTTTCTTTATCGTATGTGTTTTAACTTGTTATTCTTGATCGTATCATTTAGATCATGATTTAAATACTTCTAGAATATAATACTTGATTTATTTATAAGATATATTTAGAATATAAATATTTATAATTGATATATATATATATAAAATGAAAGGCACTGTTTATGGAGACGGTAGGCCGTACGTACGCATAAACGTTGTTTCCGTTTTCATATTGCATTGAACGGAAGTAAGTGAATAAGATATATTTAAGTACATATATATATATAGTATAATTTTTATTTCATATATTGCGTAATTATTAATAATATATATTTTTATAATCATCGTTGAGTGGTGAACAAGGGAGTGAATCTTATTGCGTCGTGGAGATGGTAATCTGTACGTACGCATGAGTGACAATATCATTATATTGATGATGAAATCGTATGTAATTGGATGGTATATCATATATACAAAATCATTTACCTATTATATTTATTATTTACATTAGTTATACTCATTATGACACCTTTCCAAATAATGAAGTGTTTGAATAACAAATGACACCATGATGTGGATATGGTTAGTCGTAGGTACGCGCGTTTGGTGACTTTTCCATTTATAGGATAGATAGAATAATGAATATGGTTTTACAATATTTATAAAAACATGACAGTATATATAAGGTATTGGATTGGTTATTTTTGGTATGGAAACAACAAAGAAAGAGGATGTGGAAAAAGAAAAGAACTTGAAAGAGTGTGGTGAAATTATTACCTCTTCTTAAGGTGTTTCCTTTTTGAGTTGATCAAAAGGACTCCATAGGTAGGCTTTCTGATCAAATTAAGGAATCCAGGTATAATGGAGGATAGTTGATAAGATAATTGGGTAGGGTTTGGCTGAGAAAAATGGCTTTGGAGGTGTGAATATGAGAGAAATGGAAGTACCCTTTTATAAGAGATGAGTGGTTCACATTAGGAAAAGCTTGAACTATTATTTTATAATAAAATAATTTTCGGTTTATAATATCTCAAAAATTATTTTTTTATAGGATAAGGTGGGTATGGGTTGAAAACCACTCAAAAAATAGGTTTTAAACTGGTTTAGGTCACCATATTAACCTTATCTTTTAGATTTAACCCATATTTAAATAGTTTAACTTTTACTATGTATTCTTGTATTATTATAATAAATGGTTAATAAACATACAATAAATAGAAAATACAACCTAAAGTGGTTAATTAATGATATACCTATAATTATATAAGTTCTTTGGCAGAACCTTAGATTTTTAGAACTATTATATAATTTAATAATATAATATTTGTTTTAAAAAAATGATTTATGTCAATTTTGACATGATTTAGTATTTGGTTTTTGTAAAATTCATAATAACTTGATTACTTAAAACCAAATACATTGAATAAAATCTAACATTTAATATTAACCTATAAAATTTTTGTATGTTCTGAAAACTTTGAAATTATATTAATTTTAATATTTATAATACCATTTATTTGATTCTTTCATTAATAAGGTAATTGCTACATTGTCATTTTGTCTTAAATAAATTTAATTATTTAATGAATAAAAGTTATAAATAATATTCCATGATGTATAAAATATTTTAATCTTTCTAATGAATATTTATATCTTAATTTATCCTATGCATAACCCTATATTAAAAATTGTTTTAATTATAAAACATTGAATTTAACACTTTTAACTCTTCTTAAAATATAATAATAATAAATGTCTTAATCTAATTCAAGTGTACCAAAGAGGGTCATATTTTGTTCCTTATGTTGTTTCTTGTCGAATTACATTTATCAAATTGAATTATGACATGTTTTAGTGTAATTATATTATCATTTCACCCTTAATTACCATATATACTTTTAACCGTGGTAAATAAAAGTCAAAAGTTACTATTCACCTGAAACTATTTTCATCTTATTGGATCAAATTTTACTTAATGATATTAACCGTGTCTCTCAGATTTTTGAAATTCAACTCACAGAAGCGGTAAAATTATGTTTTATGCAAATTTGCTAATGTGCCTAGAAGGTGGGTAAAAGAGGTTAAAAAGTTTAATAAAATTTTATACATCTATTTTTATAATAAAATTAATCTAATGAATTACATTGAACTTATATAGGTATTATATATATATTTTGACTTAAAATAAATTTAAATAAAATAAATAATTATTTAAGTAAAATTTGGTTTTAAATAATAACGTAGTGTTTTTCACTATTCATAAAAAATTGAAAGTTTTCAGAAAAATAAAAAAAATTCACCCTAAGATAATTTTTATATTTCAAATTCAAAAATGAATTATATTTTACCAAATTCAAAACATAAATGTTTAATTTAATAATTTTTAATTAATTCCTGTTGTCAAAACCAAAAAGGGGTTTTTAAAAAGTAAAAATCATCAAAAGATTGACATGTGTTTATGTCAAATATAAATGTAAAATTAATTTTAATGACCTAAATTGTATTAAATGATAAAAAATAAAATGTAATTATACTTCAAAACCATTCAAATTCATAATCTAACACTATAAATTATTTTGATTAATAAAGTTGTTTTCAATTAAAACATAGTATATTTCACTATTCCTTAAAATATGAATGTTATGAGAAAAGTATCAAAAAATTTCCAAACTAAATTTTTATGTCCCAATTATAAATAAGAATTTAATTTCATTAAATTTAATATATAAAAGTGTCAAATATTAGTTTTAAAAAGGGTTCTCCATTAAAAGGTGGTAAAATTGACTTTTTTTAAAAATACTCCTTTTATCTGAAAAGAATGAATTAGTTCTTAAATTATGTCTAAGAAACACATAATATGGATGTTAAAATTATATAGAGTATATAAGATTAAAAATTCAGTTAATACTATTTGTAACTGCTTTTTGAACGACTAGTTTGGTAAGTTCTGGTGTGCTCGAACTCAGTGTTGCGTCCAGAGCAAGCTATTAAATTACTATAATGAGATAACGTTGTAGACCCCGGAAAATGCATCCCCAAAATTTTCCAAATGTCTCCATACATGATCCAAGATCGTATTCCATTTCGCATGCTTCAATTTGGTAGGTCGTAGGGCCCGAATGGAGTTACGGATTAGGAGTTACGGACGTTTGAAGTTTGGTTGGAAATCTGGTTCGCGAAGCCCATTCGCGAAGCCCACTCCATGATCGCGGAGCGCCGCCGCGAAGTAATGAGGCGGGAAGCTCTGTGAACCTGTTTGACGTTCGCGATGCACCGTGAAGACCCGCCGCGAAGCTCCGGAGGCGGTAACTCTCTGGGAACGCATTTCACGTTCGCGAGCCAGCCTCGAAGCTCCGGAGGAGGTACCTCTCCGTGAAAGAATTTGACGTTCGCGAGCGCGCCGCGAAGCACCTGAGGCGGCGCGGGAGTTCTTCTTTGCAACGCCCCCTGCCTATAAATACCCAGCTCACCCCCCTTCTCCAGACGGATGGCCATGGCCACTTCGCCCCTTGGGCGGCCGAGCGGAGCTCTGCATTGCGGCTCCGCGAGGCCATGCTCCGCGAGCAGCTTCCTTCGCATTGCTGCTCCGCGAGCCGAGGCTCCGCGAGGCCATGCTCTGCAAGCCTATGCTCCGCGATGCTACTCCGCGAGACCAAGCTCCACGAGACCCCTTTTCTCCGCGGAGCCTTATGCTCCGCGATGCTGCTTTGCGAGACCAAGCTCCGTGAGACCCCTTTGCTCCGCGAGACCCCTTTGCTCCGCGAGAGACCTTTGCTCTGCGAGGCCATGCTCTGCGAAGCTACTTCGCAAAGACCTATCCTTTGCGAGGATCCTACCTTCGCGCCCACCGGTCCATACCGCGGGGTCTGCGCCCCTGCGCCCCTGCTCGGGGTCAGTGCCGGGCTGCGGTCCGGACCCTCCAGGCTGGTCCCTTCGCAACCGTCACAGACCCCCATGAAAAATGGAGAGTCGCACCATGACCTTTTCGGGTTGGGATGTCGGGATTTTCCATTGCGCACTTATGCGCTCCCACCTTCCACCTATGGAATACCATGATTAGAGATACTCCGCCACACACCATGAAACACCTTTAGTTGACATATTCCTCTGGGATTCATTCCATGTCTTGGGTTGAGATTCTCATCCTCAATTCCCTGAGTACCTTGAGTCGAACCATTCCTCAGGAAACTCCTACAAATCCTATCACTTGGCTCCTATGCCAAGTTGAACCAGAAAGGGCCGCCCTTGCGTAAGTCCCAACACCAACCATTTCTACGCACCTTCTGTCTAACAGTCCTATCTACATGACTTTAAACTGTAGTGATCCCTATGTTCCAGACATAGGATACCTCTTTCTCCAAACAAGAGGTGCCTCACGCTCCAAGCATGAGATGCCAACAGTCCTACCTACATGACTCTACACTGTAGTATTCTCCCTATGATCCACACATAGGATGCCTCTTCCCCTATACGAGAGATGCCTTATACTCCAAGCATGAGATGCCAACAGTCTTATCTACATGACTCTAAACTGTAGTTCCCCTGTCTAACAAATGATAGGATGCCTTGTGCTCCAAGCATGAGATGCTAACAGTCCTATCTACACGACTTTAAACTGTAGTAATCTCTATTTTCCAAACATAGGATGCATCTTCTATTAAACAAGAGATGCCTTATGCTCCAAGCATAAGATGCCTAACACCATGACTATAGTTGCATGATTCCAACGCCCCTTGGAACTATCCCGCTTGTGCACTAGCACCTAGGTGAAGGCCTCAACTCACCAGTGAGTTGGGATGCCCTCATGGCCTCACATGAGGAAGGCATTACGGGCAGCTTCTTGCATAAGCCCCATTCACCAGTGCCGCTCCTTAGTGGCACTCGGGCAGCTTCCCTGCGTAAGCCCCATTCCCCATTGCCGCTCCATAGCGGCATCCAGGCAGCTTCTTAGCTTAAGCCCCATTCACCATTGTCGCTCCATAGCGGCACCCGGGTAGCTTCCTAGTGTAAGCCCCATTCACCATTGCCGCTTCACAGCGGCACCCAGGCAGCTTCCTAGCGTAAGCCCTATCCACTATTGTGACCCCATCCAGTGGTAAGCCATTGTGATACTATCCAGCGGTAAGCCGTTGTGACCCCATCCAGCGGTAAGCCGTTGGGATCTTATCCAGTGGTAAGCCGTTGACACCCAATCCCGCGGTAATCCGTTGTGACCGAATCCAGCGGTAATCCATTGTGACCCCATCCAGCGGTAAGCCGTTGTGATCCTATCCAGCGGTAAGACGTTGTGATCCTATCCAGCGGTAAGCTGTTGTGACGCCATCCAGCGGTAAGCCGTTGTGATCCTATCCAACGGTACGCCTTTGAAACCCCCAATCGGTGATAAGCTGTCTTCAGAAGAACTACGTGGTCTTTGATCCATGTCAAGGCATGTTACGTAGGAAGCCTCTTCAAGGCTCATGCCCGAAACCATCATCATCCTTTTCCTCAGGCCTCCATCCTGGAGTAAGTCCCAGCACCGTGGGCTACCCTTGCGTAAGACCCAACACCAGCCTTTCTAGGTGCCTTATGGCAGCAGTCCTATCTACATGACTATAAACTATAGTAAACCATGTGCTCCAAACATAGGATACCTCTTGTTCTAAATAAGAGATGCCTTGTGCGTCAAGAATAAGATTCCTAATGCCATGATTATAGTGGCATTGTTTCAAGAGTGTTGGAATCCATTCAAACATTCCATCACTCCACCTCACGCTTTGCATGTCCTTCATTCGGATCGTCACTCACTTCCAAGTCTGGAGGGACCCCCTAACAGTATGGATGCTCGACCTATGGTCCGCCTGTTGTCCTAGGCCAATGCCCCGGAAGACTGATCACGTCTGGAGGGACCCCCTAACAGTATGGATGCTCAACCTATGGTCCGCCTGCTATCTTGGGCCAACATTACAGAAGACTGATCGACAATATTTGAGTTAGGCCCCGTGTTGCGAACATGGTCAGCGGTCAGCCCTCATTTGTTGTCCTCATTTCTGGCTAACGTGATATGGACGTTGCATTTCCACCCTGGTCAACAGTTATCCTCCATCACCATGCCAGTCTCACAACGTTATGAATATTGGGCATGTGATTCACACTTTTCATCTCCCTTTGTTGGGATAGATTCCAATGCCCTTGGCATTATCCCTCTTGTGCACTAGCGCATAGGTGATTAACTCAACCCGCTAGTGAGTTTGGATTCCCTCATGGCCAGACATGAGGAAGACACCATGGGCCGCCTAATGCGTAAGCACCTTTTCACTTCTCACGGACGCATCATTCGCGACGTGATCGTCAGGGCCTTGCAACCTCTTGTTTCTCACACCGAGCATGACTCACGTGGGCTTAGAGTGAGCACCGGCCCTGACCCCCACTCCCAGCGAACTATGGAGAATTTGATCCATGTCAAGGCATGGTACGTATGAAGCCTCTATGAGGTTCAAGCCACATTACTCGGTCATTCATTCACGTCGAGTTTCGCCCTTGTCCAGCATGACGATAAACTGCATGTCTCCATCCAACACGACTTTAAACTGCACACCCTCGTCCAGCATGACGTTAAACTATATGACCCTTGTCCAGCATGACATTAAATTGCACACCCATTTGAACTACGAGGTCTTTGATCCATGTCAAGGCATGGTACGTAGGTAGCCTCCCTGAGGTTCAATCCCACCCGTCATTTATTCACGTCGGGTCCCATCCCTGTCCAACATGACATTAAACTGCATTCCGGTCCGACGGCAAGCCGTTGCGACACATCCTCTCTGAACTACGGGGACTTTGATCCATGTCAAGGCATGGTACATAGGAAACCTTCCCAAGGTTCAAGCCCACCACTAGTGGACCCATGGGTCTACTTTCACATGGGTTCACCGATGACACCCTTTGAACTACGAGGTCTTTGATCCATGTCCAGGCATGGTACGTAGGAAGCCTCCCTGAGGTTCAAGCCCATCTCTCATTGGACCAAGGTCCACCTTCATGTAGGTTCACTGACGATGCTCATCGGACCAAGGTGCACCCTCATGCGGGTTCACCGGCACCATCCCGAACTATGCGGACTTTGATTCCCTGCCACGAGGATACGTAGGATGCCTCTTCAAGGCTCAAGACCAACTTCACCGTCGCCCCTGCGATGGTCCCATTTCACTCCCCCTCCACTTCATTCATCCATAAATCAATGAGATGACTTTGGCGTAACCATCTCCGAAAGACGTTAAACTCACAACCTACCTCGTGATAAACATGAGATGCCTGAGGAAAACCTCAGATGACACGGCTTTGGCGTAACCATCTCTGTAAGACGTTAAACTCACGACCTACCTTGTGATAAAAGTGAGATGCCTGAGGAAAACCTCGGATGACACGCCTTTGGTGTAACCGTCTCTCCTAGATGTTAATCTTGAAACATACCCTGTGTTAAACACGGGAAGCTGAGGAAAACCTCAGATACATGCCTTGGGTTCTGCACCCTTGAGATTCCCTCTTATGAGGAAGAATACAGGTTCCCCAATGTCCATGCACCCAGAGATGCCCTGACATGCCTGATGTTGTCGTCTACTCTGAACGAAGGTCTCTACCATGTCAAGACCCCATGGAATGTCTTGACGGAAGTAGTGTAATTAACCATCGTCCATGAAGATATGGCACCAGGAATGAGATTCATGAACAACGTATTAAATCTATGAAGGAGACCCGGACTAGGTGATGAGTTCTGAGGAGGAATCCACGGAAGGAAGAACCGACATCCCATCATCCCGTTTCGATCAAGGAGCAAACGTACCTGAACAAGGAACGAATGTTGTCCACCTTTGAAAAGCGGGAATGCGGGGCAACAACAGCGCGTCCTCCACAGACGGATATGCATTCCCCGACGAAAGCGTCAGAAACAAACGTACTATGAAATATTGGGGTATTACATTCTCCCCTCCTTCAATAAATTGAATAATCTAAATCTGAATTTGTTCTTCAAAAATAAAAGGTTAAAAATAGAAAAATACATTTTTAATAAACCCACATCGGAAATTGGGTTAATAAAATTTATTCTTACTAAGAGGGAAAAGGAATTAAAAAGTCACCACCAAATAATGATCTCAATTAGGAGAACATTGGTGTAAATTAGTGACACATAATTGGAGGAAAAACGTAAATATTTATAGGGAGTGATTGAGTTCATCAATCACAAACAAGTGTAAAATTGAGGGCCTCAAAGCCATCAATCTATGATGATTTAAAATATCTCTAGTTCAACAAAACATAAGGTATTGGGATAACACATTTTTGGTTTTAAGATCCCTTCCCTAATGTATAAGAATTAATTTATTCATAGAATTAGAAAAAAATATACTTTATAAGTAGAGTTTAATTATTCAACTAATTCCTACCACGAACTCAGCTATCGCTCCAAAAAATAATACAATTTAAAAATATTCTATTCATCCTAATCGTATAGGGTTCCAAAAAATAATGAATTTATAATTCATTTTCCTGACTATTTAAAAAAACTACATTATACAAACCAAGAAATCATGTATGCTAGTGGTAGGTGATCCACCCTTGTTGCCCTTCGGTTGCGGGTTCAAGTCTTGCGGCCTTGCCAGACACGACAGGTTATCGCCCGACCTCCGAGTTGTCATTTTTATGAAAATACAAAAATAATCCCAAGAAAATATTTGACCTCAAAAATAGTATCCAATGTCAAGCTTAATCAATTCCAACCTTTAGAATTATTCAAAATACTTCTGTCCAAAAGCACCGTCTAAAATTTATAAGGAAGGTAAACACAATGAATATCCTTTTTCCCATGTAATAACATGTGAATACCTTCATAAGGTATTCTTTTAAAACACTATAACACCATGAATTACCATAAAACCTTATTGATTACATTCATTCCCCCTTATTATTTATAGAATACTGGATATATACCTTCTACCCAAAAATGTTGTAAACTCCAACAATGTTGGAATATACAAATCATTAATCAGTTTCAAGGTATTCAAGAATATCCAATATATTATATCCAAATGAATCATATATTATTCCAAAAATCATTAACTCAGTATCAGAACCATATTATGGTTTATATTTCTCTCAGCCATATATTTTATAAAAACATTAACCTACTATTGAGTCACTTTTCTTAGTTCCACACAATTTGAAGTCCTTAATGAAATAGTACTCCAGTACAACCCTTTTACACTCTATAATTCTTATAACATGTACATCATTAATAAAATACTCAAATGCCCCAATACTTTAACAACAACATAATAAATCTAGTCATTCCTCTTAACTTAGGTAGTATCATAACTTTATTATTATCCAATAGCAGCATTTGGGGTATACTTTGATGATTTGGACATTGATTCGCATAGTGTCCCAATTCATAGCAGATGAAGCATTGCACATTTGAAACCTTTTTCTTACCCTTACAATCATGTACTTGGTGTCCTTTTTCTCCACACATATAACAAACTCCCATTCCCTTCAAACATTTACCAATGTGGTTCTTTACAAAATTATCACATATGGGAAAATCCTTCTTTCCCTTATTCCCTTTATCCATGTTTCTCTCTACCATCCTTTTCTTCTATGACTTCCCTTCAAAGCCATAGGACTTAGAAATTTTTTTACATATCTTATTAACTAATGATACTATTTATTCATATAAATATAATATGTGGGAGACTATTTCTTTTCTAATTGTTGGCCTAATACCATGAAATATATGATCCTTCTTACTCTTTGGTTCTTGCGTATTGCTGGAGTTCTCATTCCATCTTCTGGGTGCCATTTCTAAACAATGGAATACACTAGGTTATTTAATTAATCTCAATGCATAATTCCAAACATGTAAAATACCTAACATAAATTTAAAATATTATGCATATAATCTATAATCTTAAAATGTTTTCATTAAGGAAGTATTTACTCCTATATCCTGCATAATGGCTTATTATTAAAATATGAATTATACTATACATATCCCCTGGGAGTGTCATAAACAATAGTGAAGTAAGGCCCATTGTCGTGTACCAAGATACCTCGGGTCAAGCCTGAAATTCCTTGTCAGATTTTTCACTCTTAGGTACATCTGTGCTAGAGCTGCCTCTACCTACTCATATCCAGACAAGGATGTATTGATTGGAAAATAAACAAAATCCCTACATTACCAAAATTCTAAAATGTTCTTCTATTCTAATTCTTAAATTCTATCTTAGGGTGATGTTCTCTAATCAGAGTTTATCTAAATATATTTCCAAGGTTTTTTCTAATATTTCTCTGATACCAACAATAACACCCTGACCCCAATTATCCATAGTTGGTGCAATATTTTAATACATTGGCGTTATTACAAGGAATCAAGCCCCAAAGGACCGATCAGTTTACCAGTATTGGAAAATAGATTACATATATGAATGTTACATTACATTATAAAATGAAAAACAACAACCAATGTTTCTCTGATGACCACATTCATATCCCTTAGAATATCACTACAGGTCAGTCATAATATACTTCTTCTCATCTTGGGAAAAATAAAACATAGAAATTGGTGAGTTCAGATGATCAGTAAGGATAAAAATATAGAGGAAACTTTCATAATTAAGAATAGTCATTTAAGGGAATTTATAAGACTAAAACCAAAGGCTTTTAAACATAAAATACAACATTATATAGAAAATATAATATAAAATAATTCTATTTACATAATCACATGGATATTCTACTAGTTGAATAATAACATGCAATATCAATAGCCACTTTCATAATCGTGGAATGCATAATTCTAGACTTCTTAACCACATAGTAAAGGCTTTGTAACAAGACTACAAATAAGATATTGTCAAGGCCTTGTGATAAGACACTAGTTTTTCTCATGAGACCTACCGACACATTGAGGAGCTATAGCGGGCTCCACCTGTCACTTACTAAGTCCAATGCATTCCTCATATGAAAAGGTTTAAACATAAAATAAAAAATCTTATTAAAACTAGCATAATAAATGACAATACTTTATCTATAAACCCTGAATGGTATAAAAACAACACACCCATAGTAAAAAAATCACAAAACCTTCAATGAAATATGGAAGATTTGTATCATAATAAATCAACCTCGATCAAGAATAATATCTCGTAAAGGATGTTGACATAATTGAAAACGATCAGAAAAACATTGAGAGAAATATCCATTTTCATGAAATCATTTAAAAGACATATAAAGGAAGTAATTTAAAAGATTTTTTTGAATCAAAGTGTCCCATACCAGTTTGAAACTTTTTAATGCAATTAACATTTTAAAACATTCATGTCCATATAAAAAAATCCTTAAAACCATTTCAAAAACATAGACATTAATGAGAAAGGCTTAGAAGAATAAATAATTAAAAAATTTAAAATGATGTTTTAGTAAAAAGTACCTTAAAAATAATCGCTTTGAAAAATATTTTATGAAATATGGACATGGATAATAAATATTTCTTAGTAGATACTTACATAATAATAACCTCAGATATTAAAGTGATTGTGAAATTAACCCTTACCTAGCACATTCCTTTGGTCGAGGGTATGTTTAACCTCCTGTATAATGACCATAATATGTTACAAAATTATAACAGAAATATATTTATATTTAATATATCATAAATGATTCATTTATGACTTTATATTACCCATTTAATAATGATTTCCTTGTTAAATTAACATTTTGGGTAATAATCACTTTCTTTATCGTAGGTGTTTTAACTTGTTAGTCTTGATCATATCATTTAGATCATGATTTAAAATAATTTCAGAATATAAAACATGATTTATATATCATATATATTTAGAATATAAATATTTATAATATATAGATATATGATATGGAAGGCACCGTCTGTGGAGACGGTAGGCTGTACGTACGAATAAACGTTGTTTCTGTTTTCATACCGTATTGAACGAAAGTAAGTGAATAAGATATATGTAAGTACACACACACACACACACTCAAACACACACTCAAACCCACACAAATATATATATATATGGTAGAATTATTATGTCATATATTACATATTTATTAATAATATATAATTTTATAATCATCGTTGAGTGGTGAACGTGGGAATGGATCTTATCGCGTCGTGGGGACTGTAATCTGTACGTACGCACGAGCGACAATATCATTATATTGAGGGTGAATTCGTATGTAATTGGATGGTATATCATATATAATGAATCATGAACATGTTATATTAATTATTTACAAAAATTATACTCATTATTATACCCATCCAAATAATGAAGTGTTTGAATAAAAAACGACACCACGACGTGGAGATGGTAAGTCGTACGTACGCACATATGGTAAATTTGTCATTTATATGATGGATAGATTAACAAATAGGGTTGTAACATATTTATAATAACATCACAGTATGTAGAAGGTACTTGATTTATTATTTTGGTATGGAAACAATAAAGAAAGAGGAATTGGAATAAGAAAAGAACTTGAAAGAAGGTCGTGAAATTATTACCTATTTTTCAGGTGTTTCCTTTTTGATTTGATCAAAAGGGATCCATATGTTGGGTTTATGATCAATGTAAGAACTCTAGGTCTAAGGGAGGATAATTGAAAAGATATTTGGGTAGGATTTGGCCCAGCCAAATGGCTTTGGAGGTGTTAATTTAAGAGAAAGGGAAGTACCATTTTATAAGAGAGGTGAGGGTCACTTTAGGAAAAGCTTGAAATATTATTTTATAATAAAATCACATTCGGTTTCTAATGGCTCAAAAATTATTTATTTCAAGGATAAAGTGTGTATGGTTCTAAAATCACTTAACCAATAGGTTTTAAATAGTTTTTGGTCTCCATATTAACCTTATCTTTTAGATTCAACCATTAGGTCAATAGTTTAATTTTACCATGTATTGTTGTATTATTATAATAAATGATTAATAAAATTACAATAAAAAAGTCTAGAGGAACTCAAGTGGTACATTAATGATATAAATATCATTATATAAGTTCTTTGTCCAAACTTTAGATTTTTAGGACTACTATATAATTTAATAATATAATATTTGTTTTAAAAACTCATTTATGTCAATTTTGACACTATTTAGTATTTGGTTTTTGTGAAAGTCATAAAAAAATGATTACTTAGAAAAAAATACATTAAATCAACCCTGAAATTTCATATTAACATAGAAATTTCATGGATTTCATAGAAACATTGAAATTATATTTATTTTAATATTTATTATACCATTTATTTGATTCCATCATTAATAATGTAATTACTGCATCATCATTGTGTCATAAATAAATTTAATTATTTAATGTATAAAAATTATAAATAAAATACAATGATGTATTAAATATTTTTATATTTCTAATGAATGTTTATAGTCGAATTTATCTAATGTATAACCCTATATTAAAAATGTTTTAGTTTTAAAACATTGAATTTAACACTTTTAAGTGGACCAAAGAGGGTAATATTTTATCACTTAGGTTTTTTTGGTTGAATTACCCTTATCAAATAGAATTAGGACATGTGTTAGGGTAATTATAATATCATTTCTACTGTTAATTACCCTATTTACTTTTAACCGTGGTAAATAAAAGTCAAAAGTTACTGTTTACCAAAAATTATTTTAATCTTATTTAATCACATTTTACTTACTGATGTCAGCTAGGACTCTTGAATTTTGGAAATTCGACTCATAGAAGTGGTAAATTTAAGTTTTATGCTAATTTGCTAACGTTCCTAGAAGTTTGGTAAAAGAGGTTAAAATGTTCAATAAAATTTTATACATCTAATTTTATAAAATGAATTTCATTGAAATTATATGGGCATTATATATATATTTTGACGTAAAATAAATTTAAATAAAATAAATAATTATTTAAATAAAAAGTCGTTATTAAATAATAACGTAGTGTTTTTCACTATTCATAAAAAAATGAAAGTGTTTAGAAAAGTACCAAAAATTCAACCTAAGATAATTTTAATATTCTGAATTCAAAAATGAAGTCTATTTTACAAAATTCAAAACATAGATGTTGAATTTATTAATTTAAAATTAATTCCCGTTGTCAAAACCAAAAAGCGGGGTTTTAAAAATAAAAAACTATCAAAAGATTGACTTGTGTTTATGTCAAATTTAAATGTGAAATTACTTATAATGACTTCCATTGTATTAAATGATAAAAATAAAATCCATTAAACTTCAGAACCATTCAAATTCATAATTTTATAATATAAATTATTTCTATTAAAAAAGTTCTTTTCAATTAAAACATAGTATTTTTCACTATTCCTCAAAATATGAAAGTTATCAGAAAAGTACCAAAAATTTATCCAGACCTAATTTTTATGTCCCAATTCTAAAGAAGAATTTAATTTCATTAAATTAAATATATTAAAATGTCAAAATATTGGTTTTAAAAAGGGTTCTCTATTAAAATGAGGTAAAATTTCATTTTTTTGAAAAATACTTCTTTTATCTGAAAAAATGAATTTGTTCTTATTTTATGTATAAGAAACACACAATATGGATGTTAAAATTATATAGAGTATATAATATTCAAAATTCAGTTAATACTATTCATAACCGCTTTTGGAACGACTAGTTTTGTAAGTTGTTTTGCACTCGAACTTTGTGTTGCATGTAGAGAAATCTATTAAATTACTTTAACGAGATAACATACTATGAAATATTGGGGTATTACATAGAACCCATGATCCAAGTTGATGCAAGACTCTATATCCCACATTAATGGTAGTCCCAAAATGTCTTCAGAGAAGATACTCATATAATCCTCCACAACTAATGGAATCCATATACCTAAGGAGCCTGCTGCACCAAGGTCTACACTCGCCGACAGTTGGGTGATGGGATATTGCCTCCTACTCATAAAACCAACTTTCCTTATCATTTGATCTATCTCTCTAGAAAATAAATTCTCATCCCATTAGTGTGTAGGTATCTGACTTGTCAAAGGAGTTAGTCATGGAAAACAAATACACACTCCAGATTAAATCATGGGGTTCTATCTCGATGACCACAATATCCTGCATGAACCTCTCTCCAAAAGGAAATAGATTGCACTATAGTATGATTAAAGATATAGAAGAAGTGTTCCATATAGGAACCTTAAGAAATTGATTCTTTGTTAGCACCCCAATTATGAACTCCAACTATAACACAAGGATTAGGTAGATAAAGAAATTACTATAACCTATGCTTACTAATATTGAATTTGGAGTAGATGAATCACTTATCATACCTCTAATCATCTCTTGTGTTGTGGAGTCATAAGCCTCTAGAGCCTACAACTTTCTATCACCCGAATTTCTAGCCCCCTAAGCCTAATTTGGGAAACATGGTGGTGGTGGTGATAAAAGGATCCCCGAGAGTCTTCTACCACCCATAGTCCCTCTTTCTCTTATTCCCGCTCCACCTCTAAGGGGACTACCCCGACCTCACCTAGGAGATCCCTAGTCACAACACTACCTCTTCCATGAAGATCTGTCAGCTGTCTGCCTACGCTCTGTGGAACATTTGGTTGGGGAGTCACTTTCTAGATGAACTCAGCCCTTAGAATAATAGCACCAAAACCCTATAGGATACCTTGGTACTCAAAGTTATCCATGTACCACACAACCACATGCCTATGTCTGATCATAAAGGATCTCCTATGCCAATATCCCACAAACTGGAACCTATTAGCTACTACAAACGAATCAACCTTATGATGCCCACTACGAGCTCCAGTTGTGTGTCATACCTCTGAAAGAAATATCTCTATAACTAGTGCCCACTTTAACACCATGACATAGGTGGGGATATACAAGGGCACACTGCTAGCATGGATCTCTATAAAGATTCCTTTCCCAAACATTCATGCTCAAAAGTATCCATCACCATGTGAGGTTTGTGAATCTCAATGTGTACTCATCCATCATCATCCCTCCATACGAAGGATACTTAAGCTCTTGAATCCATACTAAGAACCACTAGGAGGGGTAATACTCCTCATTGAACAAGGATATATACTAGTGAAACCACTTAATCCATTGGTGTCTCATAGAGCATGAAGATATGGACAACTAATTATATCCAATCTTATACATTCTGAGGATCTAGCTCACCACAAAACCTAAGAGGCCTTTGGTGATGGAACTCATAGAGTGCGCTAAACTTGTTGTATACTTAGCGTACTCTCCTAGGACAATCTGCTTCTTGATTGGTGGGGGTTCTTCTAACTGCCAATATGGAGAAAAAATATCATGATATGTACTTTAAACTTAGGCCTTAAAACTCATCAGATCATCTTCACGATCCATAACTGGTATCCTTGATAACTGTCATCATAGAGGCATCATGAAAGTTTTAAAGATGTACCATAGTTATATGAATATATACACATCTATATAACAATATTGGGGATATTAATAAAAAACGAAATTCCAAGAATCTATCCTATTTTATGTACCACTGATCGCTGTAAGAAATGTCTCGATATAAAGAGTCGATAAGAAAGTGGTCAAGGTCTTGATTAATTTATTTGTTGGATACCTTCACAAACACTAGATTACCTAGCCCAAGAGCCACACTGAAGAAACTATAACACTGTTTCTCTAAATACTACAAAATTTTCATAAGCGGACTACTCAAAACCCCATATCAAGGATCAAACCTCGTCTAATACCTATCTATCATGACCCAACCCAAGCTGGGGCATGATCCACAACTACCCCAAGCCCGCCTATATAGTCTAGGGGAATACTATCAGTTATGAGTGAATAACTAACCATAGGAGTAATTTTGATATGTACCTATACTCTCACACACAAAAATCTTGATGAAAACATGCATTGGGAGTAAAAGTAAAGGTAGTAGAATAAAAATAAAATAACCATTCATGAATTGTAGGATGCACTGAAAACTAAAGGGGGAGAAGTAAGAGAAACAACATGAATAGAAAGATAGTAGATATTAAACAGTATGTAGCTCAACCCAAGATAGATAATGAGTAATCTATTCCTAGAACTAGTGGATCAAAATTGTTTATAGATGAACTACACTTCAATTTTTTGTCACCCATAGTAGGAGAGTAAACTCATCCAACCATGGGAATCTAGAAGTGATAAGAACATGGAATACCTCCTGTATATTAAGATCTCCTGGAAAGAGAGTAACCAAATACAAAATATGGATGAATATATATATATATATATATATGATTTTTCAAAATAATCCCAGACAAGAGAGAAAGGGGATCTCCATATCACAACTTTTCCTAGGAGAAAGAGTCACCAGTAGTTCCAAAAGTACATCAATGATGTCCAAGATATCACACATCTGTCCTAAAGTAACCATCCTTATCAAGCCATACCTCATCACTGTGAGACATAGTCAATGGAACACAATCTCTAGGTGGAGGACTAATTCCTTGGTAAAATAGTAGTGTTCCACTTTGATAGTCAATGTAGGATCTATTCTCTACCCAACATGAGGGTTTCACTTCAGTGGTAGAGTACCGATGCCCATTTTGATTGGTGGTTTCCACTCGGGATGTTTTTAGGGTACCCATTCCCAATGATAATAGGAGGGTTCCACTCTAGTCATTGAGGACCCATGCCCTACCCAACTGGAGGGTTCCAATTAGATGTCTTTGGGGATCTTGTGTGGTCATTGTTGTCGTTGAGGTTTACCTTACCAAGATTCAGGATGGGAATATTACACATTTTAAACCAAAACCCACTACCGAGGGCACCATCATGTTATATGTGAAAAAATAGTTTGGATAGGCTACTCGTATGCCAAAATCTGAATCGAAATGAGGGAGATATAGAAGCTTTAAATTTATTCAAAAGGTTCTATAGGGTGTACATCTTGTAGGGGACCCACACAGCAAGTGGTCCTGCTCTTTCACCTAGCTATTCCATGGAGGTACACATATTGAGAACCATTTAGGGTTAGACTATGTTAAGAGGATATACACGGTGTTCTTAACCCACTCATATTCCCTCCCATTATCTCTATCCATTCCCATGTAACCACCCCAAGTCCTTGTACTCTTACCCCTTGTCCGTGTACTATATTACACAATGTTCCTCTTCATATAGGGTTACACTCGTGTTCTATAGCTATGCTTATGTACTTGGTCACATGGCATGTTCCTAGATGTGTGCATCATCACATGACTCATCCACATAGAGAAGGTGGTACTCAACATTTAGGAGGGACACACGCCTTTCTATCCCCATAAAAACCCAAAGCCCTTGGCACCATAGTGATGGGGATACATGATGTTTGTTCCACATGGTACACAGTTTGTAGTCATGATTTTTTATATATTTATAGATCCACGATCCACATATAATGTTTTGATGTTCCACTTTTATTCCGGCCTTGTTTCTACCAGTGATTTGTTGATATAGGCATTGTTCATTATTTACAGCCATCTAATGGTAAAAAAATATGATCTGATCGACCCATGAGAGTTCCTCCATGTGTTATATACATCTATGATCCATTTATAACCATTTATTTGACCATTGATCATTTAAAAATCATCCACTACCTACAAAAATACCTGATTTAACCTCATTCCATCTATCTATGCCTCATTTTTCATCTCACCATGATTTTGCGGGTGAATTAGGTTTGGTACCACCTAAAAACATCGACCTGGGACAACAGGATCCTACCAGCGAAGAAAGTAAAGATATTGAGGGATAAAGGAACAATAAAAAATGTTTAAGGATCATTTCAAAACGTTGGATAATAAATCAAGAACATTGATAACTTGGGTTATAAAGAAATGAATTAACAATATAATCGGTACCCAGGAGCATACAGAGGCTGCAATTGGAGTAGATCCAGGAAAAGGATCGATCTTCTCAATATATTTAATCAAAGAGGGTGTAAAAATATGTATGAGTCCTACCTAAATATTAGATCATTATTCATTAATGAATTCACAGAACAATGATCAAAGGAAGTCAATACATTCAAATTGTCCCAATTTTCTCTAACCCATTGTTTCATTTTCATTTGAGGTGGTTCACCAATGGAAGGAAGAAGGAGTAGCAATGAATTATATTGGGGTTATGAGGACAACCCTATCCAAATATACATGAAAGATTACTTATAAGTAATTCATCTAGGTTAAAATGAATTCGTTAATTATTTAAACAGTTAATTAATCCACTGAACGTGCCACTAATGAGAGAGATGACCAACCACCCCATTTCAACTGATATTTGGTAATTCCTAGGGTAAAAAAATAATTTTGGATAAATGAATGATCTCAGATTTTTGATCCAAGCTTCAGGTCAAGAGTTATCACAGGTTCTTTAAGAAACTATTTTCTCAAAATATGAAATATATTTAATAATATTATGACATTAATTTTGTGCACATATGGCCTTAGAATTGTATGTTGTCTCAGCGTTAAGCTTTGGAAATTTATATAGAAATATTTCAATGTATTACAAGGAAAAAACTAGGTCTCAACAGATTTGAAATGAGTGATTGATCACATTGAATGAAGGTGCGAACCAATGTTTTGAAATGACTTCAAGGATTTTTAAATTTTAATACTTATTTTTAATTCCTTAGGTATATTCTGAATGTAATTCTTTGGTTAAATACCTTTTTGGAGTTTTAATGATGATTAATGAGAGGAAGTGAGTATGGTTTCTATTTTTAATGATGATTTCAAAAAAAGGGGTTTAATTGAATTTAAAGATTCTTAACAGATCAATTAGAACATTATAATAATCTTAACTTTTGATAATCACTTAATGTGGATAAATTTATTCATATAAATCCCATTAATGGGTGTTGAAAAATGGATTACTATCTAGAGGGAGTTTTCTGTTGAGTTTTATGTAAACTGATAATGGGATGGAATATTGAGTGCATGATCCCGTGTTGAAATTTCTTTATATCCCCATTATGATCCTTATAAAATGATTATATCACTCCCATTATTTGATTGATCAAGGGAATCTAGGTAGTTATATGATATTAACTAGATAAATTATTTTCTCATGGACTCACTCCCCATATATTGGATCTATAGAGAATATGATTTGTTTATGTTATGGAGGTATGGCTAGGAAAGTGGGCGTGCATATAATTGGTTTTATTTTTACCCACGATACGAGATGTTAGACTAATGATCAGTCATGGTGAATTATTGATTATTTTGAATATGATAAACTCACTATCATATCTTGGTTATACTGATGAAATTATTATACTTGAAAATCATTACATGATAGAATTAATTATCACTACTTTTCATTAAAGTCTCCTTACTTGATTGATTATTATTCACAATCGATTCAATTATTGAGATGATGAACCTTCATTCAATTTTCTTGAATATTTTACATCAATTTGATACTGGGTTCATGTTTATAACCTTTTTGTTTTATATTACTATAGATTTTCAAATTGTTATCTAATATTTTTAGGAAAAAGTTAGGTTTTTAAATGATAAAATGACATGTTCCCATTTTTGGTTGCATAAGCAATTTTGAAATGTTTAAATTTCAATTTTTAAAACCCGATCATGTTGTTATGTGATCATTATGGATTTAGTTTCCTATCATGAAATTTTAATCCTTGTACGTCATTGTTGTTCCCTATTTTAGAATTTTAGAATTACGAACGGATGTAACTGCATAAACGCTTTAGTGAAATCATATTGGACTTTGTAGTTCACACCCTCATTATACAGTTTGATGTTTTCAGCCTTTAAGTTCTTATAGAATTTTCTTGTGATCTCATCACACTTATTTGTGGATTTATGGTTGGTTGGATTAGGGAAGGGGATTTAGGTCATGGTGGGTGGTCGTGGACCCCCAGGAGATCAATTCTGGATGTTTTTTACTTTTATTTTCTTTATCATCTCCATGTACCTTAATATGTTTTTATTAATTCATTTATCATATGTTTCTTCTTATGTTTACATTGATTATTATTTTCTCTTGTGTTATAACTCATTCAAAAAGGATTTTTTCTATATTCCTAGGTGAGTTTTGTTGACCCATAGAGAGTGAGAATCTCTTCGAGTTAGTGGAGAATTAGTTTAGAGGGCAGTTTAGATGGTACTCTAGGTCGATTCATTACATAGGATTGTGCTGAACTGATCTATTCATTTCCTATCCCCAGTTTTCATGGAAATTAGGATTTAATCATTCTTATGGTAGGTTTCTCTATACAAAGGTCTATCCCTTAGTACACCTTATGATATTATTGAATTCCTTTTGTTTTGTTTTGTGAAATTGATGAATTGTAATATATGGGAGGTGAATTGAACTTTGAGGTCTATTAAAATTCCCTCTAAAAATGGGGTTTTTTATACAGATTATATTTTAATAAATTTTCTTAGATATGGATTTGAAAATGATTTTTGTTTAAGAATGAAAGTGGTATGATATCTCTATAGATATTTTTAGAAAATATGAGAATGAAATGAGATAGATCTTCCATGGGAAATGTTTTATGAAATGTGAACATGGTTTGTTGAATGTAATGATGATAAAATAGAACATTGGTAATATAATGGGATATGAGTGTGAACTTCAAATATGTGAACCCTAGGGAAGTTATCAATTAATAATGGATATTTCCAAGGGTATCCTTCCCATAGAATCAAGGTTACTAGATAGTGGAATTCCCTCATTCCAGCCAGTGATTGTTTTTCTTTGTTATGTTAACCATTGTGTTTTTATTTTACATTTAGTTCTTTGAGGACACATCATATGTTTTTTATAAATACATTTTCCTACCTCATATGAATATTGGCACTTGAAACTTGTTTATTTCATCAACATATGCCACAGAGACGAATTATATATAAATATTTTATTTGAATATGGCATATTTTTTAAAATAAAACCAAAGGATGATTTTATATGGGAAAAATATATCTTTTAGAATTTTGTAGAAATATTTCTAAACAATAACTAATCGATGCATGTGGATAGACATTGTATATATTATCGTTTGTATCTCACTGATCTTTTTTTCTAATACCCAACTTTTTTTACATTAGAATTTTTGTTCAGTGGGAGAAAGAGTGATATCGATATAATCATTAATTCCATCAAATATTATCGAAAGTTTAGTGGACATGTAATGAACTATGATAAAAGAAGAATCTATAAGTTGAATCAGTGTCCAAAATGGAGGGTCAGTGCTTTGGAATCATGTATGGGTATCCATAGGAAGATATTTTCCATAGAATACCTAGGTGAACCAATCTCCATGATAAATATTCATATCCACCATTTTAACAAGGTGGTTTATATGATTAATATCCATATAACTAGTTATATGATCTACTTTTTATCTTTCATAGAAGAATTACCCAAGCATACAACATTATCACCTCTATTCCCATGCATGTTTTTTCTGTTCTTAATGTTTCTAAGTCCATCATATTGGGTATTAAAAACCGATTGTATATGTTCATTTGGGATACTCACTCTAAGGATAGAAATCACAGGGATTCTTTAGCTTGGGGGTTTAGGATGAAGAGGGAGGGTGGCAATAATGTTAAGAGTATCTCTAGAAAGATGCATGCCCTGAATGTAAAATTTTCTGGGGAATTCATTGAGGGGAGGACCTTATGGGGATAGTTAATTAGAAAATATTATGTGAGTAATATGAGGTCAATGAGAGGAGAAAATTTTAGTTTATGGTTCATGATATTCCATCACATTAGTTTTCTTGAGTGCCATGCACATTGGATCATCATATAGGGTAATTTCTAATTTTGGAATCACAATTGCGATGGTAAGAGTCTTGGTTTACTAGGTTTTGCGACCCTAGAAATATACTTTAGAAAAGATAGAAGATACCTGGAATTCATCCAAGATATCCTTTTCAAGGATTAATGGAATTACTTTGAAATTGTTATGCTATCATATGAAATTGATAAATGTGTTTTTACCAATTATTCATCGTGATATGTCTCTCATAACATCTAACATGGGGTGTCAGAGACACCTATCAAGCCAAATAGCTGGTGTGAGTTATTATAGTGATAGGATATCCCTTCGAAGTTTAGTTTACTTATTTGTATAATAAAAAAGCAATCATTATACAATGATGATAATTTTACGCACACTGGTTTTATTCTTATGTCTGGGTGAAACTATAATAGAAAACCACACAAAGAAACATCAAGGAACATATTATTTGAGAGATAATGGGAAATAATTTTGTGTAACTCCTTTGGGAAGTTCACTAGATTGTCTTACTAGGTGCCAATGGGGATAAATTTCATAGATATTTGGTTTTGAGTTATGGAAAATAAAAACTATGATAAAATTAAGAGAATTATAATACATTTAGTAGGATGCTGGTGCATTTGGAAGATAAGGAATTGATCTTAGATCAATGTGACAACTTGATTGAGGAAGACCATTCTTTAAAAAACTAGAAGCCAGGTGATTGAACAGAATCAACTGTTCATGAATGGGGATGCTCCCCCTCCCTCAAATCCCTTAATTCCAAATGGGATCCCCCTTCATACTACCCACCACACTTCCCCTGGAAGATGGATTCATTCGAATCCTCACAGAACATGGCTCATTCTCAACACTTATGGTTCATGGAGTATGTGAGTATAATAGTTGGTGATATTGTGAATGACTATAGAGGTTCCTTCATCATAAATTTTATGAAATTATTTAAGAATGGGGATTAAAACTCGGTTGAATCCAACATGATATTAATATTAATTTAGTTGTGTTGTAGGGAAAACATCATACTTTATCCATTATAAATAGACTCCCAAATAGTCTATAATTCATGACATAGGCAGAAGCCCATCCCCTATACCGTCTCCTTCCACATTCAAAAGTTCATGAGCCTCATAAATAACACCACGCACGTCATTCACACATGGTGATAGGGGAATAAAGTTGATCATTTACTTTCTTATAAGGCCCCATAGGATGGCTTGATTTCATTATTTTCTTGTTGGGGATACCTTCCTCAAGAATGTGTTAATATCAAAGCATGAAAAAAGCCTATATCCACACATATATAGCCTCAATTTATAAAAAATATGGAAATAGGTCATTTCAGGCCACTGTTTTATAAAACCTGTGGCAATACTCCTTGATCCTTTCAACCCTCTTCTCATGGTTCCATTATATTCATAGCTTGGTTCCCTTATACTCTTTAGTTTCCTTCTCCTATTTGTGTTGTTCTATTCTTCATGATCGATCCCCAGCCACTTTATATCGTCCATCGATAATATTCCCCATCCAAGATAGTCATACCACCTCCAATATTTGGTGATTTTCCCCCTATGACATAGTTCTAGCTCAACCATCCCACCTCCTACCTCTAGAGATATTTCTATTTTAATGAAGATCTAATGAAACAATCCCACCTCCCTATTGAAACAACTCTGACACAACCTCCCCTCCACCCTGCTGATCTGAGGCGGCCTCCCCGCTCCTGCATCTCTTTCTATAACAATAAATTTTATCAGCTTCACTCTTCAATATACAACATAACTGATATCCTTTCATACTCCTATAATGGATATGTTGTTGCTTTAAATCATTCCAAACACCCTTTATCCATGTAAATTTCACGATTTGCATCCATGGTAACCTAACATACCCAATTTATCTCTCCAATCTATAGTGCCAGTGTCATTGACTCCTAATATGATCTAAGTAGAACTCCCTCATTCGTAATAACCACTCTTCCATTCTAATTTATTGAAAACCTAATTTAAAAATCATATTACTCTAAACTTATTTATATTAAACTCTTTGAATTTCAGTGGTTCGTATCATTTTGCAGTTCTAGATAAAGGACCATCACTATTAAATGAAAAACTTATTATTTTCCAACCTAATTTACAAATATAAAAAATGACATTTATGTCCTATATAAAGGTGTTTTACCTCTCATACCCATTCTATTTCAATTATTCTATATACTAATGTTTTTTACATAATACATAATTTTTATTTATTAATTTTTATTTATCATGTACTCTTACCCTCTTAATAAGTGGGTATTTTGACCCTCTTTCACTATCCATAATATGTATGTAGATTATGTGTAATGTATCAACCCATTCTACCATAGCACAAACTTAGTGGTTATTTTATTACATTGGATTATTTTATAAGGAATCACATCCTATAAGAAAGAACAATTTAGTAGTTTTGGAAAACATGATATTTACTTGATGTATACATTAAGAATAAAATTATATAATATGACATAGTGATTCTTTTAATAACACCATTATTCTATGATATTTACCCCACATATCATTCATAATATATATCTTGGCATCCTATAAAAAATAAAACAGATGAAAGGGGTGAGATCAAATGCTCAGAAAGGTTAAGCCTTCAATGAAAGCTATCAGAAATAAATAGAAATAAATATTATGTAATGGTGGATAACTAAAACACAAGCCATTTAAAAATATTTTTGAGAACAATATGGAATGGATAAGTGATAATAAAATAATTACATATATGTAATCCCAAGAAAATGAAACATAACAATGTATATTCTTCTAATTAAATAATCACAATGAATATCAATAACTAGTATAAGAATAAGGGATTACATAATGACAGACATCATAAACATACCATCAAGGCTTTGCCCAATACACCATATATAAACAGGTAAGGCCTCATCCAATACTCAAACTAGTTTGTCTCATGAGAAATATTAATGCATCGAGAGGAAATAGGGGGCCCTGAACACAACATACTAACTCCAATGCCTTCCTCATATGAACGCATGAAACATAAATAACATAAATACCAGTAATGAAAATTTGGTATATAAAATGTGAATAATTTAAATATAAACCATTAGTGGTATCAAAATAGAACATCCACAGTTAAACAAATCATATAACACTGAATAAAATATAGTTTATGGTATCATAAGAGATAAACCACAATAAATCATAAGATCAAAAAAATTATGTTTAAATAGATGAAATTACTCTAATAAAATTAAAAAAAAAATATTGAGAAAAATACCCTCTTTTTAACATTGAATTAATTTATTGAAAAGCTGCACAAATTTAAAAGGAAATTTTTTTATTGAAAATAACCTTGTAAAGTTATAATGTATGCTTTAGAGCATTAAGTCATATCGATGGCATAAAAACCCGGTCATGCCTTCTATGTTAATGAAAACATTCCTTTCAAATTTTTGTCAAACAAGTCATAAAGTACTTCATTAGGGAAATGAGAAAATATTCCTTACTAACATTTTTATAAAAAAAATAAAACATTCGTAAAAATAATTTATTTTTTTTAGTAAAATAGTAAAATTATTTTTGAAAATATTTTTAGAAAATAATGAAATAGAATAATAATGTTCCTTAGTTGTTATTTATACTTAAAACAATCTCAAATTATAATGAGATTGTGAAATAAACCCTTACCATCTATAATAAGAAGAATCATATACCCCATGAGAGAAAGAAAATTATATGGGTCTACAATTAACAAAATATTCCGAATAATACTAATAAAATAAATTTATGGGTACTATATACACTACACAATAGAAACAAGTACTGTTTATGGTATGTGTCCCAAAGAAATAAAAGTGAAACAAAAATCCTCTACCTTAGTTCAGATTCCTTTTGTAAATATCTGATCCTCTTATATAATTGATCAAATCATGTAATTAATTTATAAGAAAACGATATTAATATATATTATATCATATATTATCCTATTATATTATCTTATCACTCATTTGTTAATAATATTTCATTATTACCCTTTTTCGTGTGTTAACTACTTCATTTTCTTATGCTTATTTTTTGGATGTAAGTTCTATTTCGTAAGAATAAGACATATTAATTTAATCTATATAATGATATTATGTTCATATATGTCATATTTATTTATTATATACATTTCTAGAATCATTCATTAATTGTTAATATAGAAAACGAGTCACATCACATCGTGGAGATGATAAGTCGTACTTGTACAAGAGTGATGATATCAATCCCTTAATGGTGAAAACATAAGGAAGTGGATGGTATATTAATTATGTAGAATTAATATCATTTCACTAGTACCATATATATATATATCCATTATTTCCATCATTATATCCATCCATGTAAAGATGTGATGAAAAACAGATTACACAGCGACGTGGAGACGTTAAACTGTACGTGTGCATGAATGATCTTTTCATTTTTATAGGATGGTTAAAATATGGAATATGGTTATACATTAATCATAATAAAATATAATAATATATATTATACTGTATTTATTAATTTATCATGTATACAACACATTAATAGGAAGTAGAAAAAATAGTTAATTTGAATGAGTTGGTAAAATAATTAAATCTTCTTTGGTGGACTTCCTTTAGATATCTTCTCAAGGGATCTAGAGTTGTTGTTTTTGAAATACTAGTATGTTAAGAACTTGAATATTGATGTTTATAAGTTAAATATTCATGGTTTGGTTGAGGTATTTGTCTCAAAGTGGTGTAAGGAAATGAGGGATGAAGTGCCTTTTTATAATTGAAGTGTGGGACAATTTTGGAAACTCAAAAAATATTAAATTAATATAAATTAATTTTCATTTAAAAATAGTTAATTTTTTTAATTAGAATATAAAATAATTATGAGTCTAAATCATCTCATATAATAATTTTTAAAAACGTTTTGTTTACATTCTAACCATTATATTTTTGAATTAACCACTAATTATCCCTTTAACCATTACCATGAAAACATGTTATTTTACTCATTTAGGTAGGGTTTTCAGGACCCAAATCAACCCAATAGGTTCGACCCGGCCCGATAGGGATGGGTAGGGTTTTCGAAAAAAAATGTTCGGGTCAGGTTTGTATCGGGTTGACCTGTGGATGGGTTGGGTTGGGTCATGGGTTGGCTACATATCAACCCAACCCGACCCGTTGACCCGAGGGTGTATGAAAAAAACCCTACCAAGCGTCGTGACCCATCATGGCCAACCAAATTACCTCCCTCCCTTGTGCTTGCCCACCTCTTCCTCTCTCATCTCCCCTCCTTCTCCCAGACCTTCCCTTGAACGCAACTGGATGACCTTTCTTCTCATCCTCCTCTCCTCGCTCTCCTCCTCCTCCCCTTGACCTTGATCACCCCTCATGCGTGGCCAAACCCTACTACCCTTCCTTTATCCTTCCCTCACCACTAGTGACTGGACTCCTTCCTCATCATCTCCTCACTCACCTCCTCTCCAAACATATGGATTCCCTCGCAATAAATCAGGAGAAATCCATTCTAGTGGCTCACTCCTCCCTATCCTATCATGTGTTCTGTCTAATGGAACTATTGGTAAGTAGTTTTTTAATCATGTTATTCAAATTATCTTCCTTAGTTTATTTCTTTATGCACCTATGTGAGTCAGATCGGGGTGCATGTTTCACATTTCTAGTAGATGAGGTGGTGAAAGTTTCTCATTTCAGTTGTACGAATAGTAGGAAAACATGGTTGATTTTATTTATTTCCATTTCCTCAACAAGTGATTTGTAAGTCCAGTTATAGTAAATATCCTAGTTAGTAGTTATCAACTCTATGAATGACATGTTCTTTTCTTCCGGCTTGTCTACCTATCAACCATTTTCACATAGTCATTTATGTATACTGATTTTGTTAAACATTAAAACAAGAATAATAGTAATACAAACTTATCCTTGTGGTTTGACCTAGTTTCAAACCAAATTATTTATTGTGGTGACTCTATCCACTTAAAGGGGATTGTTTTTTCACTACTATACATTTATGTAATGAAATTTAGTGCCATTGTCAAGGATATTGTTAGGAACATGGGCAACTTGGGGCTGTGTAAGGGGGTATTTACAATCAGGAAATGTGTAGTAATTCGGTAGTTGGTGTATTGTATCGAACTATAGTAGATAGTTGCTAGGTAAGTAGGGAAATAAATGGGCACTGGCTGGTGAAGTGGTATAGGATGGTGTAGTAGTGGTGGAGGGGGAGGGGTTGGTGTATTGTAGGGCAGGCGGTAGGGCGAGGGGTTTGTGCAAGGGAAGGGGTGGGGGAGGGGTTTGTTGGTGAAGAGAAGAAGGTAGGGGAGGTTATGGTGTAGTGCGCGGGGGGGGGGGGGGGTGCAAGGGAAGTGGGAGGGGGAGGGGTTGGTGCAGTTGGGGGGAGGGGATAGTGTAGCAGGGAAACTGGGAGGGGTAGTGGCTGGTGGTGGGGCGGGTGTAGTAGAGGTAGGGGACTTGTGGGGGTTCATTGTAGGGGGAGGGGGAGGGGATGGTGAAAGGAATTGGGGTGGGGGAGGGGCCTGCTCATGTAGGGAATGTGGTAGGGGGAAGGTTTGGTTCAGTGTAGGGGGGAGGTGGGGATGGTGTTATAGGGGGAGGGGACTGGTGTGGCTGGTGTAGCTAGGGGAGGGGCTAGTGCAAGGGATGGTGGTGTATTACAGGGGGTGGGGAAGGGATGGTTCAAGGGAAGGGGGAAGGGGGAGGGGATTGCTGGTGTAGGGAAGGGGGTAGGGGGAGGGTCTGGTGCAACAAGGGGAGGGGGAGGGGCTGATGCAGCAGGTGGGTAGGGGCTGGTGCAGCAGGGGGTAGGGGCTAGTGGGGGGATGGGATTGGCTGGTGTAGGGCTGGGGGAGGGGGAGGGTCTAGTGGAGTAGGGGGAGGGGGAGGGGATGGTGCAGCAGGGGGTAGTAATGTTAGGGGGGGAAGGAGAGGGGCCGGGGCAGTAGGGGGAGGGGGAGGGGCTGTTGTAGGGCCGAGGGAGGGGTTGGTGCAGCAAGGGATTGGGGGAGGGGCTGGTGTAAGTGGAGGGGGAGAGGGAGGGGGAGGGGATGGTGTAGTCAGGGGGAAAGGGAGGGGTTGTGCAGGGTAGGGGCTGATGCAGTAGGTAAAGGGGTGGGGGTGGTGGTGGGGCCGGTATAGTTGGGGGGGATAGGGGCCTGGTGGGGGTGCAGTGCAGAGGGAGGCGGAGGGGCTGGTGCAGGGGGCCGAAGGGCTAGTGCAGTGGGTAGGGGGGCTGGTGGTGGTAGTCCAGGGGGCTTGGGGATGGTTCATGGGGTAGGGGGAGGGGGTCTTCCGGTTGGGTGGGGGGGTGGGGTTCGTCTAGGGGGCTGGGTCTGGGTCCATCGGGTTAGGTCCGGTTAGGTCGGGGTTGGGTCAGGTTGGGTCAGGATTACACATAGAACCTGACCCAAACTGGCCCAACCCATAGCTGGTTGGTTTGGGTTGGGTCCTTCGGCCATGCATCGAGTAACCCAACCCCAATGGGTTGGATTTGGTTGGGTTAGTTGCTCATGAAACATATGACCCGACCCGACCTGACCTAAGATTTTTTGGTCGGGTCGTGTCCTGAAACATCCTTGACCTTACCCGACCCGACCCATGGACAACCCTACATTGAAGTTTAATATAATTACTATAAAATTCTAAAAGTACCATAAATGGATAAATGATGAAATTATAAACCATATCCCAATTATTTATCAGAATTTTATATTTTTATAAATTTTTTATAATTTAATAAAACATTATTTATTTTAAAATATTAATAATGTCAATTTTTATATTATTCATTACTTGATCTTTTTAATAATATAAAAACAACATGATATATTTGAAAAAAAACATTAATAATTACATAATATTTGTATATCATATAATTTTTTTGATTACATTTATTATATAATGTTATATTGATTTTAATATTTGTAAAAACATTTATTTAATATGTCCATTAATTAATCAATTACAACATCATCATTGTACAAGTATTTAATTTAAATATTTTGACCCTAAAAATTAATAATAAATTATTATGAAGAAAATAATAATTTTAGATTTTAAATTACCATTTATAGTTGAGGATACGTTCTGAATAACATCAGATTACAATTTTAATACTTATTAAAAACCTGAGTATGACATATTTGGTTTTTTCTTAAAAAAATACAAAAAAGGAATAAAGTAATCCAAGTGGATCCAATAGGACATAAAATCGTCCCAAGCATGGTTTTTTCTGATAATAACTAATCAAATAAAATTAGGAAAAGTGTTAGGGTAATTTTTGAAGATTCATAACATTGTTTTTACCCTCAATTATATGATATATCATTAACCATATTATTAAAAAAATGAAATTTACACTTCATATTGTCAAATAATAAAAAGGAAATAATTACTAAATTTGTAACTTCTATTTATAAATATAGAATCCATTTTTCATAATTCAATTATAATAAGTTTTAGAAGTTATTTTAAAATTAATCATGCAGACGAGATGAATCAATATGGTTTTAAAGTAAAAATTTCAAAAGATTAAAAAAATTTATATCTAAATTCCATGATAAATTGTTTATAATGACCTAAATTAGATGAATTGATATAAAATTGATCTAATGACACTTAAAAAAATGAAACGTATAATTTAACACTATAAATTACTTGGATGGAAAAGCCGTTTTCGATTAAAATTCTGTATTTTTTTACTATTTATAAAAACATAAAACTAATATAAAAATACATAAAATTCATTAAAATTAAATTTTTATATTAATATTTGAAATAAAAAGTTTATTTTTTCAAATATAATTTTTAAAATATTCAAAAACATAATTTAAAATAAGTGTGGCATGAAAAAGAGGTAAAACTATATTTTCTAAAAAATACATATTTTATGCATATACTTGGATTTGTTCATATATAATATCTAGAGAACACATAAGTTGAATGTTAAATATTATATTTAACATTATATATATATATAATTAATTTAATCCAAAAGTTTGAATTTTTATAAAAAACAATTGTTCACATTTAAATAGTTTTTTAGAAAAAGATTTTATTTTTAAAAAAAGTGTTTTATCTTCATTTAAAATAAATTTGTCACCAAATAATTAATTATAATTAAATTTTTAAACCATATTTTTATAACTAAACTAATTATATTCATTACTTACATTCTAATAACTAGGCTATAATGGTAACATTTAAATAAAAATATTTAGTTGTTCGTTTATGATAGATGTGGCATATCATTTAATATATTGAATGTAGTGTTTCTTTGTAAACATTCGATATGTCACATTTTCACCCCTTTAAAAAAATTCCTCATAATTTTATCTAGGTATCCAAAAAAACTAGGTCTTTGAATTTAAAAAAATGTTTTTGGAAATCCTACTTTAGAAAAAGATTAATGAAGCTCCCACTTGAAAATTAAGAAAGGGAAGTATGAAGGTCACTTGATAAAAAACATTCAAGGGTTCCATGAAGAAAAAATGGACATGGAAGAGAAAAATAACTATCATGTTGTGATAGAGAGAGATAAATAACATGGTCTCTAGAAAGTTAACAATCACCAAATCATAAATTTGTGAATGGTTAAAAGGCTATTGATTTCTCAGAAAGAAAAGTAAACATATAACATTTTTATCCAAAATAATTTTCCAAGAGTTGAGGGATTATTTTACGATACTTATAAGGAATTAATTGGTTTCTTTATAGGCCATAAGTGTAATATCATCCTATGGTTTTTCTTTGATCTATTTTTCAATTCATCTTTTATATGTGGAAATTATTGTTCAAAATAACATTTCCACACCTACTACACTTTTATGAATCATAAGATTCATAAGTTATTCCTTCAAATTATAAATTCTTACTAAAACCAAAATGGTTATAACATGGTACCCAATATGAAAAGTCATAATTTAACCTCAAAAAACAATGGAAAAGGTTCAAATTATTCCATTCCATAAGTAGTTATCTTTAGACTCATCCAAAATACATATGTCCAAATTCGAAGACCAATAATTTATAAGAAAGCTCCCTAATTTTCCAAAATAAATTTAACATCATATCTTCTCTAAAAAAATAAAGTAGATATATTTATGACATACCAAATATATGAATACCTTTATCACCTTTAAATCTTAATGAAAAATTCCATGCTTCTAATAATAAAATCATAGTTATATTTCTTAATTCCAAACATGTTGTAAACCCAAAAAAGATAACAAAAACCATCAAATCACTAACCACTTTCATAGTCACCAATAAATTTTCATAAACTTATTTTTATTTATTATCTCAAAATAAAGCATATTTTAAGGGTTCTCTTCCCATAATTGTGTTTTTTTCAAAATATCTGCTTTATACTAAATCAACCTTCTTGGTCATTAGTACCATTCAACATATTCTCACTAATCCTTAAAGAATATTTTCTACATTAAAATATTTATATATTAAATTATTATTATAACTATAACTCCATTGATGGAATAATTCTTTAATTCAAATACATAAGAACATTAATAATTCAACATCATTCGTAAACTGTTAAATGCGCTTCATCATATTATTCCTTAATATATTCATCCTTCCATTTTTATTTTATAGTCTCATTATCATCAGAAATATAACCATTAATTTTATAACCTCGCTAATTCTAAACATTTACTAAAACCCAAAGCACAATGTGAGGAACAATAATAACATTAATATAGTCATGAATAATCATATATATTATGTCTAAATCCTAGCACTTTCTCAATCTATGAATCCTTAGTTTATCCTCGGTCATCAATATTCATTATCGAATATATAGGATGTTATCTAATACTTATACTTATCCTTCCAGTTAGTCATATGGTTATGTTTTATAATTGATAGTTATGTAAATATAGTTCCAAATGATTCTACTAAACTTCTTCTGATGTCAACTGTAATGTGCCAGAATTCAGTAGCACAAAGTTGTGGTTACATTATTACATTGACATATCTTATAAGGAATCAAATCCTATAAGACCGACGAATTTAGTAGTTTTGGGAAACTATATATATACGTGATGTTTACATTACAAATGATATTATAAAATATGATATAATTATATCTTTAAAACCCCACTATTCTCCCAGATATACCTTTCATATTAGTTATAATAGATTTTTGGAATCATGGGGAAAATTAAAAAAAATGGGGTGAACTAAAATGTTCAGTAAGGGTAAGCATATTATGGAAGTTATCATGAATAAATAAGCATAAAAATTATGTGGAAATAGTTGATGGAGGATCAGGAGGCGGATCGGGAGGCGCTCCTCTCCAGAGATGGCGGCTGCTAGGGTTCTAGTTTTCTTCCTCAGACATGGATATTCCTCATTTATTCGGATTCAAACTTCCCCCTCCTTCCAGTCATGCCAAGCAGGTCCCGCGTGAAAATGCTTCACCGTTTCTTGCTTCAGACGCCACTCCGGCTCCGAGGAGATCTCAGGTCGGCGGACCGAAGGAAGAAGCGACGGCAGTTCCGGGGACCAAATTAGTTAGTGCGGCGGTATTTGATGTGACGAGGGTTTCGAATCCCGGATCTGCTGATGCGGCTGGGTGCGATGTGTCGAAGGTTCAGATCCCCAGATCTGATTCAACAGGTTTGGGATCTCTCTCCTTTTCTACTCTCCATAGAATTTTGTACTCTGATGCATGCAAAGCGGAGAAGACTTTGAAAAATTCATTTTTGAGTCTGGTGCTGAAGCTTCATGGTGGGCATCGCTGAAGGGGCTTCATTGTGATGTTCCATTTGGTTCACGTTCATTTGCTGATGTGATGAAGGATTCAATTTCAAGGCAGAAAAAGAATGAGGCTCGTTCTCTGCTTTCCTCCAATGAATCTCATCATGGAATAATTCTTCGCAAGGTCACATCTGCTCATGTAGAGGCCAACACTGCTGCACTTGCTGAAAGATTGTCGATGGGAAAAAATTCTTTAATTACTCGCATTATTTTACCCAAAGGTGCGCGGCCATGTAAACTTGAGGACTTGTTCAGCAGAATTTCGATGCTATGGGGTTTTGATAGCTAGAAATGTATCTCACTTGGTCGAGGATTTTTTCATTGCTTCTTTCCATCGGATGACTTGAAGCTTCGTGCTTGGAGCTTTGGTTCTCTATTTCTAAAACCCGGATATCATCATCTACATGAGTGGTCTTTGGATTTAAATATATCACAAGCCAAAAAATGATTTTGCTCAAGTGTGGGTTCATCTACATGGGCTCAACTGGGTCCTTTGGCATCCGAGGATTTTGCATGACATTGGAACGATAATAGGGTCCCCTATCTGGCTTGATAAGGAAACTGAAGATGTCAGATATGGAAATTTTTCCAGAATTTTTGTGGAAGTTGATCTCAGCTCCACTCTTATTGAAAATGTAACACTCTCCACCCCCTCAGACAATATTTTAATTGATGTTGAATATGAGAAAAAGCCTCTCTACTGCTCTGAATTTATGACTGTTGGACACTCTTTGGAGATGTGTCGAAAGAACACTACTTGTAAGGAGTGTGGGATGAGAGGCCACCCCTCCAACCTTTGTCGACAAAAGGCAACTGAGAAAGACCCATATTTTTCCAAGTCTGCTGATAAGGACATTGGTCCTCCTAAAGAGCCAATTCATATTGCTGCTGATGCTTTGAATTTGGAGAATTGTGTATCTCAAGTGTCTCTTAAAGGAAAAGAGATTGAACCTTCAGCACTGAATCCTGTGCCTGCCTTGGTTGTGGACACTAAACACAATGATGTTAAACAAAATGTTGATTATCAACCGGAAGTCCAGAAGATTTTGCAATCCTCCCCTATTCCTGGTAAATGGGGAAATGTTTTTGATGATGAAGGGGGAAAGGCTGGACTCATTGGTCCAGGTAGTGGTGGATATATCTTTTTCAAGGATGTTGTCCTAAGTGGCGAGGCAAGAATGAATGAAGGCGAAGATTAATCCTCTGTTCCTTCAAAGAGAAGACCCCGCAAGGACTACTCTCAGACCCCTAGGAACGTGTCTACTAGATCATCTTCAAAGATGTCAAGAAAGGTTGAAACAAACCACCTGAAGGCCTTTAATTCAGAAAAGTCTCAATCTGAGTGGAAAGCTGGAGACTCTGATTAATGGAATGAAAAGTCATATTATGATTTATAGTTTTGATGAATGAGGGAAATTGTGGTTTTTTGACCCCATTCGATGTTTCTATGTACTTTCTTTCACTCTTAATAAATGGTTAGAAGATTTTCTCTGACTAGACCTTTTAAAAAAAAGCATAAAAATTATGTAAAGGTGAATAACTGAACCACAAACCATTTAAACATAATTTTGAGCATAATATTGTAATAATAAATGATAATCAAATAATTTAATATATCTAAATGCATGATAATGAAACATAACCAAGTATATTATACTAGTCGAGTAATCACATGGAACATCAATAAATAATATCATAATGAGGGAATTCATAATTCCAGACATCATAAACATATTATTATGGCTTCGGCCAAAACACCAAGCATAAACAGGTAGGTTCTTAGCCAACACCCAAACCACATTGTCTCATGGGACCCACTGATGCATCCATGGGATATAGAGGGCCCTAACCATCACTTACAAAGTCCCATTCAATCCTTAAATGAAAAGGGTGAAACATAAGCAATATAAACACTGTTATTGAAAAAATTGTATATGAAATGGGAAAACATTAACCATAAACCAGGAATGGTATCAACATAGAACATCCATAGTCAAAATGATCACAAAGCCATAAAAAATGGATGATGGTATCATAATAGGTCAACCTAAGTCATGTATAAGATCCATCAAATGATGTTGACAAAGATAAAAATAATCTAAAGAAATTATTAAAATTTACTAGAGATTAATACCCATTGTTTATACTTTGAATAAATTTATAGAGAATTCTTGAGATTATAAAAGAAAATATTTTATTTGGAAATAACCTTTTAATTTTTTTAAGGATGCTTCAAAACATTAATGCATCATGATGGAGAAAAAAATACACTTTTGTCATATAAGTTAAAAAAATTCATCCAAATTGTTTTCGAATAAGTCATAAAGTACCTTGTTTGGAAAATGATAAAAATATCCCCTACAAATTTTTTTTATAAAAAGTCAAACATGGGTAAAAAAAATTTAAATATTTATAGGATAATAGTAAAATGATTTTTTATAACATTCTTATAAAAATGGACGTGGAAGAAAAATGATCCCAAGTGGCGACTTATACTTAAACAATTCTGAATAAAAATGAGATTGTGAAATAAACCCTTAGCACTTTATTATTAGTAGAATCAGAAGCCCCTTGAAATAAAGAAATTTATATAGATATGGAAATACCATAATCTTTATAATAATACTTATAAAATACATTCATGGTAAACATTTATACCATAAAAAGAAACATGTAATGTATAAGTTATGTGTCCTATAGAAATAAAAGTCAGACAAAAATCCCTTACCTTGAGTCCGATGTAATTTATACGTATTTTAACCCCTTGTATATCATTTTAAATAATATTATTAAAAATACAAAATTAAAATATTAATATTTATAATTACTCATTTGAACCTCTTATATTATCTTATCACCTGTTTGTGAATAATATTTTGTTATTACCCATATTTCAGGTGTTAACTACTTCATTTTTTTGTATGTATGTTTCTCATGTAAGTCATTCTTTCAATGCATAAGATATATTTATTTCATATAAAAAAATATTTTAAGTTAATATAAATCATATTTATTAATTTTTCATATTTTTAAAATAATTATTTAATGGTCAACATGGAAAATTAATGACATCACATCGTGGAGACAGTAGGTCATACATACGCACGAGTGACGATATCATTCCTTTATTGGTGAATGTTTAAAGAATATGCTGGTCTATAATTATCAAAAATCAATATAATTTCATAAGTACCATATATATCCACTATTTCCATCATTATACCCTTCTTCATAAAGTGGTGATGAAAAAAAGATTACACCATGGCGTGGAGACGGTAAGCCATAACTATGCACGTGAAGTGTTTTTTGTTTTCGTAGGATGGGTAAAAAGTAAAACATGGTTGTACCATAACCATAATAAAATCTTAGAGTATATATTAAATTATATTTATTATTTATCAGGTACATAACACATAATGGTGAAGTATAAGAAGAAATGAACTTGAATGAGTTGGTAAAACAATTACCTCTTCTTTAGTGGACTTCCTTAAGATCTCTACTTAAGGGATACTGAGTAGGTCTTTTTGAAGACTCAGACAACTAGAACTTGAAAAAGGATGTTGATAAGAAAAATAGTAATAGTTTGGTCAATATAAAAGGCTCAAATTGGTTTTTAGATGTTATGAAGGAGGTCCCCTTTTATAATTGAGGTGAGGGGAACTTTTGGAAACTCAAGAAATATTAAATTAGTATAAATTTATTTTCATTTAAAAACTGGGTTTTTATTTAAAATATTATATTATTATGGTTTGTTATATGCAAAAAATATTTTAAACAGGTTTAGGTTATATTTTTACCCTTATCTTTTGGATTTAACCCATATTTAATCCCTATAACTCTTACCTTGACAACATATGTTTTTACTCATTGAGGGTTAATATAGTTACTATAAAATTAAAAAAGAACCCTAAATGGATCATAGATGAAATTTTAAATCTTATCCCAATAATTTTTCCATGTTTTATTTTTTTATGATTTTTATATAATTTAATAAAATATTATTTATTTTAAAATATTATTAATTTCAATTTTGATACTATTAATTCCTTGATTTTTTTTGAAAATATCTTAACAGTGTGATATATTTGAAAATAAATTTTAATTCATCCACAATATTTGAAGGTAATGTATAAAAAAAATTTATTACATTAACAATATAAATTTAAATTTATTTTAATATTTTTAATAACATTTAATTTATATTTCCATTAATTGAATTATTATTGCATCATCATTATGCAAGCCTTTAATTTAATTATTTCTCCAATAGAATTTAAAAAAATTATCATGGATAAGATAATAATTTTAGATTCCAAATTAATATTCATAGTTGAATACATATTCTGAATAATCACATATTAAAAATGAAATACTTATTAAAAACATGAGTACGACATATTTGTCATTTCTTAAAACAAAATACTATTAAATTATTAAAATCATAAAAGTGTCTCTAAGAGGCCATACCATTATCCTAAGGATTATTTTTTTTAATCACTCATTCAATAAAATTATGAAAAGTTTTAGGATAATTATATAATATTTATAATAATATATTTTTGATTAATTACACGATTTACCCTTAACCACGGTAATAAAAATTTCTGAAGTTAGTATTTATATTTACCAAAATTAAAATGGATCTATTTACTAAATTTTTAACTTCTAATTAAAAATGTGGAATTTAATTTTCATTACTCATTTGATAGAAGTTTCTAAAATGAATTTAAAATTAATCCTGCAGATGGGATTAAACAACAACTTTTTAATGTAAAAATATTCCAAAGAAATAAATGTGTTTATATCTAAATTCCATTTTAAATTGATACCTATGAAATAAATTTAATTTAATGATGTTTTTTTTCTAATTATACTTTCTAAAAAATCATAAATATAATTTAACAGTACAAATTATTTAGACAAGAAAACTATTTTCAATTAGAATTCAGTATTTTTATAATATTCATTAAAATAAGAAACTTATCTAAAAACACTAAAAGTTAAATCGAAGATAATGTTGATATTAATATATAAAATAATTTTATTTGGTTCAAATAAAATTTATAAAAGTTTCAAAAATTATATTTAAAACAAATTCTCCATCAAAAGGTGGTAACAGTACCTTTTTATAAATACACATTATTATCCAGAAAACTATATTTGTTGTCATATCATGTCTAGGAAACACATAAGATGAATGTTAAATAATATATTTATATATATATATTTCATTAATATAATGGAAAAGTGTGATTTGTTTATAAAAACACATGTGTGCATTTAAATATTTTTTTAGAATAGGATTTTATTTTATTTCACAAAGGGGTTCATAATCATTTATAAATAATTGGTATCCAAATAAATAATTATATTTAAATTTTTAATGAAAATTTTCATAATTGAGTTAATCATGTTCATTCCATCCATTCTAACAGCTATGTTATAATGAAAACATTTAAATGATAATATATTGTTGTTCATTTAAGCTCAATGTGCCAATGATTTATGCTATTGAACATAGTGTTTCCTTTAAAAAACATTGGATGTTACATATAAAGTATTCAATATACTAGATATATATATATATATATATATTAATAATTCACTTAATGTATTTATATTAAAAATTATTATAATTTTTTTTCAAAAAATTATTTCTTCTTTTTATTGATAGAAATATTTAAATATTACACTTTATTGTTGATCCATTCCTTGATATACTATTTCATAAAATTTTTATATAATTCACAATTAGTTTCAAATTGTATATAATATCTCCACTTATCTATAACATATAGTTTATCATTCATTACTTCTATAACATATTGATTCCATATGCATTGAAAATGTCTTTATTTCACTATGAAATTTTAATAATATACCTCCTTATGTGTAGTATATATCATAAAATAAAATTTATATTTGACAAGAATTCAATTCCGCCTAATGAGGATTTTCATATTAATTAATACTATTACATTTCTAAAATAAATTATCATACAAATTATTTACTCTTTCTTTCAAATTCAACAATAAAATAACATTAAAAAAATGTATGATTAAATAAACATAAATAACATCTCACTGACTAATGAATGTTCTTCATCATGCTATACTCTAATGTAACTTAAATATTTTTTATCCATAAGTTAGCAAAATCGATTTGATGTTCTTAGTGTGTAGTTTTTAATTCATAATTATTTTAGTAAATATTTTTTTAGCTGTATATTTAATTTTTATACACATATTTTAATGACTATATTTATGTGAAAAAACATGTTCATAAAGGCATAATTATAAAAAAAGAGTTAGTTCCAACTATTTAAGGAGTGGATTGATGTGAAAATGAATGGGCATCTACGATCAATCATTATGATATAGGTATTTTCCATTATTTGATCAAGATATTTCTCTTTCTATAATCTTAATTACATTTTCAATATACCAGTTTTATATAATTTATTTTTATTCCACTGTAATTGGTTATAGGAGTATGACCAAAAGTAGGGATATCATATTAAGGTGTTATTGAGGTAAAGTATCATGACTAAATTCAATCAATGATGACTTATATTTTTGTGATCAATTTATATTTATTTATTTTTCCATTATTAAACATTTCACCTTTAATATTTTAATATTTTTTAACTAAATTGATAGTTTCTAGTGATAATGTTCTCATGATTAATTATTATGAACAAATTGATAGTATTAACGTGTAGGTTTCTCCAAATAAATCAAGGCTGGGGATCATTTCGTTTTAGAGACATGTTTTGGTGTTCTCCATTTAAACAACATTAGGTTTATGTTTATTTTCATTAATTTACCACATTTTTTGTTTTCATTTTTAGTTTTATTGTTTATATTTTATTAATTAATAATTGAAAGCATCAAATCAGTCTTATATGAAAATATTTTACATTGTTTTTCTCCACATGAGAAGGGTCATTTTATTTTATTGTGTTCGAGATCATTTTTTCATTTTTTTATTTTCAAATATGAACATCCTTTAATAAAAAATATTGATTTCATATTTTTTTATTTATATATACTTAGATATTGTATATATAATCAACTTCAACATGTATTGTGGTGATAAATATTCATTTGATGAATGTAATAAAAAAATTAGTTATAAAATATTTATATTTATATTTTTTTATTTTAAGAATGAAAGTTTTATTTTTCAATTTGAATTTAAATTATATTATGAAATAATTAGTATTATTTTTCACATGTTTATATTTGTGCAGTATTCATAATGACTATATGTATTTGTTAATGTAATGATGCTCCAACATATTAATTAATTAATATAACTTTGTATATAAATGTTTATCGAATTTCACATAATCAATTTTGTATTATCCAAATATTTGTTAATTTAAATGATTTTCATAATATTTAATTATGAAATTATTTGAATCATTAGTTCACTTCAAAACATGATTTTTATTTTTTAGAGTAGTATTTTATATTGTTTACATTAATATAACTAAATTTAAATTTAATGCGTTGTTGTTTTATTACAACACATATAGGGTAACGTGTGAATACACTGGTGTGTGGATATTATCTTTGTTTCCAATGTTATAATATGTGTCATTTATTTAGGTTGGTCAGCCTTAACCCCTTTTAGGCCATTCACCATAACATCCAAATATATGGTTTCATTTTTATCAAGCCCCATTTGATTTAAATTTTTTTCTTTTCACAACACTAGGTGGTTTGGGGGAGAATGAATCTCCTAATTATTGTTATTATCTGGGTTCTATAGAGACTATTTAAACATCTATATTAAAATATAAATAATAAGTAACCAATGGGTTTATGGATGGTTCATTCTCATCATCATTTACAGTTGAATAAAAATTATCAACAAGATATTTTCTTATAACCAGGGCTATAATAATGTCCATATTAGTATATATTGAAAATAGATGCATATATATAAACTCATAATTTTATGTCTATATGTAGTAGAATATTTGATTATTTACTACATGAATACCCATTTAATTTAATGAAAAAAACCCATAGTATTCTTGAAGAATAATCAAATTTTTATTACTAGGTATATCGAATCGATAATAAATTAAGATAAAAATTATGGTGAAAATTTTAGAATTCCACAATCATATTAAACAAGACTTAAAAAATCCATTGGATTTATAGCATGGAGGAGTTTGGAATGATCACTCACCTTATCACATTTTAGATATTCATTACCAAATGCATAACGTATAACATCTCTTAGAATGATGTTGGATGGTTCTAAAAAGGTTCTACCACTAAATACTTATTCTTTAATGTTAAAAAAGATTACCCACGGTTTCAACACCCCCTTAAAGTTTATCTTAATTCGAATTTGATTTTTATCCACATCATACTCATGATGAAATACCTATAATGAAGTAATAATTTTTTATAGTTAATAGGGTTTAGTGATAAACAATAATTAATATCTGATCAATATGTGAAGAAAAGATAGATCATATGATCTTATAATTGTATGATTATTTCTTATAATAAATAACTATCCAATTTAAAATCACCTTCTAGTTGTTATATGATTAACCCCTCAAAGCCAAAACATGTTAGTTCCCCTAAAACATCTTGAACCATCTTGGTCTGATGTTATTTTCCCTTTACTAACCATGCCATAAAATCTATCCATATTAATGTGGACACAAAATTTCAATAATTAAAATGGAATTCAACATAAATTGGATCCAAAATATTTACATGCTTTGGAATATCTGATCAAAATTTAAAGTTAGAACATATATTTTTAATGAGACATTATCCCTCTAGCTATTCAACCTTTCCTACAGTGCAAGATATTTAAAATCTTTTTTTATTTAAGTTTATCATATAGACTTAGTAGAGTCTCATATATCATAATATATCAAATTTCAATATTTTTGAACCACAACCATTTAAATATTGTCATCTTTTATCACTATTTTAATTTTTTTTGAGAATTCCTATAAAGTCTCTCCTGCCATTTGTTAGAAATATTGTTTTCCCAAAATATTATCCCTTAATGAAGATTAATTTTCTTATATTACTATATGTGGGGGAATTTATTTGATTTATGTTTTCCTTACCTCTCAATTCTCTAATAGGACTTAAAATCTCGCTACCTTAGAAGGCTATGAAACCTTATCGAAATGTCTATTTAGTAATCTTGGTACTAAGTCCTTCAATAAGGAATTTGAGTAGAAGCTGATCCAAAAACATCTATATTCATACTGTATCCTAATCATATAATTTCGTAACTAAAAAAATAAACTATTTACACACATTTATTTCAACAGTTTATTAAAACTATGGGAACAGGTCATCTAATGCTATAATTTATTTTAAACCATAGAAATATATACTAATATGTTGACCCCCATACTATCTCTTAAAAATAAATCTACCACCATAGATGCTTCAAGATTCCTTTAATTTTGTTTCCATAAAAATTTGTATAATTAAAAATTCTAAAAAAATAGTTTTAATGAGATATATTGACACAAATTATAAATTTGGTCACTTCGGTAGTTTTATTTTTTACTATATTTTTAAAATGATCTTTGTAATGTTATTAAAATAGTATTATTATATTATTTTAAATAGTTACAGTTAGAGCTCAATTCATGTCTTATTTTATGTCATATGGTAGGAGAATTTACAAATTTTTCTTCCTTTTATTCTTTTCTTTAATATTAATTTTCTTGTATTCTTTTTGTTTATCTGCAACCGACTTTGTTAAGATTAAAATTATTATTTTTTGGTTTAAAATTTCATTCAAGATGGGATCCCATGGGTAGTACAATGAGTAAAAGTTAAACCATCTTTTATATGCCAAGTGATATATAATGTTTTAATAAATGCATAATTCTAATTAAAATTAATTCACGTACAGTTTTTATACAGGTATAGTTCAATAAAATAAATAGTATGTATAACATATTTCGATTGAGTCCATTTTAGGGTTTTATTATAAATATAAACATTATATAAGAATAATGAACTAAATTATGATATATATAACATATATATTCTGATATATATACATAATTAAATCAAATCAATAGTGTACATCCGTGTAAATACATCACCTTTACTATTCATACAATATACTATATGCATATGTTTTATTTTTTTTAATAAATCATTGATATATTATTTTTTAATAATTTTTTAAAATTAATTGCCAAAATATTGTTTAGATGTAATTTATTTTTTATTTTTTTGTGATTTTATTAATATTTTTCATATTTGACTGTATTATATTTTAATTTTAAATAAGGTGGATTTTGAGAGTCTAAGTCCAACATCTAATGTGGTAACTTGTGTAATATAGTATTATTCTAATAAAAAGTTTAAATTACAAACTCAATCATTAATTTCATGTACTATTATATTAGTTTCATAACAAACTAATATCTATAATTTTCCATTATTTATTACATTGTAACCAATATTCTCTTATTTCTATAAAGATAACTGGTGTAGATGATTTGGTTTTAGATTGCACCAGGAATCTACTAAAAATAAGAAGGATGACATTGGTTATCATAAAGATGTATATTTACAATAGTTTTTCACCAATATAGTTCATTAAAAAAAATTCACTATTCATTTATCATGTTCATAATGTTTTTACCATCCACTCCAATTTGTACATTGTTTTTTCATTAACATGTCTATTTAATTTTTAGATTATCATGTCAACCTCTATATATCCATATTATAATTAAATTTTCATTCAATTTTATTATATCTATATAAAATATTTGAATATTTACACTTCTTATATTTTAAAAATTATTTTAAACCTATATTTTTTCTTGTAGGTGTAGAAAATTTTGATTAAACTCCAAATTATTATCTATTTAAAAATTTAGTATGGATTCTTAATTTTAAATGTTTGTTTTATGTCTTTTTTCTTCTCAAAAATTACATCATAAATAATGTTATACATTAATTTATAATGGATATTTATACAATTCTTAGTCATAATATTTTTGTTTTTTATACTATATTAAAATTTATTAAAAGAATATTTATGTGGTACATAATTTATTGATTATTAATAATTGTTATGTGAGATTACAGTTAAAAAAAATAATATAATAAAAAAATCTAGATTATTTCCTCTTGTAAATGATATTATATCATGATAGTTTGTGCAATTTAGAAGTTATAAACGGTAGTGTGAAGTTGTAAAGGACAGTGTGTAGTTGGGTATATTCATTTTCATTTTCAATGTGAATTTTATTATGTGGTTGTGTCATTGTACAAAATATACTATAATATAAAATTAATTTAATAAATAAAATAATATATAATTAATAACAAGTTCAATTTCTTAGTCTTATTATTATAAATAAAAATTATCAAATACATACATATAATTATGTTTATGGTCATTACATTTATTTTATTTATATTTAGTTTTATTTTTTTTCAAGTCCAATGAATCCTCTTTGACTATTAAAGCTAAACATTTCCCCTCAATAGTATAGTTTTCTCATAGGATCAAATGGATTACCTTCCTGTATGGTGACCCTTAAAATAAAATAGTCTTTCCAAACACAACTCATATTGTCATATCATACATTTATATTATATGTTATCCTCACTAAAGATCTAAAACTTATGACACTAAAGGATTATGCAGTAATGGGCCCCTCTATAGTCAGGTTAGAGATAACCAGGTGTATTGTTTCTTGAGTTTTAAAACCAACAACCTTCCAAGATTTTTTCATCTTACCGAAAGTTCCATTCAGCCAATCTATGCCTGGTGTCACTTATCTTCTTGTTTTGACAGCTAACCTAGTTCCATTCAGTTTTCCCTTTAATATAAAAACTACAAGAATTGGTTTTTCTATACATGATCCTTTGGTCTATGAAATTAAATTTCTCATTAACTACATATATTCCATTGGTGATCTTATCTATGAGATTTATATTCTTACAATGAAACTAACTTTTACAGATGCACTAACTGTGGACTGATTTTTTTCCATAAAATATGCTAGAATTGTTCATGTTATCATTCCCAATTACTAAAGCCTTATCCAAAACACTGATAAACACTCCCTTTTATTTGAAAGCATAATCTATTCTATTTATGAGAGTGATAGGGGGAGCCTTCCAAATATTTCAAGAAGAATTATCAACTAACGCCACATGTGAACTGTTATTGTTATTCGTCACAATCTAGTTGTTAGTTTTCCATGCATAGTTTCCAACATGTACAAGTGTCACCACTTGGTCTACTATGGTATCACCAGATCATAACAATGTTTTTTCAAGTTATTTTGGGTCTTTAAATGTCATATAAGTGATATTTGATTTCAAAATCTCACATAGAATCCGAACTCTCTGAAAGTCACTAAAAACAAAAAAAATCATGAATATATCTCTCCCCAACAAGACACAAAACATTGACATCCTGAACTGTTCGAATCTTCATTGGAGTTTATGAAAAATAAATCCTTTAAGAATCATTCTCCATAATTCTCCCACTTATTTTTATGGTCATTATTACACTAATACATATACAGAAACATAGATAATAAACATTTTCATATTATCAGTGCATATTATTTCTTATTCCTACAAATATAATAATATATATATACACTTTAATGTTTAGAGTATATAATATTATTCTTATGATTCTATAAAAACATAAATTCATACACCTAATAATATACTATAAGATATTTTTTTAATAATATGGCACTATGTTTCATTATATTATAAATTCTCATACTATAATTTAATTTAAAATATTCAAACATTATTAACATGAAAAATATAGATAATTGAGAAAAAAAATTCACCGTGATATTTATATTCGAATAATTTGTCTAATTGAATCAATTTTTATATATTAATGCTTTTTTTATTATATAGGTATTTGTTTCTGGACTTCTATGATGAAGATTCACATCACCTTACTCATCAGGGTAATTTTTTTTAAGAATTCAATCATGTACTTTATATTATTTTAGGTATGTTACATGCATGTAGTTATATATATATCGAAAATCTTAATCTTTGTTGATCTGTTATTAAAGAATAGGATCAGTTCTACACAGAATATTCTTAATAAATTCATTCTTTTCAATTCATTTGGTAAATATTTAAAAAATATTTTCATTAAAATATTTAAATTTAAAAAAATGGCGTGAATAAACCTTTTAATTCAATAAAAATAATAATCATTGTTGAAAATTATTATTTTAGAAGTTATGAAATACTTTCTTATTCTACATCATATTTACTATAGTTCTATTATATTCATTCATACGCTTATTTATATTTGGATTTTTTCCTCATGTATATCCACTTAAAGTATTTATCATTACTCTTAGATCTTGCCACTTTCTATTTTAATATCTTCCACATACAACAAAATTTTTAATAATTGTAATCCTGATGATTTTTTACGATTGTATTTTATAAATAAAATAGTGTTATGTGAACCATGTATTATTCACGTCTTGATAGGAATGTGTCTCCTCCTTATATTCGTCTCATTTAGGTTTTATTTCCCAATTATTTCCAACTATTTCAACTAATGTTTTAGCTATAAATTTTTTTAAAATAAATGCTTGATCCATGATCTACTTTAAAGAGAAATTGAATTATATGAACTGGGGTCCAAAATACTCCATCTCATTCTTAGGTTTTCTACCATATTCTAACCACCTTATCCTTTGTTTTTTATATTTTAACCAATCCTGAAATTAAATTTTAGATTATTTAGTGAGCTATATAATTTAAAATTCTCTTTATTTGTTTTATAATCTAAGATATATTAGTCCCAAATGCTTAAATTCCATGTTAATTTCCCTATTTTCATCTTCAACAATGCCTTCCAAAATTATGGAATATCTTTGTATTTTCTACAAAAAATAGATTCTTATGCAGTTCTTATAGATGAAATTTGTTAAGTCCTTTTCAATGTATAGATAAAATTATTCCTGATGTTATAGTGGGAACTTCAACCATATATTCTCATAAAAACCATCCAATGTATTTCTAATTTCAATTTCATTTCCCTTGGTTGTTTTGATTTCTATGGAATAATCTAAAATATGGGGATTAGTTTGGATTGAAATAGATTCTTACTCTATTAAACAATATTATTTTCTAAGTATATCCACTTCATATTAAAAACTATTTATACAATCTTGGTGGTTATAGAGATCTTGTTAATCCTTGTTTCCTTACTTGAGAAGATGTATTGTTTTTCCTTGATGCTGTCCTTAGCAATTTAATGTTTCTTCTAATATTTATTCATTACTTAAGATTGTTGGTTGAATTATTTGAATATCTTCCATAATAAAATCCGTATTATGGTTTTTATCAGTTGAAATTGGTAATTTATTATCATTTGTCTCTTAAAATTCACATCACAAGTGCATATTTAATGATGGATTTTATTGTGGACAAGGAACTCTTGTTCCTTTATAGGCATTTCAAATTTATTCCTCTAATTTGGGAACTTTGAAATTGAGAAAACAACAAACTTATTATATTCCCCAAGATGGGAAATCCTAAATTTCACATGAATCTATATAATTAAAATTGTCTTCTCCAAAAAACTATAGAAATTAATATTTAATTGGAAAAATCATGTCAATCCTAGTTTGATGAATTAACCTCAAGATTGAAATATTAATATGATTTATTCTTCAATCTTCAATGGATTAAAAATCTAGTAATAATATTTTATATTTAGAATAATCATATAGAAATCACATATAATGTTGCGGGTGGTGTACCTTTGCTTGCTCTTACCAAAGTTTAAGAGTGGTATGATTTAAATAATTTTTTAAATGATAGGATTAATGTGTAAGAGGAATATGATTTTGATTTAATGGGAAAAATCATGTCCAATTCATGTTAAACTGGAATATGTGATGATGTTCCTTAACTAGGTTTTTTATGGTGGGAGTTAAAATATGAATTTATATATAATTTAGATAGAAATGAAACCATAAATGGTTACATAGGAAAAATAACTTGGTAATAGTTGATTAATTATCCTGGACATGAAATATGGGATTTTGAGACCTTGTTATAGGTTATTTATGTGTATTTTGTTTTATAAATGTTGATCTTTAATATAGAGGATGGATTATTATTTCCATATTGATTTCACATGCTATGTAGGGTGGATAAATTAACCACATGAGTTGTCATTAATAATAAATCATGTAGTGAATTATCTTTTTAGATATTTATGAGATGTTTGTCACTAACCACGTTGTTCTATGTTTTCTCTATGGAAATGGTCACTTAGAGGTGGCATATGGTGGGTTGAGTTCCGATGTTCCATGGTATGGCATAATTGGACGTGAAGGTAATTGGCCCATTTTTGTATTAAAATATTATTTAAATATTTACATACTAAATCCATGATTTTAAGAGGTTTTTTTGGTTATTACTAAGGATTATATTCTCATAGAGTATACAAAACATGTTTTGTTCAGAAAAATTGAATACATGATGTTTTACGAAATGGAATGTGGCCTTTGTAGCATGGTGTTGATTTCTAGCTTCAGTTTGAAGCTTAGTTTGGAATATTACAGATTGTTAAGAAGTGAATTTTCCATAATTCCTTCCATTATCTATTTTAGTTTCATTTGTTATATATTGTTATGGATGACTTAACTCTGATTTAAGTTTGAATATTATACATTTTTCGGTGTGTGAGTATATTATTTAATGCCTATAACAAGACAAGTGATATAGGTGAATCATGATTTGTGGAATGCCATGGAATAATTGATATTGTGTAGAGTAATTTTATTTAATCCATTTTATGTTATCATAAAATAATTGAACATTATTTGATGATTCATCATTGGTATTTCTAATGATTATTCAAATCATTTAAATTATAAATGATTTTTTAAGCTTGATGATATGAGTTGTACTTTGTGATGTTGTTACCTACAGTATCTATTGGATATGAGATTGGTCATCTGATATTTCTATTGAATAGTCCCTAAGGTAGGGGGTTTCTATTTTAATCTCTTAGATCTAATAGGTTCAATCTAATAAAAAATTATAGCTTGATTTTTATTTTAATCCTTTTGATAAACACCCACAGAATTCCATAGAAATAATACTAAACATTTATCATATGTGTTAAGTGTTTTTAATACTTATTTTAAAAACAATCAAATGTAATCTTAATATGATGTCATATTTTGGAATTGATAAAAATATACTCAACTATATTTGATTCATTGTATACTTTTTTACTTGCACATTTTATAATTTGTGTTTATTTTCTTTGGATAGTTCAATACCCCATACTTAATCATTATATAACTTTAATATATAATATTTCAAACTATTATTGTTATTTTATTCCTGTGAAATTTTACTCATGAACAAATGATAATTTGGTTTGTTTCCATCATGTTTCGTAAACATTTTTGATTCTAAAGTCTCTATTTCTCTTTGTATTTCAACCATGTTTTTAATACATTTGGTAAATGCATTAATCATTGATGAAGGATTGTATTTTGGATATATAGATGATTAAATGAGCTACTAAACTACTGGTCCTTTGGTCATTCACTCAAATATCCCTTTCTTTAATATTTCTTATTTCCTTGGGCTAATAATACAACTTTTATTTCTAAGATAAAATCATGATTTCTGAAAAATTAATGTTTCATTCACCCCTAAAAAGTTAATGATTTTTAGAATGCATAATTTCTATTTGGTAGAAAAAATAAAAAATTCCATTTTATAAAGAATTGTTTTTTATTTTTAAATAACCATTATCTATATGCTTCATCATAATATTTTTTTTGATTTAATGTTTTTAGGTTCTTTGGAACACCAAGATCTGGTGAAATTGTTGGACTTTTCAATAATCCATAAAATTATAAGTGAGATTGATAAGAAGCAAGATGTATAATATGATGTTGAGAGAAGGCCAGACACCTGAATTTAGTTACGAATTCCACATTTACCTAGAATTTATATTTTTCTGTGTCATAATTCTATTAGAATTCTAGGTTAGTATAAATTCAATATCATTTCTTCTAAATATTTTTGACATGATTCAAAATGTATTAATCAACATTCTAAGTTACATCGATGGAGATTAGATGTTAGTGAAGCCTTGTTTTTCTACCTCTTATTTTGTTAGAAAAAATAGAATCACACCCCAATTTTATCATGGTTCTATTGTTCAAGATTCAACTCTAACTGAGGGAATACACAAACTATTTGGCATAGATTCTCTTTTGTTATGTCTATATTATCTCATGTTTTCAAGTTAACTAAAATTTTACACTATTCCCATTGTGAAAATTAATAAAACCTTGGAAACTAGATGTTATGAGTGTGATCATGTAACCTAGAATAGATGAATATTTTATGGAATATGGAGGATATAACCACAGTTAAAACCTTGTATATAGCCTCCAATTTCAATAGTTAAACCACTGAAATTGATTGCAATTTCCACAGTTCAAATCAAGGAAATAGAGTACCTACAACCAATATTTTAAATATGGTCTTAGGGAGAAATTTTCATGGTTAAACTATTTCTATAACTTTAAATTTACATGGTATAAACCATGTTTATAGGACTTATTTTCTATTATTTATTTTATTGGTATCATATGGGGTATAACTGTGGGTAAAATGTAGTGATATCTTGTAATTTCCATGTTTTAAAAGGTTGAAATATGCATATATTTATGTGGTGTAAACCCTGGCTACATATGGACCATATTAAAATTAAAATAACACCTATTTTTTATAAAAATCATGGGTTTTATCTTGATCCATGGTTTTTATGTATATTTTTATGATTTCAAACCATGGAAATGGCCTAATTTTTTAGTTGTGTATAATTCGATGGTATGATCTCATGATCCACACTTTTAGACCCCCATAACCCTTTGTTTCATTATTTTGGAATTTTGTTCCTAGATCCCCCATTTAATAAAATTATATTTATGTGGTGGTGTTAATGGATGAGAATTTTGAAGATGAATTATATCCTTGATTATTTTTTATTTTTAGTGGTATGGGATGGGGGAGACATATGGTCACATACGGATGAACCCATGTGTAGCATTGAGTTCAATTTCATTGGTCTTTAATTTTTTACCTAGACCTTTTCATCTTGTTTGTTTTATGTGCCTTAATTCTTTTGATTCTCTTGATATATAATTTATATTTGGTTATATTCTATAATAATCTTATTGTTTCTAACTTATATATGTCTGTTGTGGGTGAAATCATTCTGATATTATTTGTATGATACCCCAGTGCTTGTATTTAATTCATGTTGATTGGGGACATGCATTGAGCATTATGTTATACCATTTTTAGTGATATTGTTGGTTTAACTGGCTTAATCTACTATACTATAAAAACATGATCCGTGATTTAGAAGAGAGAGGGACTTTTTATGAGAATATTCTTAAGAGATAAAAATTCTTTTATTTCTTTAAACTATAGTTTTTAAAGGAGTTACAATAACCACCTTGTTCATTTTTGTGACATGTGAAAATCATTGAGTTTCATGAACATATTATTTGAATAAGACTTTGTTTTATTCCAAGTAATGTATTCGGTTAAAATAAATAATTTTAGAAGGTTCATTTATAGGGATATATGAGGCTATTCTTACACAAACTAATGTTTCAATGAATCTAGAATTTTTATGATTACACTATCTGAAATGAATAAAGGGAGAATATAATTGAATAAGAATATTAAACTGATAAGAATACGAGGATAAAAAATTGAGAATATTTTCATATTCTATTAAAATGAGAGGAATGAACCGAAGAATAATTTCACATTGGAACTATCCTCAGTTGGAAGAAGGAATTTTTGCTATAATGATATTGTGGAACAAAAATATTCAATAATCACACTGAGATTTTGATCTCATCAATCATAAAATAAAGATAACATAAATCTATATAGTTTATAGGAGCATAGAAAAAATATATAATGCAATATATGACTCACACAGAACCGAGATAGACCATAATGTCCCAAAACTATTAAAAATACCATTAATTATATAAAATGAATATATCCTTCCTAAAAGAATTGAGCAAAGGGAAGAATTAGAAGTGTCCCTATGACAAAAAATTCATCCTTACTAAAAATTTATAATACCATCATTGAGAAATATTACCATATTATACCTCAACACACCATTGTAGTACACTCCTTCGAAGATCCCTTAGGGGTGAACAAAGTAATGTCTCTATACCCTGTTCTTTCTTTACATTTATAAAATTTTAATATCTATATAGTGAGTTATATTACTTGAGAGGACACAATATTGAATATGTTCCTTAAAACCAAAGAAAATAATATATATGACCTTAAGAAATTATATTAAATAATACTTTCATTTAGTTATTACCTTGATTTGGCACCATCTTAGGGTTATTCTTTAGGATGCTAATTTAAAAAATCATAGTGAAAGTGTTTTTTGATTCTAGGAAAGATATAAAATTGATTGAATCCCCTTATAATATGGTCGACAAGAACACCTTAATTTGTGTTACTATATGTTAGACATAGAAAATTTGGGATGTTTTAAAGAGGAAAACTCAGGAAGAAACTGTTGTTATGAAATTTAACTCAAAAGAAGAATGAAAACCCAACAATAGTGAGATTTTGGTAAGAAAATAAAGGTAAAACTATCTTATGTAAAAAAAATTAAATGGAGAAATAATAATACAATTATTTAGAATAAAGAGTCACCAAATAATGTAAGTGGGATTGATATTTCCATTAAAAATATCACTAAAATCATTTAAAATGATTTATGTATATCCAAATACTCAGATTCCTCTTCATGAAATGAAATATGTGATGAGTGCATGGATGATTGGAAAATAATTTCCAGTCATCAGTTTGGTGTGTGTTCATACTATAACCTTGAAAAGATATAATACCTATATAAAAAATGCAGATTAGTAGGAGATTATACATTCAATAGAATATGATTTTATAGATGATATATCTATTAAGAACCTAAGGCTGAATAGAGTGGATATGGCCTTAAATATGGATATAATCAAAATGGGAGTAAATATGAAGAAGAAAACAAACCTAAATGAATAACAATAACATTTAATAAGAGAAAATAATTCCATAGAGAAAGAAGTAAATTTAGAGACCGAAGTTAAAAATAACATTATTTTACATTATTTATATAAGTCAAACATTACATGTCACAATAGTCACACAATCCCAGTAATGGAAGGTTTAGTGTCTTTGAGGATTTTGTAACACCCCGACACTAGATTCCCAGAGTCAGTGCATTATTTTAATACATTGGCATGATTAAAAGGAATCAAGTCATGAAAGACCAATCAGTTTAGTAGACTTAGATAATGGATTGTATACATGAACATTACATTATACTTTCTAACATACAATAAAAAATAGTTCCTTGAGAACACCATTATTCCCTTTAGCTTAATCCTGCATATCAGTCATAATACACTTCTTGGAATCATTGGAAAATAGAACATAAGAAAGGGTGAGGTTAGATTCCCAGTAAGGCTAAATAATTTAGTGGAATCTATAAAATATTAAGGAAAGATGTGTGGTAAAAATAAAATCCTTTTTAAAAATAAACAAGAACATAATAATAAAAAAATCAAACATTACCATATAAACATGCACATGGATATTCTACCAGTCTAATAATCACATGTAATAACTAATTTGAACATGAGGGAATGCCTAACGCCAAACATCATTACCACATAGTCATGGCCTTCTACTAAGACTACAATTAATTTTTTTTGAAGGCCTTGTGCCAAGACAGTAGTTTGTATCATGAGACCTACTGATGCATCGAGGAGCTATAGCTGGCTCCACCCATCACTTACTAAGTCCACTGCATTCCTCATATGAAAAAGATGAAGCATAACATAAACATTCGTATTAAAAATAGCATACGAAATGTCAATACATTAACCATAAACCATGAATGATATAGAAATAGAACATCCATATTCAAACATATCATAACTCATTAAATAAAATATGGAATATTGTATTATAATAAATCAACCTCAATAAAAAATAATATCCAATAAAGGATGATGACATAGTTTAAAATGACTATTAATTTTTTTTGAGAGAAATATACTGTTTGTAAAATCATTTAAAAGTCACAAATTTATAAATGAAGTAATTTAAACAAGATTTTTTAATCAAAGTATCCCATAACACTTTGAAACTTTTTAATAGAATTTTCATTTCAAAACATTCATCTCCATATAAATAAATCCTTAAAATCATTTTGAAATCATGGACATTAATTAAAAAGATTTAGAATGATGAATCTTTTAAACATTTGAAATTCTGATACTGGTAAAGAGTACCTTTCACAAATCCTTAAAATATTCATTTTGAAATCATTTTAAACAAAAAATGACACGGATGATAAAAATGTCCCAAAAATTACTTACACATAAACAATCTCATATAATAACGAGAGTGAGGAATTAACCATTACCTTGCACTTTCCTTTAGTCGTGTGTATGTTTAACCTCCTGTATAAAGATCGTAGTATGTTATTAAATTATACTAGAACCATATTAATATTTATGATATCATATATGATTCATTTTTGACTTTATACTAACCATTTAATAATAATTTCCATGTTAAATTAACATTTCGGGTAATAATCATTTTCTTTGTCATACGTGTTTTAATTTGTTACTCATAATTGTGTCACTTAGATCAAGATTTAAATAATTCCAGAATATATAACATGATTTATATATCATTTATATATTTTAATATAAATATGTATAATAGACATATATTGAAATGAAAAACACCGTTTATGGAGACGGTAGTCCGTACGTACGCATAAACGCGGTTTCTATTTTCATATCTTATTGAACGGAACTAAGTGAATAAGATATATGTATGTTTATATATATATATATATACAATAGCATTATTATGTCATATATAACATAATTATTAGTAATATATATTTTTATAATCATCGATGAATGGTTAATGTGGAAATGAATCTCATCACGTCTTGGAGACAGTAATCCGTACGTACGCACGAGCGACAATATAATTTCATTAAAGGTGTGGAATTGGATGGTAAATTAATTTTATAGAGACAATAGTATGTTATTTTAATTATTTATATACATATTACTCATTATTATATCCATCCTAATAAAATATTGTTGAATAACAAATTACACCACGGCGGGGAGATGATAAGTCGTACGTACGCACACATGGTGACATTATCATTCATAAGATGGATATAATAATGAATATAGTTGTGCCATATTTATAATAAAATCACAATATATAGAAGATATTGGATTTTCTATTTTATAATGGAGACAACAAGGAATGAGGAAGTGGAAGAATAACAGAACTTGAAAGAGGTTGGTGAAATCATTACCTCTTCTTCGGGTTCTTCCTTTTGATTTGATCAAAAGGGCTCCAAGGGTTGGCTTTCTGACCAAAGTAAGGACTCTAGGATGAAGGTAGGATAGTTTTGAGGATATTTGGGCAGGGTTTGGATGAGCCAAATGGCTATGGATGTATTAATTTGATATAAGGGGAAGTGCCCTTTTATAAGAGGGGTGAGTGTCACTTTAGGAAAAGATTAAAGTATTAATTTATTATACAATTATATTCTGTGTATAATGGTTACAAATGAATTTATTTTGAGCCGTAGGTGGTTATGGGTCAAAATAAACTCAATCAATAGGTTTTATACAAGTTTAGGATACCGTTTTAACCTTATCTTGTAGATTTAACTCTTAGTTAAATAGTTTAACTTTTACTGTGTCTTGTTGTATTCTTACTCAATATGTTTAATAAACTTACTCTAAACTTCCAAGATAACCTCAAGTGGCTCATTAATGATATATATAATATTATTTAAGCCTTTTTGCCTAACCGTACATTTTTAGGAGTATTATAAAAATTAATAATATAATATTTGTTTTAAAAACACTTTTATGTAAATTTTGACACTATTTGTATTTTGTTTTTACTAAATTCATAACAGCATTATAACCTTGAAAAAAACTCATCTAACCAACCCTAACATGTCATATTAACCTATAAAAGTAGTGAAATTTATAAAAAGTCTCAAATTACACTTATTTGGATATTTATAATATCAAATATTTTAATATTTCATTAATTAGGTTAATACTGCATCATCATTGTGTCATAAATAAATTAAATTACTTAACGTCAAAAAAAAGATTAATAAAATACAATTATGTAGGAAATATTTTTATCTTTATAATTAATATTTATAGTCTAATTTATCTTATGTATAATCCAATATTAAAAATTGTTTTGTTATTAAACATTGATTTCAACTCTTTTTACTCTTCTTTAATTTAAATAATAATAAATTACTTAATCTAATCGAAGTGGAACTAAAGAGTCATGTATTATTCCTATGTTTGTTTTTGGTCTAATTACACTTATCAAATAGAATTAGGACATGTTTTAGGGTAATAATTATATCATTTTTACCCTTAATTACCCTATTTACTTTTAAACGTGGTAAACAAAAATAAAAGTTACTATTCACCAAAAAAATTATTTTCATATTATTGAACCAAATTTTACTTACTGATATAAACCATGTCTCTCATATTTTTGAAATTCAACTCACAGAAGTGGTAAAATTATGTTTTATGCAAATTTGCAAATGCTCCTAGGAGGTGGGTAAAAGTTCGTAAAAAGATCAATAAAATTTTTATATATCTAAACTTATTATAAGATGTTTTCAATGAATTATATTGAAAATATATAGGTATTATGTATCTATTTTGACCTAAAATAAATTTAAATAAAATAAATATTTATTTAAATAATAAGTCGGTTTGAACCAATAACTCAATGTTTTTCACTATTTATCAAAAGTTTAATGTTTTTAGAAAGAAACCAAAATTTCACCCTAAGATAATTTTGATAATCTGAATTAAAAAATTAATTCTATTATACCAAATTAAAAACATATAAGTTTCATTTATTAATTTAAAATTAATTCTCAATTTCAAAACCAAAAAAGCGTGTTTTTAATAAATAATAACGAACAAAAGACTGATACTTGTTTATGTTCAATTTCAAAGTGAAATTATTTCCAATGAATAACATTGGATTAAATGGCAAAAATATAATATATTTTTACTTTCAAACCATTAAAATGTTTAATTTAACACTACAAATTATTTTGCTTAAAAAATTTGTTTTTAGTTGAAATAAAGTATTTTTCATTGTTCACCCAAATATGAAAGTTATCAGAAAAACACCAAAAATTTATTGAAAGTAAATTCTTATGACCCAATTCTAAATAAGAAGTTTATTTTGTCAAATTTAATATACAAATGTCTCAAATATTGGATTTAAAAAGGCTTCTCCATTAAAAGGCGCTAAAATTGCATTTTTTTTAAAAATAGTTCTTTTATCCGAAAAATGAACTTTTTTTCATTATGATTGAGAGACTCATAATATGGATTATAAAATTATAAGGATTTTATAATGTTAAAAATTTATTTAATACTATTCATATCCTTTTTTCAACGGCTATTTTGGTAAGTCGTGGTGCGCTTGAACTCGGTGTTGCGTGTAGTGGAAGTTATTGATTTACATTCAAGAAATAATGTACTATGAAATCTTGGGGTGTTACATTATTCCATCCTTCAATAAATTGCATCCTCAAAATTTGAAATTGTTCTTCAAAAAATAATTTTTGAAAATAGAAAATACCTTTGTGGGAAAACCCACATAGGAAATTTGGTTAATAAAATTTAGTCTTAATAAGAGGGAAAACAATTATATATATATATACCTGATAAGTAGCATTTCATCCTTCAACTAATTCCTACCCCAAACTCATCTTTCACTCCAAAATATTTCAAAAAAATATTTTATTTATCCTAATTGTATATGGTTCAAAAAATAATTAATTTATAATTCATTTGTTAGAATATTTAAAAAAACTAAATTATACAAACCAGTACGTCACGTAGTCCAGTCGTAGGTGATGCACCCTTGTCGCTCTTCAGTTGTAGGTTCAAATCTCGTGGCTATACCGAACGCAACTTGTTGTCTCCTGACCTCTGGGTTGTCCTTTTTATAACAATCCAAAAATAACCTTAACAATAGTATCCAATCTCAAACATAATACATTCCAACCTTTAGAATTATCCAAAATACTTCTATCCAAACTCTCAGTCCAAATTTTATAAGGAAGATAAACACAATGAAGATTCATTTTTCCACGTAATAATATGTGAACAACTTTATCATGTATTATTTTAAAACACAGTAACACCCTGAATTACCATAAAACCGTATTGATTACATTCATGCTCTTTTATCCTTTATATAATACTGGATATATTCTTTATATCCAAAAATGTTGTAAACTCCAACAATGATGGAATATACAAATCATTAATTAGTTTCAAGGTATTCAAGAATATCTAATATAATTTATCCAAATAAATCATGTATTATTACAAAATCACTATCTCAGTATGAGAACCATATTATGGATTATCCTTCTCTCAACCATATATTTTCCAAAAATTTAACCTGCTATTGAGTCACGTTTCACGGGTCCACAAAATCTCAAGTCCTTAAGGAAATATTACTACAGTATAATCTTTATATATTATATAATTCTTATAATATGTACATCATTAATACAATACACAAATGACACAATACTTTAATAACAACATAAGAAATATAATCATTCCTTTTCATCTTCGGTAGTATCATACCTTTATTGTTATCCAATAGTATCATTTGCGGTATACTCTGAATATTTGGATATTGATTTGCGTAGTGTCTCAACTACTTGTAGATCAAACATTATACATTTGAAAACTTTTTCTTACCCTTTAAATAATGTACTTGGTGTCCACACTTATAACAACTCCCATTCCCATCAAGCATTTACGAAGGGGATTATTTCCACATTTATCACATATGGGGAAATCCTTCTTTCCCCTCATCCCTTTATCCATATTTCTCTCTACCATCCCTTTTTCTCTTGCTTCCCTTCATAGCCATAGGGTTCAGAGAATTCTTTACTTATTTTCCTAACACATGATATTATTTCTTCATATGTTGAGAATACATGGGAGACTATTTCCCTTATAAATTTTGGCTTAATACCATGAATGATATGACCCTTCTAACTCTTTGTATCATACGTATTGATGGAGTTCTCATTCCTTCTACTCGGAACCATTTCTAAACAATGGTATACACTAGGTCGGTTTATGAATTACAATTCATAATTCCAAACATGTAAAATACCTAACGTAAATTGAACAGTTTATGGATATAATCCATAATCACACAAATTTTTTCTTTGAGGAGGTATATACTCATAAACCCTTCATTGTGGTTTGTAAAGAAAATGAGAATTATCCTAACCATATCCCCTCGAAAGTGTCATAACCAAGAGTGAAGCAAGGCCCATTTTCGTGCACCAGTTCCCATTTGATTCTAGCTCAAAGTGGTGTTTTCAGGTTTTACCCCTACCTACATCTGTTCCAGAGTCACATTTACCTGATCGTATCCATACAGGGATGTATTTGATTAGGAAAAATAAAAAAATCATTACATTACCAAAATTCAAGGATGTTCTTCTATACTAATCTTCAAGGTGTATCTTACGGTAATGTGCTATAATCAGTGTTTATCTAAATCTAGTTTCCAAGGTTATTGATAAACATCCTCTGATACAAACTGTAACACCCAGACCCTAGATTTCTAGAGTCGATGCATTATTTTAATGCATTTTCATGTTTACAAGGAATCGAGTCCTGAACGACCGATCAGTTTAGCAGTATTGGAAAATAGATTGAATACATGAACATTACATTACACTTTCTAACATACAATAAAAAATAATTATTTGAGAAATCCATTATTCCCTTTACCTTAACCCTGCATATCTATCATTATACACTTCTTGGAATTCTTGGAAAATAAAACATAAGAAATGGGTGAGCTCAAATGCCCTGTAAGGGTAAATAATTTAGAGAATGCTATAAAATTTTAAGGCAATATGTGTGAAAAAAAAACAGCCTTTTTATACATATACTTGAAAATAATATGAAAAAAATAAATCAAACTTTACTATATATCCATGAACATGGATATTCTACCAGTCAAATAATCACATGTAATAACTAATTTCATAATGAAGTAATGCCTAATGCCGGACATCATTACGACATAGTCAAGGACTTATTCCAAAAATACAAATAAATTTTTTGTCAAGGCCTTGTTCTAAGACACTAGTCTATCTAATGAGACCTACCGATGCATCAAGGAGCTATAGCGGGCTCCACTAATCACTTACTAGGTACACTGCATTCCTCACATGAAAAAGTTGAAACATAACATAAACCTTTGTATTAAAACTACCATACGAAATGTCAATACATTAACCATAAACCATGAATGGTATAGAAATAGAACATCCATAGTCAAAAATATTATAACTCATTCAATAAAATATGGAATATTGTATTATAATAAGTCAACCTCAATCAAAATTAATATCCAGTAAAGGATACTGACATAGTTGAAAATGATTAGTAAAACTTCTTGAGAGAAATATCCTTTTTGTAAAAACATTGAAAAGTCACACATTTATAAAGGAAGTAACATAAAAGATATTTTTAAATCAAATTTTTATATACAACTTGAAACTTTTAAAAAGAATTTTCATTTCAAAACAGTCATGTCTATATAAATAAATCCTTAAAATCATTTTGAAAACATGGACATTAATTAAAATGATTTAGAAAGATAAATATTTTAAACATTTAAAATACCGATCTTGATAAAGAGTACCTTTCAGATATCCTTAAAATATTCATTTTTAAATTTTTTTAAGAAAAATGGACATGGATGACAAAAATTTCCTAGTAAATACTTACTCATAAACAATCTCCGATAATAATGAGATTGAGGAATTAACCCTTACCTTGGACTTTCCTTTAGTCGAGGATACATTTAACATCTTGTATGTAGATAGTAGTATGTTATTAAATTATACCAAAACCATATTAATACTTTTGATGTCATACATGATTCATTTGTGACTTTATACTATCCATCTAATAGTAATTTCCATGTTAAATTTACATTTCGGGTAATAATTGTTTTCTTTATCATACGCGTTTTAACTTGTTACTCTTGATTGCGTCACTTAGATCAAGATTTAAATACTTCCAGAATATAAAACATGATTTAAATATCATATATATTTAGAATATAAATATGTGTAGTAGACTTATATATGAAATGAAAAACACCATTTATGGAGATGGTAGTCTGTATGTACGCATAAACACTGTTTCCGTTTTCATATCGTATTGAACGGAACTAAGTGAATAAGATATATATAAGTGCACACACACACACAAAAAATTATATATATATTCAGTAGAATTATTATTTCATATATTACATACTTATTAGTAATATATTTTTTTATAATCATCGATGAATGGTGAACGTGGAAATGAATCTCATCACGTCGTGGAGATGGTAATCTGTATGTACACACGACCGACAATATCATTTCTTTAAAAGTGTGGAATTGGATGGTATATTAATTTTTCAGATAAATTATCATGTCATTTTAATTATTTATATACAAATTACTCATCATTATATCCATCCAAATAACATAGTGTTTAATAACAAATTACACCACGACGTGGAGACTGTAAGTCATACGTACGCACGCATGGTGACATTATCATTCATAATATGGATAAAATAATGTATATAGTGGTTCCATATTTATTAAAAATCATAATATATAGAATATATTTGAGTTATTATCTTATAATTGAAACAACAAAGAAAGAGTGAGTGGAAAATAAGAGAACATGAAAGAGGTTGGTGAAATCATTACCTCTTCTTCGGGTACTTCTTTTTGATTTGATCAAATGATTTCCATAGGTTAGATTTATGACCAAAGAAAGGCCTATAGGATGAAGGTAGGATAGTTGGGAGGATATTTGGGTGGGGTTTGTCCAAGCCAAATGGATTTGGAGGTGTTAATTTGAGAGAAGGGGAAGTGCCCTTTTATAAGAGGGGTGAGGGTCCCTTTAGGAAAAGATTAAAGTATTAATTTGTTATACAATTGTATTAGGTTTATAATGGTTCCAAATGAATTCATTTCGAGCTTTTGGTGGTTATGAGTCTACAAAAACTCATACAATATGTTTTATACAAGTTATTTTACCATTTAAACCTTATCATTTAGATTTAACTCTTAGTTAAATAGTTTAACTTTTACAGTGTCTTCTTGTATTCTTACTCTATATGGTTAATAAACTTACTATAAACTTACAAAAGAACCTCAAGTGGATCATTAATGAAATATATAATATTATTTAATCCCTTAGTCTGAACCATACATTTTTATAAATATTATAAAAAATAATTATATAATATTTGTTTTATAAACTATTTTTATGTCAATTTTGATAATATTTGGTATTTTGTTTTTACTAAATTCATAACAGCATTATTACTTCAAAAAAAAATTCATCTAACCAACCCTAACCTTTCATATTAACCTATAAAATTAGTTAAATTCATAAAAAGTCTCAAATTATATTTATTTGGATATTTATAATATCAAATATTTTAATATTTCATTAATTAGGTAATTACTGCATCATTATTTTGTCATAAATAAATACAATTATTTTATGTCAAAAAAATATAAATAAAATACCATTATGTATTAAATCTTCTTATCTTTCTAATTAATATTTATTGTCGAATTTATCTTATGTATAACACTATATTAAAAATGGTTTAGTAATTAAATATTGATTTTAACTCTTTTAACTCTTCTTTAAATTAAATAATAATAAATGTATTAATTTAATCCAAGTGGACCTAAAGGGTCATATTGTATTAATAAGGTTGTTTTTTTCTAATTACACTTATAAAAGAAATTATGACATGTGTTAGGGTTATAATAATATAATTTTTACCATTAATTACCCTATTTACTTTTAAATGTGGTAAATAAAAGTAAAAAGTTAATATTCACCAAAAATTATTTTCATCTTATTGAGCAATATTTTACTTACCGAAATTAACCATGTCTCTTGGATTTTTAAAATTCAACTCAAAGAAGTGCTAAAATTATGTTTTATGCAAATTTGCAAATGCTCCTAGGAGGTGGGTAAAAGACGGTAAAAAGTTCAATAAAATTTTTATATATCTAAACTTATTTTAAAATGACTCCAATAAATTATATTTAACATATATAGGTTTTATGTATCTATTTTGATCTAAAATTAATTTAAATAAAATACATAATTATTTAAATAAAAATTCAGTTTTAACCAATAACTCAGTGTTTTTCACTATTCATCAAAAATTGAAAGCTTTCAGAAAAATACCAAAATTTAACCCTGAGCTAATTTTGATAATCTGAATTCAAAAATTATGTCTATTTTACCAAATTAAAAACATATCAGTTGGATTTATTAATTTAAAATTAATTCCCATTGTCAAAACCAAAAAAGCGTGTTTTTAAGAAATAATAACTAACAAAAGATTGATAATTGTAAATGTTAAATTTCAATGGGAAATTATTTCCAATGAATAAAATTGGATTAAATGGTAAAAATATTATCTATTTGTACTTAAAAACCATTAAAATGTTTAATTAAACTCTAAAAATTAGTCTGATTAAAAAAGTTGTTTTTTGTTAAAATATAGTATTCTTTAATCTTCACCCAAATATGAAAGGTACCATAAAAACAAAAAAAATTTATTGAAACTAAATTCTTATGTCCCAATTCTAAAGAAGAATCTTATTTTGTCAAATTTAATATATAAATGTTTCAAATATTGGATTTAAAAATGGATCACCATTAAAATGTGGTAAAATTGCATTTTTTTTAAAAATACTTCTTTTATTTGAAAAAATGAATTTGTTTTATTTTTCATTATGTGTGATAAACTCATAATATGGATTGTAAAATTATAAGGTTTATATGAAGTTAAAATTTTCTTTAATACTATTCATAACCTCTTTTTAACGGCTAGTTTGGTAAGTCATGGTGCGCTTGAACTTGGTGTTGCGTATAATGTAAGTTATTGATTTACTTTGAGGAAATAACGTACTATGAAGTCTTGGGGTGTTACAGATTCTCTACTAAAGAAAACTATTTTATGACAGTTACTAACATTTATCTATAATTAAGAAAAACTAGAATTATTTATTTACTTCTAACAAGTTATATTCATATTTATAACCTAGGGAGTAGAAACGTTATAATTGAGTGAGGTAAAATAATTATTAAGTGAAAAATAATCAACATATCATTAGGGGTTAAATCATAAAAATATTGTAAAACATGAATAAGATAGAAATATATTATTTAAAAGAAATGGAATAAAAAAATTATCTAAAGACATGATATAAAGACATGTAATCTCAAATAATCATACAAATGTCATGGGAAAATAGTACAGAATCATGAGTTAATATACCTGATCCATTTATACTAATCATTTACAAAGGGCATGAAAAAGAAACATTCCATAAAAGAAAAAAAACATAGTAACAAACCTAAGAAAATGATATCATCATGTTGTGTGAATATCCTAGAAGACCAACCCTTTAGTTTGTGAGCATATCCAAGAAGTATTTCTATTTAACTTATGAGCATATCCCATAAAGATTACGCTACATTATCTAATGAGATATAAAATTATGAACAACACATTAAAGGGTGACATAAGACACCTTTTATTTTCATACATAGATATGTGTTCTATAAGATAAAAATTATCTAAACATTTGATGATAACCTTGGGGAAGAAAGTGGATTTTATTCATCACACCATAATGAACCCAATGAAAGAAAATGGGTTTAACAATATTTATAGAAAACTTCACTGAAACTCACCCCAAGAATGAAAAAAATTCACACCAAAAATTAAATCCCCATAAAAAGGAATTTCATAAAAATATTAGGAAGGAAATTAATGAAATATAATTTCCAAGGAAACACAAAATTTATATATAAATTAGAAAATGGTAAAAAAAACAAGAAATATTATTTAGAAAATATTTTTAACATTTCCATAAAATAATAAGTTAAATATCATATGAAAATATTATTTTTGAAAAGATAATGTGATTATTTTGAACAAATTTACTTTTAAATATAATATTCAATAATATACCACTAAAAAGAAACATAAACATTATTAAAATGGAATTCACAATGCAAGATTAAACATTTCATTTTGAAAGATGAAAATGCTTTTTAATATTTTGAAGTTTCTTTATTGAAAATCCACATCATAAATTTTTTCAATGAAAATTATTCTTGAAAATTTGAAAAGATAAATGTGATGATCAAAAGATATACCAAAAAATGCGATTTAAAATACAATGAACTTTAGCAGGAATATGAAAAATTGATATAGAAGACAAAGATATTACTTGCGAAGGGTAGGAATTATTCTTAATGATGTCATAATTTAATGGGGAAGAAATTAATCAAGAAGTAAAATATGAATTAAATGTTTTATTTTCCTAAATATAGTAGGGATATTTTTATATAAAATCTCCGGGGGAAGAAACCAATCATAAGATCAATAAGTTCATGAGAAATCATTATAACTCAAAGAATGGTTGGTTGAGTAAACAAAAACTGTTACATCATCCTTATCTTTTGAATTTAAAACCCTTGAATGGTAAAACATGAACTATATGTATAAATACCTTATATTAATTTATATATTAATGATAAATTAAATTCATTTATGATATATAAACCACGAAAGTAAGTAAGTGGTGAATACAAATCATATCTCAATGAAAAAATCCAGATACAAAATCCCTTACCTTTAATCCCACTGAACCAAATGTTCTCTAAACATGTTTATAAAAGGAATAACTATATTAATGACAAATTTAATAACGTTATTTATACCTTTAAATTTTTATAAACTTCATATATAATCATTAACTACAAATATAATAGTTATATTTTATTTTCATTATTATATGTTATTAGCTACGATTGTCTGTTTGGTTATTGTTTCATAATAGTTGGGTTTGTTCTTATTTATTGATTGAAAGTTAATAAATATAATATATTATAAGAACCAAAATATAAGCTCTATAATGATTTAAAATGTTCTAATTTAATTTCATATGTATATTTTTTAGGATTCATTATGATGAAGTTGGCAAGGAGTTTGTTTTTGTAATTTTTAATAAGTGCAATGTTAATAAAAAGGAAAACATAAGTATAATCTATCTATATAAAAAGAATGAACATTGTTCTATCATAAATTTATACTAACACAATTATTTAATTTCCCATATTAATCCATGATAGAAGTTTATATAATTATTTAATTAGGTGGTTAAAATGATCGAAACCATACCAAATTTTAATCCATGGATGAGTATTATTAATTAATTGATTCCATTTGAATAATATAATAATTATAGAAGCATAATAATATTATTTGGATGATTTAAGGTGTTAAATGAAGCTATAACAGAGTTAGATAAACAAAAAAAATACTATATTGAAAAATGAAATACACCAATTTTGTGGAGGCCATAGTCTTTATGTTTGCACATGCAGTGTGTTCGTTTACATAAAAAATAAATGAGGTAATATTTGGTTTATATTTTATAGGTATTAATAATTATTTAATTATCCAATTAACTAATTAAATAACACATTTGAAACATACTTGTAATTTTATTATGAAATATGGTTCAAGTTTTTTAAGGAGATGGTAGACTGCATTTGACACTAGAAGAATTTTTATTTTTTGAATGGTCAGGAAGAGAGTATAAAATGAATATTAAACTAGTCTAATATTATTTAAGAATTTTTAAAACAATTTATTATCATAATTTCATGTTTATAATAGGTTTTAGGTGGTAGAATGTTTTTTGGAGAACTCATTTGAGAACATTACCTCTCCCTTTGGATGTTATCCCTTGGGTAACACCTTAAGGCCCCTTAGCTTGGTAATTTGGAAATTAAAAGGCATCCAGTACATGAGGAAAAAATTAAGGAGACACTACAGAAGATTTTTGGTTGAGGTAATTAATTTTTAAATGGTTTATAAATGGTTTTGTGGTGATATCCTTTTATAAGTGAAGAAAATGGAATTTGTGCAGATACCCATTATTTATTCAATGATGGAATTGCACTATTATAACATCGTTGTATCTAGAAGTGGGAAATAATATATTTTATAGTTATATATATTCAATTAATATTATAATATTCATTTTCACACATTTTTAAAAAAAAATCAATTCTTTTCCCACTAGACTTTTGCATTTTACCATTTTTGGTTTTTACGCTGGTAATGAGTTTTTACCCAACTAATTTATATTTTATTAAAAATATATGGAAACCCATATAGCCATTTTTTATATTTTATAAACCAAAATTTTGGATCCATATAATGAAATTACATTTATAATTATATAAAAATTATTTTTTATTTTAAAACGTATAATATATAGAAAACATTTTGGTAGAAAAATGACATTTTAACAATTATGTATACATAATCTTATACAACATTAATTAATAAAAAAACGAGTGATAATTTATTTTTTATAAGTGTAAATATCAAATTAGTGTTATTATATAAAATAAATGAGTTTAATTTATAAGATAAAATTTCCCAAAAATGAATGAAATGATTATTTAAGAAAACACTTTCACCATTATCAGGGTCATTAAATTTATTCATAATAATCATACTTTTATGCCTAAAACAGATATTTATATTTTTATATAATAAGAAAATTATTATCCAATATTATAAATAATTTTTTTTTTAAATTTAATTTCAATAAATATCAAAAACAAAATTCCAATATAGGAAAATAAAAATAGTTTCTAGACTAATTTATTTTTTATGCTTCCCAAACAGTGAGCATGGGTTTTATAAATTCAATATAGCATTTTTAAATGAATAATTTTACTTTATAAAAATATTTTTGGTCTAATAATTTTTTTATATGTTCTAAAGTAATATTCACTTTATAATAAATCTATAATCCTTATTGTATTTATAAACCTCATTTTTTTACTATTTACGTAAAAATATATTATTCTAGAAAAACCCAAAAAATATATTATCAAGAATTTTATTATTAATAAAATATATAGTTAATTTGGTCAAATTTATATCTTAACTAATTATAATTTTACCATAAAATAAAACATAAAATTAAAATGAAAATTGTTTTCATAGCAAAAAAACATTTTAAAATTTCAATTTTTCTTATTCTTATTTCTTTTCAATTACCAATTATAATGATTCTGATATGTTAGTCATATTAATAATATATATTATGTATAAGACATTTTGTTTATTAAATTAAATTTTATGCAAATATAATTGAAAATCATTTTTAGCATAAATATTCTTATAAACTACTTATCTATAGTAATTGAATTTTATCAATCCATTATTATTAAAAATGAAATTTCTTTTTAAAAGTGAAAATGTGAAATTATCAAAATACATTTGATATATAAACAATTTAATACATTGATTATTACCATCTTATGTCATCTTAATTTCTACTTATATAAACCATCATGATATCCTTGTAATACCTAATCATAATATAATCCATTGTGGCATTCATAGTTATTGACACATATTGCATAAATATCCAAGAAATTTTTATGACATTGATATTGTATCTTATATGATTTCAATCATACTATAAATTTTCAAGTTCATCTTAGTCTTGGTTTATTGAAAACCATAGAGAAGATACTTTCTTCCAAATCTCATATAAATGAGACTTATAATGAAGACTACCATTACCATACAATATTTCTGTTAATATCATTCTTGATATTGTATTTTGGATACTTTTAATTATACATAATTAATCAATCACTATGTCATAATAAACATCTTATATTTTTAATGTTTCAACTCAATAAAATATATCATAGTTTTTTAGTTTGGTGTTTCTCTTGTCACATTATATCAAATACATTATATTTTAATGGAAAAATATATACTATAATCTTGGGGCATTATGGTGATAGAAATAATTATCCTTCTAAATAAAGAACATTGAAATTAGAGAAAATCTTGTTAGGAATTAGGATCTAGGTTGGAGAATATTTCTTCTCGACTAAATCATAAAGATGATAAGATCAAGAAGCATGAAATGTAACTGAGATCCCCAAAGGGAAAAGAGAAGTTAGATACTTTTATTATGTCATCCTAAACAAGTAGAGAGTGAATATTTCTAAATCTATAATTTTTATGTAAGATTAATAGTTCTTCCAAATTTAAATGTAATGTATTTTAGAGGAAAGTAGCTATAATGTTTTACTACTATGGAGAATTTTTGTACACTGTGAGAGTGTGTCTAGAATCCCAAGCACTCACTGGTAGAATTAAAGTAGCTGTATCAATATATCAATAGATAAATGAATACATTAAACATATCATAATATTAGATGCTTTATATGTGTTAACTATCTATATATGTAGAGAAGCGAAGTATAAAAGGATAAAAAAGGATTATAATGAATTCTTATGTCATTATAACTAACTAGAGGAAAGTTTTCAAAAAATGAAAATTTATTAAGGTTTTTTTCTTCTATTTTGGAGGAGAAATATAGAGCCTGATAAAATTTTAACTTATCTCCAAAATTAGTTCACTCATTGTAGATATCTTGTAAATAACATATGTATTTTTGTAAATAGAATAATGAAGCCAATCCATGAGAAAGGAGGATGAACATTTCAAGACAGATTCACCAAGGATTAATAAGTATTGGGTGATTAAAATGGATATTAAATTGTATATAAATGAAGACTTATATAATGGTTTCACATATCATACCACTAAGAAAGAGCTAATGACATGTGGATGAGACCTCCAATGATGTAGTATACTTGTTGGGATATGTAAGAAAAATTAATTATTGTAAGAAACATGAATAAGTGGGACCAGTCACACAATGGATGAAAAGGAAAATTAAATGAAAATAAATAATCATAGAGAGACTATATATATTGAAATATTTCTAAGTGGTATCACCCAAACGAGGACCAATAGTAATGATTAAAGGAATGATAGAAACATCAAGTTGGTTCATCACGAAAAACCATAATCCTCTACTTGAGTTTTTTAGAGGTACACCTCTTCCCACATGTTTTAATGTTAATAACTATTATTAAACGTATAATTAAGGGGAAGGTAGTCTCTATATAGTCGTTTTTCTGAAAGGGATGATGAGATTGAACTCAAAAAAATATGGAAACTAGTAGAGTCAGAAATATTAAAATCATCATTTTTAATTTGGTATAAATAAAAATGAATCAAGGATAAATCAAACTTAATAAGTGATTTTATATATAACTACTATAATAATTTATTTTATTGAAATTGGAATAAAGGATAACAAAAATTGAGGTTCTCTAAGAAAGGAAGTCTAAGTGCATCTTTGATAACATGTGACACTCCACCTGGGGGGATGGAACCTAATGTAAAATAATATAAGAGAGGGTGGCCATAGGTAACCATGGAATCCAATAAATAAACCACATGATTTCCTTCACACCATGTACAAAGTATCTCCATGTTGTTGGAGAGAATATCCTTGCACTCGTGGATCAAGTAAGTTATTTTCCTTGGAGAAGCTAAGATGCCAATGAGGGAGCTCAAAATAATTCTGGAATCTATTTCCACCATGGATAGGGTGATGTTATTTTATTTTTATAGAGAAATAGAATTACACATCTCCAATGCCTCTTTCCTAAGGGAGTTACCTGACCCATAAACGTCACTAAAGTCTAAGAACACCGGACCATAAGCATCATGAACCATACCACCACCACATATGAAACTAAAACTACATGAACCATCAATGTTGAGATTGATACTAGAGATAGATGGGGACAAGAAAACCCAATGACCCAACTTCTTGGGTCTAGAGAGACATGAGGGGTGGGGGCTATTGGGAAAATATCACATGAGAGAGGGAACTATCTCCCACTACTTCAAGAGGCTAGCCGATTATTCAATAAGATATTTGGCCCTTACATCTGGTGCTAGAATAGAGAAACGAGCACCATACTGATCCTGGTTTTGTGCCTTCAAAATGCACCAACACCTTGACAGCAGAAGGATGAACTAGGCCTTCTCCTCCTTGATGCTCTCAGAGCCGTAAAACCAGTTCTGTAAGAAACTATTGGTAGAGTCCACCAATAGAGCAGGAGATGTAAACTCACCAAGATCTCCCCAAATCAAGTCTTCCAATCCACTTTGTAAAAATAGATGTAGTGTAGACTCCTACAAAGGAGACATGCAATAGATTCACTTTGAAGCAAGTTGCACACCCTTTCCTTTAACCATCAACTCTATACGGAAAGCATGATACTAGATTCTCTATTTAAAAAAGATGAATTTGATAGGATTATATTGAACTAGAGACTACATCCCCATGGTTCAATTTCAGGCTATATAAGCATCACCTATTTATAGGACTTATCAAAAATCAATCCACTAGAGGAGTTTATGATAATGCATTGGTCGGGGGACCCCGCCAATATAATACTATCAAACATGTGTTGTGGTCGCTGTTAAGAACTTCCTGAATAAATAATGGATCAGAGCTATAGTTATTGAAGGATAATATGGGCATATGGTAGCCTTTGAAATCCAATAGACCACCCTATTTTAAACGACAAAAGATGATACCATCCCCAAGACAGGATCCACTGATAATGATTAAGAATCATGGGAACATGGGAACATATAGAGTTACAAATGCAGGAGGGAGTTTTAAAATTATCTCATGTTATAAATCAATACTTCCCTCTAATAATCTGAATCCATAGGGAGCACCCCTTGATAACCTCCCAAATAAGTCTTCCCTATAAGTAGTTCATAGCCTGCTCCATAACCATAACTCCAATTCCCCATGTGCAACCGACCAAGCAAGTTTTCTGCAAGAGGCCCACTAGAATTTACCCTCATCTTGATCATTCTAGATAAATCCATTCATGATATTTTCAATCTAGTAGATAAAAGTCTTGGGATCCTTTATGTTATATAAGATATGTATCAGGATAGAGGATATAACACAATTAACAAGGGTGATTCTTCCACCAAATGATAGGAAACTATTCATCCAATTGTTAATACGGTTGGTGGTATTTCTAACCATACCTTTAATGCTTCTGAAAAGTATCCTTCCATGGAAAATTGGGAATCAAAGGTATACCATAGTAATGTTATTTCTATGAATGCCTAAGGTTGAATAAATAGTGTTACTTCTTCTATCAGGGTAGGAAGAGGGAAAATAAACCCCTCCCTTGTCCCTTTTAATAATTTCCCCACTCTAATAGTTATAATAAACCATGATGTCATTTAATACATTGATTGAATACCTATGACCATTGATGATAACATGTAGAGTAATATAAATTCCAAAAATAACCATTAATGTTTCTTACTTTGATGATGTTTTCTTATTGAATCTGTAATTTCATGATGAAGAGCCTAATCTGGTACATCAATGTCATTAAATCCTCAACAAATATAACTAGTGTAATAAAGAATATTTTTTGATCAAGAAGAGATATTAGGATATAAATTTAGTGGTATTATTCCACAAATAATAATAAGATAACTCAAAAGTAAATGGAAATAACTTGTATGAATTTCATCTATATCATTATAAATAATAATAATGTGGTATGGACCAACTATTCACATGTATACCAAAATCCACTAGAAGAAATGTTTCATAACAAAAAAAATGGTTTCCACATGATTATATCTATATTATTATCTGATATAGATTAATTAATGCATTTATGGGGAGTGGTTGGTGAGCACTAAAAGGATATTTTTCCTTATTTGGAGAAAGGTTATGGCCTATAAAGAAATGAAGGACAATGAACATGAATTGGTATCATGAGTCTACCCTAAAAAAGTCATATTAGTTGGTTCATAATAATGTTTGTATAATTGTATTATTATTCATTGATTTTTCACTAATGGTTTCATAAAATTTTGTTTGAGATCATATAAGTTATTATTGAAATTATTTATTATCTAGAGATGTATTGATCTTCGTGTTTATATAAGTGAGTTTCATGTAAAACATTGATGTTTATGACTGAAAATTTTATTTACAAAAATTATTTTTGATGTAGTTTCAGTTCAATATTTTTAGATGAGTCTAGTTCATGTTGAAAATTAACCCACTGAAAATCTTTTCCTAGAATGCAGTTGGATAAGGGAGATGTTTTAGAGATTAAAAAATTAATATATGGAATTTATTTCATTTTATAATTGGTATAGAGGCAGAAGTTTAAATCTTGAGATCCTCTGGTGATAAATGATACATATGTATAATTAATAAGTATTTGGGTGAATCTAAAGGTTTCATGGTGAAAAATAGAGCTAATAGTTCAAGCACTAGAGGTATTTTTGGAAGTGGTAAAGACATGAATTTTTTAAGATCACTTTCAAATAGTTGATCGATCCACTAGGTTTATAAATATCAACTAATGGTAAAATAGTATCTATATAAGATAGAATATCCACTACTGGAAAACAGACCTATCCCCATAGTTTTCCCCAAAACCGTGGGGATAGACCCCCCTATACCCACGGTTTTCCAAAACCGTCTGTATAGGGGGGTCTATCCCCACGGTTTTGGAAAACCGTGGGGATAGGTCCTGAAAAGTGACCTATAACCACAGTTTCCCAAAACCTTGGGTATAGGGGTACCTATCCCAACAGTTTTGGGAAAAACCGTGGGTATAGGTCTGGGCTAAAATACCTATACCCACGGTTATGAAAAACCATGGGTATAGGTCACTTTTGTCTGCGTGGGAATTTTTTTCCGTGCGAAGGAATTTTTTTTGGCAGGACCCTCTACCCACAGTTCTCCCCTCTATACCGACAGTTTTTATAACTATATTTAACAATATATATATATATATATACATATAGGTGATGTTAGGATAGTGGTTAGACGTCGTGTTTCCAGTGAAGAGGGTGCGGGATCGAAACTCGGCTCCTGCATTATTTTAGGACCTATACCCACGGTTTTGAAATCACGGGTAAAATCCATTGACATCATGGAAATTGGCTATGTTTCATTGAAATGGTGGCAGGACACCTATACCCACAGTTTTGGACAACCGTGGGTATAGGCTGGGGACCTATATCGACGTCGTTCCTGCCCACGGTTCCCAAAACCGTTGGTATAGGCTATACCCATGGTTTTGAACCATGGGTATAAGCTATTTTTCTAGTAGTGATCCCAATCAAATGGGATGGAAGGGGATTTCTTGTTCATGAGATTGATGAAATTATCTCTATCTAGAATGATGTTGTTTTGGAAAATTAGCATTCCCTAATAAGGTCATTGGAGAGGATATAGTGTATATTTGAAGTTAATTTTTTTCCAAAAAAGGGAGAGTAGTGTTTTTGGGAGATCCCCATGAATTTCAATGATAATGGGGGAGATAATTCTAAGATATATATATAAGTTAAGAGACCATTTTCATTTTATAGACAAATGGGGAGAGACAAAAACACATCATACATTTGTATACTATTTGGATAGAGAAGAATATGTGTAATAAGTAGAATAATAGTGGGTATAATCAACCATAAATCATCATCGTGTTTATGAATAATATAAATCTAGAAGGACAGTAAGTATTTATGGTAGTATTTTCAATGAAATAAAAATTGGAATGAATGTTAAAACCAGAGGGTGGTGTCTGGGATTTGTTAACAATATACATTGGATATATTATGGATGCATATTAATGTAAAAATATCATTTAGTTTTTTGTATATTCATCAGTGGAATTTTTAAAAATAGTTGTTCTAGTTTTTCAAAAAAAAATTAAATGATATAGCGGGTTTATTGTTAGAGGACATGATTAGATATTTAAATTTTATTTAGAAAGTGGTAATGTTTCCGATATTTTATTCTATACGATGAGTAGAATTTAACCTCCAAATGTTAATGAAGTACAATGAAAGAACTAACTGCCATTTATTATTTTGGTATATTGAATGTAGAAAAACGGTTGATTTCTGATGATTTCACATGTCATGATGGAAATAGAATGATCTAGTTGTGCTAGTAGAGCTATAATCATTTAGAAAAGTCTAGTATGTAATATAATTCTTATTTCCAAATATTTTATATGGAAAATAAAATAAAGGTTCTCTTTTGTGCATGAGTTAAATTATAGTATAAGAAAGAGAGATTCAATGATGTCTAGTGAAAAATTCAATGGATTAAGATTCCCCAATAGAAGTTTCATTTATAATTTTTTTTAGTATTTGAATCTTACACATAAAACTGGTGTGTAGAAAAAGATCTTATGAATGTAAATGTTCTATAAGTTTTCATTTTTCTGGAGAAAGGGGATTTTATTCTATATGTTAGCAGATTTTTTTAAATTAAAGGAATGATTCTCACCCAAGTTAGGAATATATTTATGGAAGTTAATATTGTGTAACATTTTTAGGAAAAGGAATAATTCTTGTGAAAATAAGGACTTAATCAACTGGGGGTAGTTTTCACTTGAATTACAAGAAAGATTATAATTCTCATCAAAATTCTGATTTGGGTGAAGTTAGAGATAATAATGTTAAATGAAAATGTGTAGTTAAGAGACACAATTCTTTGGGAATGAAGAAAGATAACATGATTTTCAAAAAGGTGGAGTTTATTGAATGAAATGTTTCATGTTGTGTGAAGTGATGAGATTTTCTGATAAATACCTCAACCCCAAATAATAGGATTATGTAATTTAGAAGTGGAATATTATTTAGAGAGAAAAATTCTCTGGTTTTACCAAAGTAAAATTTTGAAATAGAGTGGCATGAACCATAGTGTTCCAAGAGGGACTTTTTTAAATAATTAAATTACATAAAAATATTATTTAGGAAAACATTTTTTTGGTGAGGTATAATATTTTGTAACAATAAATACCTTTAGTAGGTTCATCCATGGGGACTTAAAAGTCTATAATTACCGGAATATATGCAGCATAAAAATATTCATTTGGGTAATCATACCAAGGGAACATAACAAAGAGATAATTTGATAGACCATCATGTCCCGAAACTAACTAAAAGATACTCATGTATATAAAATGGCTCTATAATTCACAAAATCAGTGAGTGTAATTAAGAAGAGGTATTATCCCTAGGATTGGTAGTGCACCTTTCCTAAATATTCTAATAACTATTGTGAGTAGTATTACCCTATCGTATGTCAAAACACTGTTGACCTATACACCATGGATTCACCCTTTATTGGAGAAATTAGCAATGTCCCTATGTATTATGAATGCCTTACATTTATAAATTCATATATATTATTTTATATTATCTAGATCAAAATAGATAGACCATGTTTATTCTAATAAGGGAATATGATTTGTATGACCTACAAGGCTTAAACAATAGAAAATAATTAATAAGTGCTTAACCTTATTTTCCCTACTTATTATGGTTCTTGAAGTTAATCTGGACCCAACATATAATCTAGAAAAAAAATATCTAAGTGTTTGTATCATGCTTTAAGTCATTTCATCAAAAATATTTAATTAAATTATTCCCACAGAAAATGATGACCTCATATATGTTTTCCATATAGTGATCAAAGTCTCATAAATTACTATGTTTGTGTCACTTTGGCATTTCTTCCACCATGTAGATATTTAGGTTAGAAATAATTCAAATCATATCACTTATTATTATTGGATATTTGAATATAAAAACCTTTTTCAAATCCATTATAGGGATAAAATCAACTCTATTCCTCTAGAAACAAAATCTTATTTGGGTATCCCAGCTATGTGTAATCTAAATAAAACACTAATAACAATCACATAATCTTCTTTGTGTGAACCATTCATTTCATTAATTACATATTATAATATCAAGTTACTGAGATTTCATAAGGATGACCAAGTTGGATGTTTATAGTCTTGATAAGTTCTTCTATGGAAGTAATATACCCTTAGTATTTGAGGGATTTTTTTAATGTATCACCAATTTAGTATATATATTTTGAATATTAAATTACTATCCTTTTCATCACATCAAATCATTATTATATCATGTTTTATTCATTTATTATTCATTCTTCAAAATAATTTATTTTTTGGAATCCTTATTCCATTCACAAATTTAACATGTTCATATCATATAAATGTGTAACAATTTACACAAGATAATTCTTTTTACTCACCCAAAAATAGAATCCAAACATATTATCACATATCTAAATGAATATTTTATATAATATTTCCATATAAATTTTTCAATTACATGAATTTTATAATCATTACATGTGAAAATATAAAGATAAAGAAATCCAACCCCACCTTTATAGAACGGGGAATAAGCCATTAAGGTAGTGCGAATTCCGACGAAAAATCCTTCAAACCAAGGCTACTTTACTAAATTTATATTCCAATTCATCATAAATTTAATACCTAATATATAAAAAAACATTAAACAACTAAATTCAAGATAAAAACTTTTATTAAAAAATAAGGTTAAGGAAGAAGAAATCAAAAACTTATGTTGGCATAAAAAACATGTAATTCCTGGTATGTAAATGTTTAATAATCTACTTACCACATAAATTAAATCATTCAAAATATTAAATTTTTTAAAAAAAATTCATCACTATGTAAATTATAAATTAATAAAAAATAAATAACTCTTTCATTTATTTCATAAATATGAAATAATAATATAAAAATTTAATATTTAATCTAGGCATGGAAATATCCTCTTTATAATTCATAAGACTAATCTTTTATAAAAAATTTATAAACTATAATCATTTGAAGCCAAAATAATAATTTTATTCATTTTTATTATAATTTATATTATGATTAATATAATGTGATTATCAATCATAAGACACAATATGGTAAAATTGTACACTTATGTCTCAGGTTCACTTTTGTGGAAATGGAAAAGACCACTATATATGGATCAACCCATATGTAAGAGAGATTATCATACAATGGAATTTAATATCATTAGAAGTGGCCCTTACATATATAGTAACCCATATATAATATGTTTTTATAGGAAAAGGTAAAAAACTTATATATTTGATTGTCTTTTATATATTTAGTAACCTGTAGATAAGTGTTTTTAATTTTTCAAGTAAGGGAAAACCATTACATATGGGGTAAAATTTAAATATAATATAGCTCAAAAGGTGTAACCCCTATTCATTATGTTTTATTTAATGATATATTATATATTATTATTATTATACATTGCATCAACTTCACATAGATTGAGTTTTTATCATAGCCTATAGATCACGTTTATAATAGTTTAATGTAAAAAACAAGAACATAGATTTTACAAATATTTTACCAAATGATAATTATTATTTATACCCTATGACTAAGGAAACAAAACCACACATTACTATATCTTATATCATAATACTAGGAAGATTTATCAAATAAAATAATTTTTTTCCACATCATATAATTAATTTGATATAGACTTAACCAAATTGTAGAACACATGTTCTTTGTAACATCTGTGAAATAATATGTTTATTTATTAATGATATTGAATTTGATACCAATGGTGGTTTTCAAGGGATAATATCATGATCATGGAAATATAGATAAACTTTTTATATATTCAATATATCAATACAAGTCAATATAAAAAATGAAGAACATAAAATAATACGAGTACCTGAAATTGAGTAAAAACTATACTAGAAAAACTTGAAGAAGCATGTAACAATCTCAGTTTGAGTTATGTCATTATTTTTTGGATTTTTATTTTTTATTAGGATGTTTTTTAGGTTTTTGAAATATCTTGTGGTGCTTTGTTTCATAAGGGAAATTTTATGATTTTTTAGGTGTACTATTGGAAACACCATGCCATGGGGCTCATTGTGTAGTTCCTAGAGTTCCCTTGTGTGAAATGATGAGTAACTAAGCCTGGTAGAATATATGGATGAGCCATGAAGCTTATGCATGAGTAAAGTTGATGGACCATGGTAATAAATACACCATAGTGGTTAGTGTTCTTCATAGGGAGTCCACTTATGTAACATGAAAGGGAAAAATGGTTAGTGTTGGGCATTATCTCAACCATGGAGAGAAGGGAGTCTTCTTATGCACCACATCAAGCATGACTTCATTATGACCTAATAGAATCCATGGTAAAAAAATAGGTTGTACTTATGAAAAAATGATAGTTTGGTCACCATTTTGGGGTTGTGTTAAATATAACCAAATTAATGGTTGACATAACATGCAATAATGTTAGTCTAAAATATCCTTTTCATAACTGATTCAAGAACTGAGTCTCTAGATGGAATTAATATCTTTGAGTGAGGCCATGCTTGATTTATATAGAATGGTTTTTATGGTTATTTATACTCATTATCACCTACAAAAACCCTTCATATTGGTCTCTGAGATAGGGATTTTAAATTACACATCTTTGATAGATAGATCTAGATGACTCTTCTCTATCTGATTATCTTCATGCAAGGTGTTTTGGGTTGAATATTTCAAATTTGTTTTTTCAGTGTGAATGTATGCAATATATGGGTTTTCAATCTTTCCACTTTCTAGGGAATGCGAAGTATCATTTATTTTTAATGGAATTTATATCTTCTTTGAAAATAATTCTTCATGATGAAACTCTACTGAAAATTACTCTTACTAGTTGATATAGAAGCCATGGGATGAGGGTGACACACTTAATAAGTATAATAAAATGATTTAACTATTTCAATTGAAAAAACTGGGTTTTAGGTGTGAAATTTTACTAAAATCATGGATGTGGTGCATGTTCATATTTTCATTGTATGTTACCTTGTTGGAAAGGACATGGCACATAATACCATACTAGTGGTGTTATAAGGTATATCACCAAGTGACAAATTTTAGAAGAACATGTCACTGATCACGAGTATAGGGATTTTCATTCAAAATGGATGAGTGTGTAGAGACCCGGATTTTCCATGTATTTTTTAATTACAAGTAATTATTACGATTATGCAAAAATTGAAGGCGCGTGATTCCGTGGCCCGGTGTTCCTAAAATGAATTTCTAATTTTTTTGTCAAGGTACGTTTTGTAAACACATGAGAGGAATTTTCTATCTTTTGAACTGGTGCTTGCATTAAAAATTTGAGGGCACCGTTGAATCCATAGTGTCGAGATTCTCTTAAGGGAGGAATTACATTGACTGCAGTAGGTCTGGAAAAAAATTTATATTTTGGGGAATTTTTAAAATAATAAATAAAGTAACTTTTTTATTTTACATTCTTTCTTTTTCCTACAATGGACAAGTGACAATGCGGGATCATCAATGTGTCAATCCATTAGATAGAATGACCTTTAAATCATAAGTAACATTAATGTTGGAGAATTAGGAAGGTTACTAATTATTGATCTGCCCATTTATTCAATGAACGTTGCTTGACCTCCCCCTCTCCTATTTATATGGAGCTTGGGAAGAGGTATCAACACTTCTTCACAAAGAAATGAAGTGCTGAAAAAGTGAAAAGAAATCAAACCCTTGGAGGACAGAGATGGTTCCGGCAAGCGGTGATGAGTGACAGTAAAACCCTAAACCAATGATAGGTGATAAAGCGATGCCATTGGAGGCTAGTTGTGGGGGATGGTGAACACTAAACCACATCCTCAACCCTGAGCATTTCTCCATCGTTCATGAGGTATGTTTTAATCTTGATTTTTTTTTGACAAGTTTTTTGAAACCTTTATACCCTATTACTATCATCTTAACGCAGAGGGTGCTTCCCAAATGAACAAGGACCAGTCCGTTCGCCCTTTTGTTGAATGTTGGTGCATTCTTTGCTAGCTTTTCCTTCGGGTTGGATGAGCACCGGGGCGAAAAATGATGGTGGCGGCTAGCACTAGCTGACCATAGAGGAGGTGCGACATTCTATTGCATGTCGCCATTGAGAAATGGGCTACATCTGAAGCCGCGACTGATGAAGGTAGTGGCCGGCATACTGGCCAGCCGTGAGGAAGTAGGTGGCGCACCCGCACCGCCAAAGGAACCAGCCGCGACTGTCGGAAGAGGTGACTGACACACCATCTAGCCATGGAAGCAGAGGGTGGTTCACCCGCACTGCAGGAGGAACTGGCCACCACTCATCCGCTATGGTGGTTGGAAGCGGCAGACGACACACCAGTCGGCTGTGTAAGTGGAGGGTGGTGCGAACAGCATGCCGCCGGTGGAGCCATGAGACTGATGCTGCGATGGCGGGACCCGTAGTGGGTCCTACGGGTTACTTGGTATTGCCAAAGGAACTTATACTTCACCTACCAAATGGGGGGAAACCCCCCCTCCTTGCTAGCTTGGGTGGACCGTTGGTTGTGCCTCCTGCGGGCTACAACCCACGTGACCGGGCCACCTTCCCAGTGGGCCTCATGCCCAGTGGGCCGGGCCACCCCCTTGTGGGATGGGCCATGCCCACCTTGTGGGTAGGACTAGACTAAAGACCTTCAACCTAATGGGGTTGGACCAGACCTCGGCCCAACCGGACCCAAAAACAACTAATGGGGGCATATCTTGGGAACCAGACGTCAGTTTGAAGAACTGTCTATGGAACTGGGATACTTGGATCTAAATGGTTCCCTTTGTATACTCCAATTGAGTTTTGGAGAAAGTTGGAGTATGGCCGGGTTGGATCAAGCCTGAATCCAACTGGTCCCTCAGAATGAAAACACTTATAACTCACTGACCGAGAGTCCGATTGATGCACCATTTTTTGTGTTGGAACCATTATGACATGTCTATCCTTTGGGTTAATTATTTGTGGAGATTAGTGGTAGTTGAGGTATAACTGATATCTCAAGGGACATATTCTATAGAACTCAAGCACATTGGGTGAGAGGAATCCTATGGCAGGCTCTAACGTGAAGAATGAACATCGATCCTATATGGGTACATAGTTATCAATCTTGTGTGAGTAATATTATATCAGATCCTATGTGGGTCAGTGCTTAGTGATCCTATGTGGTTCAGCACATACAGATCCTAAGTGGGTCAAATCCTGTATGGGTACGTTGGGGTTAATACATATCGATTCTGTGTAGGCAAAAAGTAGTACTTCATAACATAATAAGATGATCCACCTTACGAAAAAAATCTGTAGTTCTGTACATAAATTATACCTTGTGTGAGATGAGTCCTTTAACTTTTTGGGTTTAACATTTTGGTGTTACCTGTGTGGTACTTCTATCTTCGTGGTGTTACCAGTGTGGTACGCCAATATTCTTGGTGTTATCTGTGTGGTACTTCTATCATCGTGGTGTTAGCTGTGTGGTACTTTTATCTTTTCTGGTATTACTTGCGTGGTAATTCTAGCTTCATAGTGTTACATGTGTGGTACTTTGACCTTAATGGTGTTTTCTTCATGCTGTTAACTATGTGGAACTTCTACTTTCATGGTGTTATCTTTGTGGTATTCTTACCTCATGTATGAGATGAGTATTTCATGATAACTTAGGTATATGTATGGTCATATACCTAAGAAGAGTTGATTTATATTGCTTATTTATTTGAGATTGAGGTGTTTCGATGTGGTATTTCTTTTGTGGAACTATGGGAGACCTACGAGGGTCTTGGGTCCCTAATGAGTATCTTTATACTCCCCCCTACACAGGCTGAACTCGCACTTTATTGTGTCTTTTACAGATTACATACAACATTGATCGAGGCTGAGAGAGCCAGGACTGGACGGTGCTCGGAGGCAGACCATTTGGCTTGATGTGACATAGAGACTAATATTTGTGGGCTACACCTACCCATGTGGTAGGATCCTGAGAGGATGATTCGGGAGTTGTTTTGTACTTTTTAGTTGTACTTGTACTTTTTTAGTTGGGATTGTATTATGGCCCCTGTAATTTTAGCACACATTTACTACATCAGTTTACTTTGTGGTTGCTTTTGTTGGGTTCTTGGACGGTGTGACTACAAATGTAAAAAAGGCAATGCCTTCCCTCTTTAGGGACACACCTTTTCAGTTCTAGTCACCATCCCTGGCCTATTGAAGGCAGGATTGGGGTATTCATGGCATGAGCCATGAGGGATGGGTCGTGATAGGGTCTGCGTGTGTGTGATAACATCAAATGGGTTTTCCAAGTGGTTTAGGAAGAACTGTTTCTACTACCTAGGAGAAATATATTATTTTAAACTACTCTTGGCATTTTTTCTATATTTTTCACACAAAAATGGTGGAACTATTTTAACTTTTTGGTAATTTCTACAAATATTGAAAAAAATCTATATACTAAACTAATTCTTGTTTTAGTGGAATATTTGAAATGTCTCTTGGTGTTTTCATACTAGGTATGATTACTCACCCCCTTAATAAGAACTTAGGTACATATAAGGATTTTTTCAATGATAAAATAAATGTATAGATTTCATATATCTCTAGATGTGGAACTTGTTGTAGCTTCCACAGATGTTGATGATGGACAATAAGATTTGGTCATGTTAATGGAGTCAGGAGAAGTACCGCCTTAATGTTAATATCTTTCTTTATTTATATTCCTATTGGTTTTACTTCTTTATATTTCAGCTATTTCTATGATATTATTATTTATTGTATTTGGAGTTATATTGTTTACTTTTTATGAATCATATATTATTGGTTTATTGGATTATTTTTTGAATGGTTGAGGATATATAAATAGAAAGTCATCCCTCAATGATTTATTAAGCCCTTAACATTTATTTCTGGCCTTTTTAGTCCAGGGGATGAAACCAAAGGTTAATAGCCCCTCAAAATTTTCACAATCCAAGGAAACACAACCTTTATATATAAATTATAAAATGGTAAAAAACATGAAATAGAATTTAGAAAATATTTTTAACATTTCCATAAAATAATAAGATAAAGATCATATTAAAATATTATTTTCGAAAAGATAATGTGATTTTTTTAAAAAAAATTACTTTTAAATATAATATTCAATAATTTACTACTAAAAAGAAACATAAAAATTATCAAAATGGAATTCACAATGCAAGATTAAACATTTTATTGTGAAAGATGGAAATTATTTTTAATATTTTGAAATTTTTTTATTGAATATCCACATCATAAATTTTTTCAATGACAATTATTCTTCATAATTTGAAAAGATAAATGTGATGATCAAAATATATATCAATATAATGTGATTTAAAATACAGTGAACTTTAGCAGGAATATGAAAAATTGATATAGAAGACAATGATATTACTTGCGGAGGGTAGGAATTATTCTTAATGATGTCATAATTTAATGGGGAAGAAATTAATCAAGAAGTAAAATAGGAATTAAAAGTTTTATTTTCATAAATATAGTAGGGATATTTTTATATAAAATCTCTGGGGGAGGAAACCAATCATAAGATCAAGAAGTTCATGAGAAATCATTATAACTCAAATAATGTTTGGTTGAGTAAACAAAAACTATTACATCATCCTTATACTTCGAATTTAAAAACCCTGAATGGTAGAACATGATCTATATGTATAAATACCTTATATTAATTGATATATTAATGATAAATTAAATCCATTTATGATATATAAACCACAAAAGTAAGTAAGTGGTGAATACAAATCATATCCCAACGAAAAAATCTAGTTGCAAAATCTCTTACCTTTAATCCCACTTAACCAAATGTTTTCTAAACACGTTTATAAAAGAAATAACTATATTAATGACCAATTGAATAACCTTATTTATACCTTTAAATTTTTATAAACTTCATATATAATCATTAACTACAAATTTAATAGTTATATTTTATTTTCATTAATATATGTTATTAGATATGATTGTCTGTTAGGTTATAGTTTCATAATTGTTGGGTTGGTTCTTATTTATTTATTGAAAGTTAATAAATATAATATATTATATGAACCAAAATAAAGGCTCTATAATAATTTAAAATGTTCTAATTTAATTTCATATGTATATTTTTTAGGATTCATTCTGATGAAGTTGGTGAGGAGCTTGTTTTTGTAATTTTTAATATGAGCAATGTTAATAAAAAGGAAAACATAAGTATAATATATCAATATCAAAAAATGAACATTGTTCTATCATTAATTTATACTAACAGAATTATTTAATTTCCCATATTAATCCATGATATAAGTTTATAGAATTATTTAAGTAGGTGGTTAAAATGATCGAAACCATACCAAATTTTAATCCATGGGTGAGTATGATTAATTAATTGATTCCATTTGAATAATATAATAATTATAGAAGTATAATAATATTATTTGGATGATTTAAGGTGGTAAATGAAGCTATAATAGAGTTATATAAACAAAAAAAATACTATATTGAAAAATGAAATACACTAATTTTGTGGAGGCCATAGTCATTATGTTTGCACATGCAGTGTGTTCGTTTACATAAAAAATAAATGAGGTAATATTTGGTTTATATTTTATAGGTATTAATAATTTTTTAATTATCATATTAACAAATTAAATAACACATTTGAATCATACTTGTAATTTTATTATGAAAAATGGTTCAAGTTGTTTAAGATGATGGTAGACTGCATTTAACACTAGAGGAATTTTTATTTTTTTAATGGTCTGGAAGAGAGTATAAAAGGAATATTAAACTAGTCTAATATTATATAAGAAATTTAAAAATAATTTATTATCATAATTTCATGTTTATAATAGGTTTTAGGTGGTAGAATGTTTTTTTTGGAGAACTATGTTGAGAACTTTACCTCTCCCTTTGGATGTTATCCCTTGGGTAACACCTTATGGCCCCTAAGCTTGGTAATTTGGAAATTACAAGGCATCTAGTACATGAAGAAGAAGTTAAGGAGTCACTACATGAGATTTTTGGTTGAGATAATTCCTTTTTAAATGGTTTATAAATGGTTTTGTGGTGATATCCTTTTATTTGTGAATAAAATGGAATTTGTGCAGATACCCATTATTTATTCAATGATGGAATTGCACTATTATAACATCAATGTCTCTAGAAGTGGGATATAATAAATTTTATGGTCATATATATTCAATTAATCTTATAACATTCATTTTCACAAATTTTCAAAAAAATCAAGTCTTTTCCCAATAGACTTTTGCATTTTACCATTTTTGGTTTTTACGCTGGTAATGAGTTTTTACCCAAGTAATTTATATTTTAATAAAAATATATGGAAACCTATATAACCATTTTTTTTATTTTATAAACCAAAATTTGGGCTCCATATAATGTAATTAAATTTATAATTTATGAAAATTAATTTTTATTTTAAAACGTATAATATATTGAAAACATTTTGTTAGAAAAATGATATTTTAACAATTATGTATACATAATCTTATACAACATTAATTAATAAAAATAAGAGTGATAATTTATTTTTTATAAGTGTAAATATCAAATTAGTGTTATTATATAAAATAAATCAGTTTAATTTATAAGATAAAATTTCCCAAAAATGAATGAAATGATTATTTAAGAAAACACTTTCACCATTATCAGGGTCATTAACTTTATTCATAATAATCATACTTTTATGCCTAAAATAGATATTTATATTTTTATATAATAAAGAAATTATTATCCAATATTATAAATACATTTTTTTAAATTTAAATTCAATAAATATCAGAAACAAAATTCCAATATAGGCAAATAAAAATAGTATCTAGACTAATTTATTTTTTATGCTTCCCAAACAGTGAGCATGGGTTTTATAAATTCAATATAGCATTTTTAAATGAATAATTTTACTTTATAAATATATTTTTGGCCTAATAATTTTTTTATATGTTCTAAAGTAATATTCACTTTATAACAAATCTATAATCATTATTATATTTGTAAACCTCATTTTTTTACTATTTATGTAAAAATATATTATTTTAGAAAAGCCCAAAAAATATATTATCAAGAATTTTATTATTAATAAAATATATAGTTAATTTGGTCAAATTAATATCCTAACTATAGATAATTTTACCATCAAATAAAACATACAATTAAAATGAAACTAGTTTTCATAGCAAAAAAACATTTTAAAATTTCAAATTTTCTTATTCTTATTTCTTTTCAATTACCAATTATAATGATTCTGATATGTTAATCATATTAATAATATATATTATGTATAATACATTCTGTTTATTAAATTAAATTTTATGAAAATATAATTGAAAATCATTTTTAGCATAAATATTCTTATAAACTACTTATCTATAGTAATTGAATTTTATCAATCCATTATTATTAAAAATGAAATTTCTTTTTAAAAGTGAAAAGGTAAAATTTTCAAAATACATTTGATATATAAATAATTTAATACATTGATTATTACATGGTTATGTCATCTTAATTTCTACTCATATAAACCATCATGATATCTATAACACCCCGAGATTTTATGAAAAATATTCTTTTTAATTTCATTAATGTCTTGTGTTGTACGCTACACCAAAAGGAGCTTGAAAAACACGCATCTTTGACTTGCCTTGCACGCAATCACAACCTTCCTCAATAGCGTGTGTAGTACGCAATATTGAGTTTCACGAAACAACGATATGCTATTAAAATATTATTAAAACTAGCCGTTATGAATGGTAATAACCACTTTTTAAAATTTTTAGCTCTCAAAATGGACTTCATTTTTGGATTCGGAGTATCGAATTTATCCTAAAGTGAAATTTTGGTACTTTTCGGATAACTTTCATATTCTGATGAATAGTGAAAATTGCTAAATTATAATTAAAAACAACCTTTTTAATCGAAATAATTAATAGTGATAAATTATTAATTTGAGTGGTTTTAAAGTATATTTAGAATATATTTTTACAATTTAATACAATGATGGTCATTGAATGTAATTTCACATTTAAACCAGACATAATCAAGTGTCAATCTTTTGATAGATATTGTTTCTTAAAAACACGCTATTTGTTTTAACAGCGGGATTTAATTATAAAATTAATTAATGCAACTTCTATGTTATGAATTTGGTAAAATAGACATCATTTTTGAATTTGGAATATGAAATATAGCTTAGGATGAAATTTTGATATTGTTCTGAAAAACATCAATTTTTGATGAATAGTGAAACTACTAAGTGGTAGTTAAAAAACTGAATTTTTCATAAAACATAATTTTACAGCTTCTGTGATTGGAATTTCAAAAATCCGAGAGACACGGTTGATGTCAGTAAGTAAAATGTGGTTCAATGAGATGAAAATAATTTTTGGTGAATAGTAACTTTTTACTTTTATTTACCACGGTTAAAAGTAAATAGGATAATTAAGGGTGAGAATGATATTAATATTACCCTAACACATGTCCTAATTCTATTGGAAAAGTGTATCTCGACCAAAAACAACCTGAAGTGTAAAATATTATCATTTAGGCCCACTTGGATTAGATTAGGACATTTATTATTATTTAATTCAAAGAAGAGTTAAAAGAGTTAAAATCAAAGTATATTTATTAAAACATTTTTAATATAGGGTTGTACATAAGATAAATTCGATTGTAAATATTAATTAGAAATCTAAAAAGATTTCCTACATGATGGTATTTTATTTGTAATTTTTAGACATCAAATAATTTAATTTATTTATGACACAAAGATGATGTAGTAATTATCTTATTAATGAAATATTGACATAATTGATATTATAAATACCATAATAAATGTAATTTAAGACTTTTTATGAATTCCAATAATTTCATAGGTTACTATGATATATTAGTGTTGATTTAATCATCTTTTTTCGAACATATAATTATGTTATGACTTTCACAAAAATCATATATCAAATAGTGTCAAAATTGATACAAAATAGTTTTTAAATAAAATATTATATTATTAATTGTTATTTTATTCCTAAAAATCTAATCTTCAGCCAAATGACTTAGATAAGGATATATTTATTAATAATATACAATTTGGGGTTCGTTTGGCATGTTATAGTAAGTGTATTAACCATATAGTGAAAGCAAACAAAAAGACACGGTAAAAGTTAAATTATTTATCTTAGAGTTAAATCTAATTGATATGGTTAAAATAATACCCTAAATTTGTCTAAATCCTATTGGATGATAGGATTTCGACCCATCCCCACTTTAGCTTCGAAATAAGACCCTTTGGAACCATTATAAACCGATTTTTATAAAATAATATTTTGAGATATTCCTAAGGTGCCTCTCTCCTCCCTTATAAAAGGGCACCTCCTCCCCCTCCTCCTCACACCAATTTGAGCACTCAAGCTCGGCCAACCCCTGCCATTTTCTCCTCTCAACTTCCCTAGAATAATCCTAGAGGTCATGGTCTTCTTCAAAGACCAATCTTAGTTCCCTAAGTGGAGTATTCAAAGAGGCGTTCCAAAGAAGAGGTAATATCCATTATCGATCTTTTCAATTTCTTTCTTCTTCAACTTCTTCTTCTTTAGTTGTTTCATTATAAAGTAATAACATCAGTATTACTTACATACTTATATGTTATTATAAATATGAAAAAACTCTAATTCACCTTCTATCCATCCTACGGAAAAATGAAATCACCGCGCGTGCGTACGTACGGAATACCGTCTCCACGCCGTGGTGTAATCTATTTTCCACCATCACCTTACAAGGATGGGTATAATGGTGTAATGAGTAAATATTTATGATTATTATAATGTAATATTTATATTGAAATAATATATATATACTAAAATACAATTCCACGATCATAGGAACGATATCATCACTCGTGCGTACGTACGGAATACCGTCTCCACGATGTGATGCGACTCGTTCTACATGATCATCATTACATAGTAATTATATAAATGAATTGAATGAATAAATATGAGATATGTTACACTAATACCATTCTGGATATAGGGTATCTATAACCTTAAAAGATGAATAAGAATTTATTCGGCAAAACACGCATAAGAACAAAAGGCAATAAGGACCCGAGTAACAAGTAACAATGAAATATTACTAACAAGAAGCTAAGAATATAACCATATATGATATCATATCAATATGTATGATTCTGTAATAAGTCAATAACATTATTTAAACCATTATACATGAGATTCGGACACTTACAAAGCAATTCGGACCTAAGGTAAGGGAATATATCACAATCTCATTTTATCCGAGATTGTTTATACTTTGGTATTTACTGGGGTGTATTTTATCATCCAAATACATGTTTCCTCAATATGTAATATTATTTCCATCCACATAAAATTGTTTAAATCCAATTTTACTCTTCGGTGAGTTTTTTGTAAAAGATTTGAAAGGAATCTTTTGTCGTTTTTCATACGAGGTACTTTTTTACTTTTCCGACAAAATTACGAAGAATGTTTTTTTAAACTTATAAGGCATGAATGGATTTATAAAACATTATTTCCAAGAAGTTTCCTTTAAAAGTATTCAAGTTTATTTTTAATCAACTTATTTTAGTTTAAAATTGTATGACATGTTAAGAAAGGAAAAGTGTTTTTGAAGTAGAAAGGATATTTTCCTCAAGAATGGAGTTCAAGTATTTTATCAAAATTATTTTCCATCTAAGATAATAAAAGGGTTCTGTTTTTATCCCTATTATTACATGGATTTTATTATGTTGTGATGGAAATATTTTTATGAATTCCTTTATCTTATATGAATTTTTTTTATGATGTCATGTTGTTTAAGAATCCCATTTCTATTACATGGGTTACGCTATGATGTAAGGTTTATGATTATGTGGCACACATAAGAAAGGATTCATTATGAGATGGGTGGGACCTATATATCCCTCCAATTCATTAGGTAAAGATTTTATATCTCATGAGATAGATAGGGCTGGAACGGTAGGTTATACCGGTTCATTGAAACATGACTGGAACGAGTGTGACTCGGTTTAGAAAGGGACTTTGTCCACTAAGATAGTCTTGGCAATGAGTCTTGACTAACAAGAAATGATTCTCTATGATTATGTGTGTATGCCACAATGTTTCATGTTTTAGGTTATGATTATTGGGATTACATTTCACTTCTATGATTTATCCCATGTTATGATATTATGAGCTCTTTTGCAGGTTAAGATTTCCAAAAGCTATGTTCTTATGTATATGATGTGATTGAAATTACTTTTGTTTACCCTTACTGAGAATTTGAGCTCACCCTTTTATGTTTTCTTTTCCCCAGGATATAAAGAACGGTTTTAGGTATAAAAAAAAGGAATATCTTTATGGGAGATGTTGAAGATCTTTCACTATGATTAGAAGATTATATTCTGAGTTTCCAAAGACACTAAACTATTACGGTCCTTGTGTGTGTTTTTGTTATGTACTAAGTATTCAGCAAATGTAATGTAATGTCAATGTACGTCAGGCTTCGGGTCTCTACAGTTGGTATCAGAGGAAAGGTTTAGTCATCCTTTGGAAACTAGGATGCGAGAAATTTAGTGAGATCCCTAGAGATATTTCTAAGGTATGTCTAGGGATGTCTCTAAGGTTAAGTATACATATAGGTTATAGTCCTAGAATTGCGCTAACGATCATAAAGTTTAACCTAAGATGTTAGATATTGAAGTTACTCCCCCTTTATTATGATTTTTGCCTCTCACACTATTCTTTTTGGGTTTTAGACGATGGCTGGAACCCGAAGGAACCGTGTTGATCAATGCAATGGACAATGCAATGATTTTCCTCCAGAACAAACAAATGTTATGGGAGATGGAGTGCAAAATCTTATTGCTATAATTACACAAGCTATGAATCATTCTGGACTTCCAAATGAGAAGAGAAGGGAACAATATTCTATTGAGTCCTTCATGAGGCAACGTCCACCTTCTTTCAGTGGGTCATCTGATCCGATTGTTGCTGAACAATGGATCAGTACTAGTTCTTCAATGTTCTAAACATGATAAAGTCATCTTAGCAGTATATCGTTTGGAAGGTGAAGCTGATCAATGGTGGAATCTTATCAAGAATATGAGGCCAAGAGATGAAATTGAGTCCATGGAAAGGGACAAGTTCCAGAACTTGTTTTTCAGTAAGTACTTCCCTCGTATTCTTCGAACAAAGATGGAAAAGGAGTTTCTTGAGCTGAAGCAGAAGGATGATGAATCTGTTGGTATATACGAAGAAAATTTTACAAGACTTGCAAGGTATGCATCTGGCATTATCATACAACCTGAAAGTAAAGTTGATCGATTTTTCAGTGGCTTAAAACCAAGTCTTCGAAGGGCATTAGCTATAAGAGACTTCAGTAGCTATGAAGAAATTGTGCGTTGTGCTATCAAGGTAGAAATAGAAGTTGGTGTTACATATCCATCTCATGGTTTTGAAAAGAAACGAAAGATGGAGTTCAAGGAGAAATCTCAGAATAATGGTGAAAAGAAGATGAATGTTTCCTTATGCTCAAAGTGTGGAAAGAAGCATGGTGGAGATTGTCTTAAAAGGACTAGAAAATGTTTTAAGTGTGGAAAAGAAGGTCATCGAGCAGCTGAGTGTCGAAGTAATGGAAAAAGGGTTTCTAATGATGTGAACAAAGCAAACACTGCAGAGAACGCACCACCAACACTTCAATGCTTCATGTGCAAGGAAATGGGGCATTATGCTAATAAATGCCCTAATCCAAGGGTTAGTGATGATCAACATGAGAAACCATTTAAGTAAAAGGACAAAGGGAAGTCACATGCGATCACTATTGGCGATGTTGAATATGGTAACGATGTGGTGGAATGATTAAGTGTTTATGTAATGAGATTCCAAAATAATGTTGTATATAGTATCGTGGAAAATTGGAATATTTATGTTTTGGATTTCAATAATTTTATGGTACCGGTAACCATGAAAAGTGATTGAGACATTTTTGGTAAACAAATGATATGAGCATAATGAAGGGATAAGAAGATAATGAGATGTTTGATTGTATTCATGAGCTCATGATTAATATAAGGACTAAGTGATATCATGGTTTGAGTATATAGAATTTTGAGGATTTTGGTATGTGGAAAGTGTTAACTTTTAACTACATTCATGTTTTCACTAAGGCTCAATGGGTATTCAAGAGAATACAAGATTAATGACTTTGAATGTTTGGAATGTGACCAAAAAAACATATCTTATGATATATGGGGATAAATGATGGTATTAAATCTCTGGTAATCGTTTTCACTATGTTATGAGAGTGGACTGCAGTATTATGGATGAGCCTAAAGATTATAATGGATTATGTTGGACATAATTTAGTATTGTTTAAGGATAGAAGATTTTTGATATTATTGATGGGATGTTATAGTAATGTGGTTTTAGAAAATGGACAACCTGCAGGACGGGCGACAGCCTATCGCGTCGGACAAGGATGTGGGAATCGAACCCACAACTGAAGTGCGACTGGCCTTTATCTCCTACCACTGGCCTACAAGAAGTCCCTGTTTAGTAGAGACTAGTTTTATTTTATTAAGCAGTACGATATATGAAGTATAAGGAACCATATATGATTAATCTCACTATAGATGGATTTATGTATTTTTTGATAACTTTTCTAACCTTTTGTTTGAGACAGATGGAATGACCCATCATTCTATCACATGATCAATTAACACTTCATGAATAACAAATTCAACTTCATTTCTTTAAGAGATGATTTGGAAATTGTTCAAAGTACGAACAATAGTGAGATTGTACCAAAATAAAGTAAGTATTTATTCTAATTCAAATTCTTCAACTTTAGGGAAATGATCTTGAAAACCAAAAAAAATGTTTTCCTAGTGCCCTTATATCCGGTAAATTAGATGGTACCTTATATCATCACAAATATATGGATTTGTGATTACTGGCTTTTCCATAGCCATGTTCTCTACCACTCTCCAACAGAACATGATGGTTAGATTTCTCTTCCATATCCATATTTTCACCTATGTGGAAACCCAGTGATTAGTTTATTTGGGTAACCGTTACATTTCATACTTATGTTTTTAAAGATTGGTTTTGGTATTCCTTTTTACGATGTGGGTTTCTATTAAAGAAACTTTCGAGTAATAAACCTTTTATAACCCCGAAGAATTTCGAGGGCGAAATTAATTTTAAGGGGGTAGAATGTAACACCCCGAGATTTTATGAAAAATATTATTTTTGATTTCATTAATGTATTGTGTTGTACGCTACACCAAAAGGAGCTTGCACAACACACATCTTTGACTTGCCTTGCACGCAATCGCAACCTTCCTCGACAGCGTGTGTAGTACGCAATACTGAGTTTCACGAAACAACGATATGCTATTAAAATATTATTAAAACTAGCCGTTATGAATAGTAATAACCACTTTTTAAAAATTTTATCCCTCAAAATGGACTTCATTTATGGATTCGGAGTATCGAATTTAGCCTAAGGTGAAATTTTGGTACTTTTCGGATAACTTTCATATTCTGATGAATAGTGAAAATTACTAAATTATAATTAAAACCAACCTTTTTAATCGAAATAATTAATAGTGATAAATTATTAATTTGAGTGGTTTTAAAGTATATTTAGAATATATTTCTATAATTTAATACAATTTTGGTCATTGAATGTAATTTCACATTTAAACCAGACATAATCAAGTGTCAATCTTTTGATAGATATTGTTTCTTAAAAACACGCTATTTGTTTTAACAGTGGGATTTAATTATAAAATTAATTAATACAACTTCTATGTTATGAATTTGGTAAAATAGACTTCATCTTTTAATTTGGAATATGAAATATAGCTTAGGATGAAATTTTGGCATTGTTCTGAAAAACATCAATTTTTGATGAATAGTGAAACTACTAAGTGGTAGTTAAAAAACTGAATTTTTCATAAAACTTAATTTTACCGCTTCTGTGAATGGAATTTCAAAAATCCGAGAGACACGGTTGATGTCAGTAAGTAAAATGCGGTTCAATGAGATAAAAATAATTTTTGGTGAATAGTAACTTTTTACTTTTATTTACCACGGTTAAAAGTAAATAGGGTAATTAAGGGTAAGAATGATATTAATATTACCCTAACACATGTCCTAATTCTATTGGACAAGTGTATCTCGACCAAAAACAACCTGAAGTGTAAACTATTATCATTTAGGTCCACTTGGATTAGATTAGGACATTTATTATTATTTAATTCAAAGAAGAGTTAAAAGAGTTAAAATCAAAGTATATTTACTAAAACATTTTTAATATAGGGTTTTACATAAGATAAATTCGATTGTAAATATTCATTAGAAAGATAAAAGGTTTTACTACATGATAGTATTTTATTTGTAATTTTTAGACATCAAATAATTTAATTTATTTAGGACACAAAGATGATGCAGTAATTATCTTATTAATGAAATATTGACATAATTGATATTATAAATACCATAATAAATGTAATTTAAGACTTTTTATGAATTACACTAATTTTATAGGTTACTATGATATATTAGTGTTGATTTAATCAACTTGGTTCGAACATATAATTCTGTTATGACTTTCACAAAAATCATATATCAAATAGTGTGAAAATTGACACAAAATAGTTTTTAAATAAAATATTATATTATTAATTGTTATTTTATTCCTAAAAATCTAAGTTTCTGCCAAATGACTTAGATAAGGATATATTTATTAATAATATACAATTTGGGGTTCTTTTGGTATGTTATAGTAAGTGTATTAACCATATAGTGAAAGAAAACAACAAGACACGGTAAAAGTTAAATTATTTAACTTAGAGTTAAATCTAATTGATAAGGTTAAAATAATACCCTAAACTTGTCTAAATACTATTGGATGATAGGATTTACACCCATCCCCACTTTATATTCGAAATAAGACCCTTTGGAACCATTATAAACCGATTTTTATAAAATAATATTTTGAGATATTCCTAAGGTGCCCCTCTCCTCCCTTATAAAAGGGCACCTCCTCCCCCTCCTCCTCACACCAATTTGAGCACTCAAGCTCGTCAAACCCCTGACATTTTCTCCTCTACACTTCCCTAGAATAATCCTAGAGGTCCTGGTCTTCTTCAAAGACCAATCTTAGTTCTATAAGTGGAGGATTCAAAGAGGCGTTCCAAAGAAGAGGTAATATCCATTACCGATATTTTCAATTTCTTTCTTCTTCAACTTCTTCTTCTTTAGTTGTTTCATTATAAAGTAATAACATCAGTATTACTTACATACTTATATGTTATTATAAATATGAAACAACTCTAATTCACCTTCTATCCATCCTACGAAAAAATGAAATCACCGCGCGTGCGTACGTACGGAATACCGTCTCCACGCCGTGGTGTAATCTATTTTCCACCATCACCTTACAAGGATGGGTATAATGGTGTAATGAGTAACTATTTATGATTATTATAATGTAATATTGATACTGAAATAATATATATATACTCAAATACAATTCCACGATCATAGGAACGATATCATCACTCGTGCGTACGTACGGAATACCGTCTCCACGATGTGATGCGACTCGTTCTACATGATCATCCTTACATAGTAATTATATAAATGAATTGAATGAATAAATATGATATATGTTACACTAATACCATTCTGGATATAGGGTATCTATAACCTTAAAAGATGAATAAGAATTTATTCGGCAAAACACGCATAAGAACAAAAGGCAATAAGGACCCGAGTAACAAGTAACAATGAAATATTACTAACAAGAAGCTAAGAATATAACCATATATGATATCATATCAATAAGTATGATTCTGTAAAAAGTCAATAACATTATTTAAACCATTATACAGGAGCTTCGGACACTTACAAAGCAAGTCGGACCTAAGGTAAGGGAATATATCACAATCTAATTTTATCCGAGATTGTTTATACTTTGGTATTTACTGGGGTGTATTTTATCATCCAAATACATGTTTCCTCAATATGTAATATTATTTCCATCCACATAAAATTGTTTAAATCCAATTTTACCCTTCGGTGAGTTTTTTGTAAAATATATGAAAGGAATCTTTTGTCGTTTTTCATACGAGGTACTTTTTGACTTTTCCGACAAAAGTACGAAGAATGTTTTTTTAACTTATACGGCATGAGTGGATTTCTAAAACATTATTTCCAAGAAGTTTCCTTTACAAGTATTCACGTTTATTTTTAATCAACTTCTTTTAGTTTAAAATTGTATGACATGTTAATAAAGGAAAAGTGTTTTTGAAGTAGAAAGGATATTTTCCTCAAGAATGGAGTTCAAGTATTTTATCAAAATTATTTTCCATCTTAGATAATAAAAGGGTTCTGTTTTTATCCCTATTATTACATGGATTTGATTATGTTGTGAAGGAAATATTTTTATGAATTCCATTATCTTATATGAATTGTTTTATGATGTCATGTTGTTTAAGAATCCCATTTTTATTACATGGGTTACGCTATGATGTATGGTTTATGATTATGTGGCACACATAAGAAAGGATTAATTATGAGATGGGTGGGACCTATATCTCCCTCCAATGCATTGGGTAAAGATTTTATATCTCATGAGATAGATAGGGCTGAAATGGTAGGTTATACCGGTTCAGTGAAACATAACTGGAACGAGGGTGACTCGGTTCAGAAAGGGACTTTGTCCACTAAGATAGTCTTGGAAATGAGTCTTGAATAACAAGAAATGATTCTCTATGATTATGTGTGTATTCCACAAAGTTTCATGTTTTATGTTATGATTATTTGGATTACATTTCACTTCTATGATTTATCCCATGTTATGATATTATGAGCTCTTTTGAGGTTAAGATTTCCAAAAGCTATGTTATTATGTATATGATGTGATTGAAATTTCTTTTGTTTACCCTTACTGAGCATTTGAGCTCACCCTTTTATGTTTTATTTTCCCCAGGATATAAAGAAAGGTTTTAGGTATAAAAAAGGAAGATCTTTATGGGAGATGTTGAAGATCTTTCACCACGATTAGAAGATTATATTCCGAGTTTCCAAAGACACTAAACTATTACGGTCCTTGTGTGTGTTTTTGTTATGTACTAAGTATTCCGCAAATGTAATGTAATGTCAATGTACGTCAGGCTTCGGGTCTCTACAATATCCTTGTAATACCTAATCATAATATAATCTATTGTGGCACTCATAGTTGTTGACACATATTGCATAAATATCCTAGAAATTTTCATGACCTTGATATTGTATCTTATATGATTTCAACCATACTATAAATTTTCAAGTTCATCTTAGGCTTGCTTTATGGAAAACCATAGAGAAGATACATTCTTCGGAATCTCATATAAATGAGACTTATAATGAAGACTACCCTTGCCATACAATATTTCTTTTACTATCATTTTTGATATTGTATTTTGGATACCTTTAATTATACCTAATTAATCAATGGCTATGTTATAATGAACATCTTATATTTTTAATGTTTCAACTCAATAAGATATATCATAGTTTTTTAGTTTGGTGTTTCTCTTGTCACATTATATAAAATAAATTAGATTTTAATGGAGAAATATATACTATAATCTTGGGGAATTATGGTGATAGAAATAAATATCCTTCTAAATAAAGAACATTGAAATTAGGGAAAATCTTGTAAGGAATTAGGATCTTGGTTGGAGAATATTTCTTCCTGACTAAATCATAAAGATGATAAGATCAAGAAGCTTGAAATGTAACTGATATCCCCAAAGGGAAAATTGAAGTTAGATTCTTTTATTATGTTATCCTAAACCAGTAGAGAGTGAATATTTATAAATCTATAATTTTTATGTTTGATTAATAGTTCTTACAAATTTAAATGTAAGGTATTTTAGAGGAAAGTAGCTATAATGTTTTACTATTATGGAGAATTTGGGTACACTGTGAGAGTATGTATAGAATCCCAAGCACTCATTGGTAGAATTAAAATAGCTGTATTAATATATCAATAGATAAATGAAAAAATTAAATATATCATAATATTAGATGCTTTATATGTGTTAACTATCTATATATGTAATAGAAGCGAAGTATAAAAGGAGTAAAAAGGATTATAATGAATTCTTATGTCCCTATAACTAACTATATGAAATTTTTCATAAAATGAAAATTTATTATGGTTTTTAATACTATTTTGGAGGAGAAATATGGAGCCTGATAAAATTTTAACTTATCTCCAAAATTAGTTCACTCATTTTAGAAATCTTGTAAATAACATGTGTATTTTTGTAAATAGAACAATGAAGTCCAATCCATGAGAAAGGAGGATAAAAATTTCAAGATAGATTCACCAAGGATTAATAAGTATTATGTGATTAAAATGTCTATTAAATTGTATAGAAATGAAGAATTATATAATGGTTTCACATATCATACCACTAAGAAAGAGCTGATGACTTGTGGATGAGACCTCCAATGATGTAGTATACTTGTTGGGATTTGTAAGAAAAATTCTTTATTGTAAGAAACATGAATAAGTGGGACTAGTCTCACAATGGATGTAAAGGAAAAGTCATTGAAAATAAATAATCATAGAGAGACCATATATATTGAAAAATGTCTAAGTGGTATCACCCAAATGAGGACCAATAGTAATGATTAAAGGAAATATAGAAACATAAAGTTGGTTCTTCATGACCGAACATAATCCTCTACTTGAGTTTCTTTAGAGATACACATCTTCCCACATGTTTTATTGTTAATAACTATTATTAAACGTATAATTAATGGGAAGGTAGTATGTATATAGTAGTTGTACTGAAAGGGATGATGAGATTGAACTCGAAAAAAATTATGGAAACTAGTAGAGTCAGAAATATTAAAAATATCATTTTTAATTTGGTCTAAACAAAAATGAATCAAGGATAAATCAAAATTACAAGTGATTTCATAGAGAATAGCTATAATAATTTATTCTATTGAAATTGGAATAAAGGATAACAAAAATTGAGGTTCTTTATGAAAGGAAGTCTAGGTGCATCTTTGATAACATGTGCCACTCCACCTGGGGGGAGGGAACCTAATGTGAAATAATATAATAGAGGGTGGCCATAGGTAACCATGGAATCCAAGAAATAAACCACATTATTTCCTTCACACTATGTACAATGTATCTCCATGTTGTTGGAGAGAATATCCTTGCACTCATGGATCAGGTAAGTTATTTTCCTTGGAGAAGCTGAGATGCCAATGAGGGAGCTCCAAATAAATCTGGAATTTATTTCCACCATGGATAGGGTGATGTTATTTTATTTTTATAGAGAAATAGAATTTCACATCTCCAATGCCTCTTTCCTATGGGAGTTACCTGACCCATAACGTCACGAAAGGCTAAGAACACTGAACCATAAGCATCATGAACCATACCACCACCACATATGAAACTAAAACTACATGAACCATCAATTTTGAGATTGATACTATAGATATATGGGGACAAGAAAACCCAATGACCCAACTTCTTGGGTCTAGAGAGACATGAGGGGTGGGGGCTACTGGGAAAATATCACATGAGAATGGGAACTATCTCCCACTACTTCAAGAGGCTAGCCGATTATTCAATAAGACATTTGGCCCTTACATCTGGAGATAGAATAGAGAAATGAGGACCATACTGATCCTGATTTTGTGCCTTCAAAATGCACCAACACCTTGCCACCAGAAGGATGAACTAGGCCTTCTCCTCCTTGATGTTGTGAGAGCCGCAAAACCAGTTCTGTAAGAAACTCTTGGTAGAGTCCACCAATAGAGCAGGAGATGTAAACTCACCAAGATCTCCACAAATTAAATCATCCAATCCACTTTGTAAAAATAGATTTAGTGTAGACTCTTACAAAGGAGACATGCAACAGATTCACATTGAAGCAAGTTGCACACCCTTTCCTTTAACCTTCATCTCTATAAGGAAATCATGATACTAGATTCTCCATTTAAAAAAGATGAATTTGATAGGATTAAATTTAACTAGAGACTACATCACCATGGTTCAATTTCAGGCTATATAAGCATCACCTATTTATAGGGCTCTCAAAAAACATGCTACTGGAGGAGTCTATGAAAATGTATTGGTCGGGGGACCCCACCAATATAATACTATCAAACATGTGTTGTGGTCGGTGTTAAGAACTACCTGGATAAATAATGGATCAGAGATATAGTTATTGAAGGATAAGATGGGCATATGGTAGCATTGTAAATCCAATAGACCACCCTATTTTAAATGAAAAAAGATGATACCATCCCCAAAACAAGATCCACTGATAATGATTAAGAATCATGGGTACATGGGAACATATAGTGTATCAAATACAGGAGGGAGTTTTACAATTATCTCATGATACAAACCAATACTTCCCTCTAATAATCTGAATCCATAAGGAGCATCCCTTGATAACCTCCGAAATAAGTTTTCCCTATAAGTAGTTCATATCCTGCTCCATAACCCTAACACCAATTCCCCATGTGCAACTGACCAAAAAATTTTTTTACAAGAGGCCCACTAGAATTTACCCTCCTCTTGATCATTCTATATAAATCCATTCATGATATTTTCAATCTAGTAGATAACAGTACTAGGATCCTTTATGTTATATAAGATATATATCAGGATAGAGGATAGAACACAATTAACAAGGGTGATTCTTCCAGCAAATGATAGGAAACTATTCATCAAATTGTTAGTACGGTTGGTGGTGTTTCTAACCATACATTTAATTTTTCTGAAATGTATCCTTCCATGGAAAATTAGGACTTAATGGTATACCATAGTAATGTTATTTCTATGAATGCCTAAGGTTGAATAAATAGTGTCACTTCTTCTATCAGGGTAGGAAGAGAGAAAATAAACCCCTCTCTTGTCCCTTTTAATAATTTCCCCACTCTAATAGTTATAATAAACCATGATGTCATTTAATACTTTGATTGAATACCTACGACCATTGATGATAACATGTAGAGTAATATAAATTCCAAATCTAACCATTATTGTTTCTTACTTTGATGATGTTTTTTATTGAATCTGTAATTTCATGATGAAGAGCCTAATCTAGTACATCAATTTCATTAAATCCTCAAAAAATATAACTACTGTAATAAAGACTATTTTTTGATCAAGAAGGGATATTAGGATATATATTTATTGTAATTATTCCACAAATAATAATATGATAACTCAAAAGTAAATGGAAATAACTTGTATGAATTTCATCTATATCATTATATATAATAATAATGTGGTATGGACTAACTATTCACTTGTATACCAAAATCCACTAGAAGAAATGTTTCATAACAAAAAAATGGTTTCCACATGATTATATCTATATTATTATCTAATATAGATTAATTAAGGCATTTATGGGGAGTGGTTAGTGAGCACTAAAAGGATATTTTTCCTTATTTGGAGAAAGGTTATGCCCTATAAAGAAATGAAGGATAATGAACATGAATTGGTATAATGAGTCTACCCTAAAAAAGTCATATTAGTTGGTTAATAATAATGTTTGTATAATTTCATTATTATTCATTGATTTTTCACTAATGGTTTCATAAAATTTTGATTGAGATCATATGAGTTATTATTGAAATTATTTATTAGCTGGAGATGCATTGATCATGGTGTTTATAGAAGTGAGTGTCATGTACAACATTGATGTTGATGATTGAAAATTTTATTTACAAAAATAAGTTTTGATGTAGTCTGAGTTCAATATTTTTAGATGAGTCTACTTCAAGTTGAAAATTCACCCACTGAAAATCTTTTCCTAGAATGCAGTTTGATAAGGGAGATGTTTTAGAGATTGAAAAATGAATATATGGAATTTATTTCATTTTATAATTGGTATATAGGCCGAAGTGTACATCATGAGATCCCCTAGTGATAAAAGATCCATATGTATAATTAATAAGTATTTGGGTGAATCTAAAGGTTTCATGGTGAAAAATAGAGCTAATAGTTCAAGCACTAGAGGTATTTTTGGAAGTGGTAAAGACATGAATTTTCTAAGATCACTTTCAAATAGTTGATCGATCCACGAGGTTTATAAATATCAACTAATGGTAAAATAGTATCTATAGAAGATAGAATATCCACTACTAGAAAATGGACCTATCCCCATGGTTTTCCCCAACACCGTGGGGATAGACCCCCCTATACCCACAGTTTTGGAAAACCGTGGGTATTGGTGACTTTTCAAGACCTATACCCACGGTTTCCCAAAACTTTGGGTATAGGGGTACCTATCCCCAGGGTTTTGGGTAAAACTGTGGGTATAGGTCTGGGCTAAAATACCTATTCACACGGTTATGAAAAACCATGGGTATATGTCACTTTTGTCTGCGCGGGAATTTTTTTTCCACGGGAAGGAATTTCTTTTTGGAGTGAACCCTATACCCATGGTTCTTCCCTCTATACCCACGGTTTTTATAACTATATTTAACTATATATATATATATACATATAGGTGATGTTAGGTTAGTGGTTAGAGGCGGGGTTTCCAGCGAAGAGGTTGCAGGATTGAAACTCGGCTCCTGCATTATTTTAGGACCTATACCCACTGTTTTGAAATCGTCGGTAAAATCCATTGACACTGTGGAAATTGGCTATGTTTTGGTGACATGGTGGCAGGACACCTATAACCACAGTTTTAGACAACCTTGGGTATAGGCTGGGGACCTATACCGACGTCGTTCCAGCCCACGGTTCCCAAAATCGTGGGTATAGGCTATACCCACGGTTTTGAACTGTGGGTATAGGCCGTTTTTCCAGTAGTGATCCCAATAGAATGGGATGGAAGGGGATTTCTTGTTCATGAGATTGAAGAAATTATCTCTATATAGAATGTAGTTGTTTTGGAAAATTATCATTCCCTAATAAGATCATTGTAGAGGATATAGTGTATATTTGAAGTTAATTTTTTCCCCAAAAGGGAGAATAGTGTTTTTGGGCGATCCCCATGAATTTCAATGATAATGGGGGAGATAATTCTAAGATATATATAGAAGTTAAGAGACCATTTGCATTTTATAGACAAATGTGGAGGGAGAGAAACACACCATACAATTGTATACTATTTGTATAGAGAAGAATATGTGTAATAAATAGAATAATAGTGGGTATAATCAACCATAAATCATCATTGTGTTTATGAATAATAAAAATCTAGAAGGACAGAAAGGATTTATGGTAGTATTTTCAATGAAATCAAAATCGGAAAGAATGTTAAAAAAAGAGGGTGGTTTGTGTGATTTGTTAACAATATATATTGGATATATTATGGATGCATATTAATGTAAAAATATCATTTAGTTTTTTGTATATTCATCAGTGGAATTTTTAAAAATAGTTGTTCAAGTTTTTCAAAAAAAAATTAAATGCTATAGAGGTTTTATTGTTAGAAGACATGATTAGATATTCAAATTTTATTTAGAAAGTGGTAATGTTTCCGATGTTTTATTCTATACGATGAGTAGAATTTAATCTCCTAATGTTAATGAAGTACAATGAATGAACTAACTACCATTTTTTATTTTGAAATATTGAATGTAAAAAAACGGTTTATTTCTGATGATTTCACGTGTCATGATGGAAATAAAATGATCTAGTTGTGCTAGTAGAGATATAATCATTTAGAAAAGTCTATTATGTAATATAATTATTATTTCCAAATATTTTATATGGAAAATTAAAGAAAGGTTCTCTTTTTTGCAAGATTTAAAATATAGTATAAGAAAGAGAGATACAATCATGTCTAGTGAATAATTCAATGGATTAAGATTCCCCAATAGATGTTTCATTTATAAATTTTTTTATTAGTTGAATCTTACACATAAAACTTGTGTGTAGAATAAGATCTTATGAATGTAAATGTTCTATAACTTCTCATTTTTCTGGAGAAAGGGGATTTTATTCTATATGTTAGCATATTTTTTTAAATGAAAGGAATCATTCTCACCCAAGTTAGGAATATATTTATGGAAGTTAATATTGTGTAACATTTTTATGAAAAGGAATAATTCTTGTGAAAATAAAGACTTAATCAAGTGGGGGCAGTTTTCATTTGAATTACAAGAAAGATTATAATTCTCATCAAAATTCTGATTTGGGTGAAGTTAGAGATAATAATGTTAAATGAAAATGTGTAGTTAAGAGACACAATGATTTGGGAATGAAGAAAGATAACATGATTTTCACAAAGGTGGAGTTTATTGAATGGAATGTTTCACGTTGTGTGAAGTGATGAGATTTCCCTATAAATACCTCATCCCCAAATAATAGGATTATGTAATTTAGAAGTGGAATATTATTTAGAGAAAAAAATTATCTAGTTTTACCAAAGTAAAATTTTTAAATAGAGTGGCATGAACCATAGTGTTCCATGAGGGACTTTTTTAAATAATTAAATTACATAAAAATATTATTTAGGAAAACATTTTTTTAGTGAGGTATAATATTTTGTAACAATAAATACCTTTAGTAGGTTCATCCATGGGGACATAAAAGTCTATAATTACCGGAATATAAGTTGCATAAATATAATCATTTGGGTAATCATACCAAGGGAACATAACAAAGAGATAATTTGATAGACCATCATGTCCCAAAACTAACTAAAAGATACTCATGTATATAAAATGGCTCTATAATTCACTAAATCAGTGAGTGTAATTAAGAAGATGTATTATCCCTAGTATTGGTAGTGCACCTTTCCTAAATATTCTTATAACTATTGTGAGTAGTATTACCCTATCGTATGTTAAAACACTATTGACCTATACTCCATGGATTCACCCTTTATTGGAGAAATTAGCAAAGTCCCTATGTATTATGAATCCCTTACATTTATACATTCATATATATTATTTTATATTATCAAGATCAAAATAGATAGACCATGTTTATTCTAATAAGGGAATATGATTTTTATGACCTACAAGACTTAAACCATAGAAAATTATTAATAAGTGGTTACCCTTATTTTCCCTACTTATTATGGTTCTTGAAGTTAATCCGGACCCAACATATAATCTAGAAAAAAATATCTAAGTGTCTGTATCATGCTTTAAGTCATTTCATCAAGGAAGATTAATGAAATTATTCCCACATAAAATGATGACCTCATATATGTTTTCCATATAGTGATCAAAGTCTCATAACTTACTATGTTTGTGTCACTTTAGCATTTCTTCCACCATGTAGATATTTAGGTTAGAAATAATTCAAATCATATCACTTATTATTATTGGATATTTGAATGTAAAAACCTTTTTCAAATCCATTATAGGGATAAAATCAACTCTATTTCTCTAGAAACAAAATCTTATTTGGGTATCCCAGCTATGTGTAATCTAAATAAAACACTAATAACAATCACCTAATCTTATTGGGGTGAACCATTCATTTCTTTAATTACATATTATAATCTCGGGTTACTGAGATTTCACAAGGATGACCATGTTTGATGTTTATGGTCTTGATAAGTGCTTCTATTGAAGTAATCTACCCTTAGTATTTGAGGGATTATTTTTTAATGTATCACCAATTTAGTATTCATATTTCAAATATTATATTTCTATCATTTTCATCACATCAAATCACTATTATATCATGTTTTATTCATTTATGTATTCATTCTTCAAAATTATTTATTTTTGGAATCCTTATTCCATTCACCAATTTAACATGTTCATATCATATAAATGTGTAACTATTTACACAAGATAATTCTTTTTACTCACCCAAAAATAGAATCCAAAAATATTATCACATATCCAAATGAATATTTTATAAAATATTTCCATATAAATTTTTCAATTATATGAATTTTATAATCCTTAGATGTGAAAATCTAAAGATAGTGAAATCCAACCCCACCTTTCTAGAACGAGGAATAAGCCATTAAGGTAGTGTGAATTCTAACGAAAAATCCTTCAAACCATGGATACTTTAGTCAATATATATTCCAATTCATCATAAATTTAATACCTAATATATAAAAAATCATTAAACAACTAAATTCAAGATAAAAACTTTTATTAAAAACTAAGGTTAAGGAAGAAGAAATCAAAAACTTATATTGGCATAAACAATATGTAATTCCTGGTATGTAAATGTTTAATAATCTACTTACCACATAAATTAAATCATTCAAAATATTAAAATTTGAAAAACAATTCATCACTATATATATTGTAAATTAAAAATAAATAAATAACTCTTTCATTTATTTCATATATATGAAATATTAATATAAAAATTTAATATTTAATCTAGGCATGGAAATATCCTCTTTATAATTCATAACACTAATCTTTTATAAACAATTTATAAACTATAATTATTTGAAGCCAAAATAATAGTTTTATTCATTTTTTATTCTAATTTATATTATGATTAATATAATTTGATTGTCAATCATAAGACACGATATGGTAAAATTTCACACTTTTGTCTCAGGTTCACTTTTGTGGAAATGGAAAAGACCACTATATATGGATCAACCCATATGTAAGAGAGATTATCATACAATGTAATTTAATATCATTAGAAGTTTCCCTTACATATATATTAACCCATATGTAATAATTTTTTATATGAAAAGTTAAAAAAATATATTTTTGAATGTCTTTTATATAATAAGTAACCTATAGATAAGTGTTTTTAATTTCTCAAGTAAGGGAAAACCATTACTTATGGGGTAAAATTTAAATATAATATAGCTCAAAAGGTGTAACCCCTATTCATTATGTTGTATTTAATGATATATTATATATTATTATTATTATATATTGAATCAAATTCACATAGATTGAGTTTTTATCATAGCCTATAGATCACATTTATAATAGTTTAATGTACAAAACAAGACCATATATTTTAAAAATATTTTACCATATGATAAGTATTATTAATACCCTATGACTAAGGAAACAAAACCGTACATTACGATATCTTATATCATAATAATAGGATGATTTATCAAATAAAATAATTTTTTCCACATCATATAATTAATTTGATATAGACTCAACCAAATTGTAGAACACATGTTCATTATAACATCTGTGAAATAATATGTTTATTTATTAATGATCTTGAATCTGATACCCCTGGTGGTTTTCAGAGGATCATATCATGATCATGGAAATATAGAAAACCTTTTTATATATTCAATATATCAATACAAGTCAATATAAAAAATGAATAACATAAAATAATACGAGTACCTGAAATTGAGTAAAAACTATAGTAGAAAAACTTGAAGAAGCATGTAACACTATCAGTTTGAGTTATGTCATTATTTTATGGATTTTTATTTTTTATTAGGATTTTTTTTTAGGTTTTTGAAATATCTTGTGGTGATTTGTTTCATAAGGTAAATTTTATGATTTTTAGGTGCACTATGGGAAACACCATGCCATGGGGCTCATTGTGTAGTTCCCAGAGTTCCCTTGTGTGAAATGATGAGTAACTAAGCCTGGTAGAATATATGGATGAGCCATGAAGCTTATGCATGAGTAAAGTTTATGGACTATGGGAATAAATACACCATAGTGGTTATTGTTCTTCATATGGAGTCCACTTATGTAACATGAAAGGGAAAAATGGATAGTGTTGGGCATTATCTCGACCATGGAGAGAAGGGAGTCTTCTTATGCACCACATCAAGCATGACTTCATTAAGCAATAATAGAATCCATGGTAAAAAAAGGTTGTACTTATGAAAAAATGATAGTTTGGTCACCATTGTGGGGTTGTGCTAAATATAACCAAATTAATGGTTGACATAACATGCAATAATATTAGTCTAAAATATCCTTTTCATAACTGATTCAAGAACTGAGTCTCTATAAGGAATTAGGATCTTTGAGTGAGGCCATGTTTGATTTATATAAGATTTTTTTATGGTTATTTATACTCATTATCACCTAAAAAACCCTTCATATTGTTCTCTGAGATAGGGATTTGAAATTACACATCTTTGATAGATAGATCTAGATAAATCTTCTCTTTCCGATTATCTTCATTCAAGGTGTTTTGGGTTGAATATTTCCAATTTGTTTTTTCAGTGAGAATATAAGTAATATATGGGTTTTCAATCTTTCCACTTTCTAGGGAATGTGAAGTATCTATTATTTTTAATGGAATTTATATCTTCTTTGAAAATAATTCTTCATGATGAAACTCTACTGAAAATTACTCTTACTAGTTGATATAGAAGCCATGGGATGAGGGTGACACACTTGAGAAGTATAATAAAAAGATTTAACTATTTCAATTGAAAAAAATTGGGTTTTGGGTGTGAAATTTTACAAAAATTATGGATGTGGTGCATGTTCATATTTTCATTATATGTTACCTTGTTGGAAAGGACTTGGCAAACAATGCCATACTAGTGGTGTTATAAGGTATATCACCAAGTGGAAAATTGGAGAAGAAGATGTCACTGATCACGAGTATAGGGATAGTCATTCAAAATGGATGAGTGTGTAGAGACTCGGATTTTCCATGTGTTTTTAATTACATGTAATTATTACGATTATGCGAAAATTGAAGGTGTGTGATTTTGTGGCCCGGTGTTCCTAAAGTGAATTTCTAATTTTTTTGTTAAGGTACGTTTTGTAAACACGTGAGAGGAATTTTCTAACTTTTGAACTCGTGCTTGGATTAAAAATTTGAGGGCAGCGTTGAATCCATAGTGCCGAGATTCTCTTAAGGGAGGAATTACTTTGACCGCAGTAGGTCTGGAGAAAAATTTATATTTTAGGGACTTTTTAAAAGAATAAATAAAGTAACTTTTTCATTTTACATTCTTTCTTTTTCCTACAATGGACAAGCGACAATGCGGGACCAGTAATGTGTCAACCCATTAGATGGAATGACCTTTAAATCATAAGTAACATTAATGTTGGAGAATTAGGAAGGTTACTGATTATTGATCTGCCCATTAATTCAATGAAAGTTGCTTGACCTACCCCTCTCCTATTTATATGAATCTTGGGAAGAGGTATCGACACTTCTTCACAAAGAAATGAAGTGCTGAAAAATTTCCTTGAAATCAAACCCGTGGAGGACAGAGCTGGTTCTGGCAAGCGGTGATGAGAAACACTAAAACCCTGAACCAAAGATTGGTGATCAAGAAACGTCGTTGAAGGATAGTTGTGAGGGGTGGTTAACACTAACCCACATCCTAAACCACGAGAATTTCTCAGTCGTTCATGAGGTATGGTTTAATCATGAATTTTTTGATGAGTTTTTTGAAACCTTTACACCCTATTACTATCATCCTAACGCGGAGGGCGCATGCCAAATGAACAAGGACCTATCCGTCCACCCTTTTGTTGAAAGTTGGTGCATTATTCACTAGATTTTCCTTCAGGTTGGATGAGCACTGGGGTGAAAAATGATGGTGGTAGCTATCACTGGCCGACCACGAAGGAGGTGAGAAATTATATCACGTGTCGCCGTTGAGCAAGGGGCTGCGTCTGAAGCCGCAACTAATGAAGGCAATGGCCAGCATACTGGCCAACCGTGAGGAAGTAGGTGGCGCACTCACACTGCCAAAGGAACCAGCTGCGACTGTCAGAAGAGGTTACTGACACACCATCTAGACATGGAAGCGGAGGGTGGTGCACCCACACTACTAGAGTTACTGGCCACGACTCATCATCTATGGTGGTTGGAAGAGGCAGACGACACACCCGTTGGCTATGTAAGTGGAGGGTGGTTTGACCAGCATGCCTCCGGTGGAGCCATGAGACCGATTCCGCGATGACGGGACCCGTAGTGGGTCCTGCGGGTTACTTGGTATTGCCAAAGGAACTTCCGCTTCACCTACCAAATGGGGGGAAACCCTCCCCTCCTTACTAGCTTGGGCAGACTGTGGGTTGTGCTTCCTACGGGCTACAACCCACATGATCGGGCCACCTGCCCAGCGGGCCGTGTGTCCAGCGAGCCGGGCCACCCCTTGTGGGCTGGTCTATGCCCACCTTGCGGGAAGGGCTAGACTACAGACCTGCAGCCTAATGGGGTTGGACCAGACCCGGGCCCAGCTGGACCCAAAAACAACTAATGGGGGCATATCTTGGGAACCAGTCATCATTTTGAAAAAATGTCTATGGAACTAGAATACATGGATCTAAATGGTTCCCTTTGTATACTCCAATTGATTTTTGGAGAAACTTGGAGTATGGCCGGGTTGGATCAAGACCGAATCCAACTGGGCCCTCAGAATTAAAACACTTATAACTCACTGACCGGGTGTCCGATTGATGCACCATTTTTCATGTTGGAACCATTATGACATTTCTATCATTTGGGTTAATTATTTGTGGAGATTAGTGGTAGTCGAGGTATAACTGATATCACAAGGTACATATTCTACAGAACTCAAGCACATCGGGTGCGAGGAATCCTGTGGCAAGCTCTAAAGTGAAGAATGAACATCGATCTTGTGTGGGTACACAATTGTTAGTCCTGTGTGGGTAATATTATATCAGATCCTATGTGGGTCGGTTCTTAGTGATCCTATGTGGGTCAGCACATACACATCCTAAGTAGGTCAGATCCTGTATGGGTAAGTAGGGGTTAATACATATCGATTCTCTATAGGCCAAAATTATTACTTCATAACATAATAAGATGATCCAGCTTATGAAAAAACATATGTACTTCTGTACTTAAATTATACCTGGTTTGAGATGAGTCCTTTAACGTTTTGGGTTTAACATTGTGGTGTTACCTGTGTGGTACTTCTATCTTCGTGTTGTTACATGTGTGGTACTCCAATAATCTTGGTGTTATCTGTGTGGTACTTCTATCGTCGTGGTGTTAGTTGTGTGGTACTTTTATCTTTGTGGTATTACCTGCATGGTAATCCTAGCTTCATAGTGTTACATGTGTGGTACTTTAACCTTAATGGTGTTGTCTTCATGGTGTTACCTATGTGGAACTTCTACCTTCATGGTGTTATCTTTTTGGTATTCTTACCTCATGTTTGAGATGATTATTTCTTGATAACTTAGGTATATGTATGGTCATATACCTAAGTAGAGTTGATTTATATTGCTTCATGATTTGATTTTGAGGTGTTGCAATGTGGTATTTCTTTTGTGGAACTCTGGGAGACCTACGGGAGTCTCGAGGACCCAAATGAGTATCTTTATACTCACCCCTGCACAGGCTGCACTCGTACTTTTTTGTGTCTTTTACAGATGACATACAACGTTGATCGAGGTTGAGAGAGCCAGGACTGGACGGTGCTCGAAGATAGACCATTTGGCTTGAAGTGACATAGAGACTACTATTTGTGGGCTACACCTACCCATGTGGTAGGATCCTCAGAGGATGATTGAGGAGTTGTTTTGTACTTTTTAGTTGTACTTGTACTTTTTTAGTAGGGATTGTATTATGGCACCTTTAATTTTAGCACACATTTACTACATCAAGTTACTTTTTGGTTACTTTTGTTGTGTTCTTGGACTGTGTGACTACACATGTAAAAAAGGTAATGCCTTCCCTCTTTAGGGATGCACCTTTTCAGTGCTAGTCGCCATCCCTGGCCAATGGAAGGCAGGATTGGGGTAGTCATGGCACGAGCCCTGAGGGACGGGTCGTGATAGGGTCTGCGTGTGTGTGATAACATCAAATGGGTTTTCCAAGTGTTTTAGGAAGAACTATTTCTACTACCTATGAGAACTATATTGTTTTGAACTAATCTTGGCTTTTTCTCTATATATTCACATAAAAATGGTGGAACTATTTTAAATTTTTGGTGTTTTTTACAAATATTGAAAATAATCTATATACTAAACCAATTCTTGTTTTAGTAGAATATGGGAAATGTCCCTTGGTGTTTTTATACTAGGTATGATTACTCACCCCCATAATATGAACTTAGGTACATATAAGGATTTTTTTCAATGATAAAAGAAATGTATATATTTCATATATCTCTAGATGTGGAACTTGTTGTAGCTTCAATAGATGTTGATGATGGACAATAAGATTTGGTCATGTTAAGGGAGTCAGGAGAAGTACCTCCTTAGTGTTGATATCTTTATTTATTTATATTCCTATTGGTTTAACTTCTTTATATTTCAGCTATTTCTATGATATTATTATTTATTGGATTTTTAGTTATATTGTTTACTTTTCATGAATCATATAATATTGGTTAATTGCTTTATTTTTTTGAATGGTTGTGGATATTTAAATAGAAAGTCATCCCTCAAAGATTTATTAATCCCTTAACATTTTTTTCTGGCATTTTTAGTCCAGGGGATGAAACCAAAGGTCAATAGCCCCTCAGAATATTTACTATCCAATGGGTAATAAGTAGAATGTTTTAGAGTTTGTTTTATTTTAATCACATAGAAATAACCAATAGAATCTTTCCTCTATATATATATATCATAATCCACCATATACTCATTAAAAAAAGATTAATGTAGAACCCCAAATTTGTTTTAGATGCATCATCACAAATATTGATAGAGAACAAGAAGGAAATGAGAGAATTTGGTATATGTTGTATGAATCATATATAACCCCTAAGAGAATAAAATACCTTTATTTTTTATCCCTTCATTTAATTAAGGGTGTTTATAATTGGTTTCCATAATATAGAATCCATCATGCATTACCCATGTGGAATTCTCATTAGGATCTCATACATGGTTGAACATTTCAGACTATTAAGTATAACAATAAATCTATAAAATTTTTGATAGATAACTAGACATATATTATGAGATAGATATATAAAAACATTCAATTGGGATATTATACTTGTAACCTAATGTACAATATGATAATGAACAACTATATTGTACAATAGAAGCATCAGTATTCCTCTATCACTTGCTAGGACTTAAGGGATATTGTACAAAATGATATCAGTATTTTATTTCATTTATAATATTTTTTTATTGATTCCTTGTATAATTTATTTTTTATTTATTCTATGTATATGGTGTACTTATTATGTTTAAATTATAATGGTAGACTAGAATACTATTTTATGTATATTTGTGGTGCTAGTATAATGTGGTTGTTATCGAATTATGTGTTTATGGTTGTAAAAGTGGAAAGGGAAATGATATGGGTGGTTGTAAAGGGTTATTGAAAATATGATGTAGTTGTTTTTGGTGTGTAATGTATGGAAGTTTCCTTTATATGTGGTCTTAATTAATGAATGAGGGAATTGAAAAGTGGAATAGGAAACTCTTTTTGTTATGTAAGTGAAGTTTATCAAATAATAAAGGAGGGTTTGTTACAATTTTAATAATAAATGAAATAATGAGCTAAATTTTTTCCTTTGAAATATAAATTATGTGATGGGGTAATGGTTATATGAAAAAGTAGTGTGTATAAGTTGATGTGTGAATTGAATATAAACTTTATTGATAATTGGTAAATATGAAAAAGTTATAAAATGAACAAATGATCATATATCTATGTATGTGTTGTTTTTTATGGTTATAAAGGTGGTTTATGGCATGGCAGTAATGATTTATGATGTATGATGGTAATAATGTATAAATGGGTTATGGTTATAGAGGTTTTGTGATGATTATTTGATAATAGGTTAGGCTCGTGTTATATAATATATCCATTATAGTCTATTTTAACTCTTATACACTACCACCCAAGATGGGTAATTGGGTAATCCAAACATAACATACATAAATATTCCATCTTATTGGATATATATTCATTACATGTCATTACTATCCCTTACAAAAAAATAATGATTTAGTTTCGTTAGGGAATTTGATACAGAAACCACCTGTACATAAAACACCTATATCATATCCAAATGAGTTATTCACAAATAACACCCTTCTTAGTAATATTATACTAAAAACCTTTCACCATTTAATGGGTAAAATAAAAATAATAAAGGGAGAGCTCAAATACTTAATAATGGTAAACAAGGGAGATATGAATGATTAATCATTTTTAATAATAACATGAACATAAGGACAAGAGAACATAGATTTTACATTAGAACATCATACCCAACATTTAATAGATCATAACCATTTGTCACGGAACAAATCAAGGAAGTTTCTAAGACATGAATCATAAGGGAATAAAATAATATGAACCATGTGATCATAACATTGAGTTAATATCATGTCATAAGGTAGTGTAATAAATTGTGGCATAATCATAGTCATTGAAATCATATTTCATGGCTACCCACCAAGACAAAAATCATATTTTTTCTTCAGGTAACCACCAATGTATATACTTTCGTCTTGTGATGTCCTTTTATGCACCATATTTCTGAGATTGGGATAACCTTCATGTACCGTTGGAGATCATAAAAAATTATTCTCCACCTAAATCATTTTATCTCTATAAAATAAACTCTAATCACATAATCATAGTCCATTAATATGTACACCACAATATCATAGAAATATTTATCATTTCATTGTAGTTTACCCCATGAAAATAAAATTATGTTCACCAATATTTCATCTTCATAATCATAATCCATCTTGAGATATAATAAATATAGTATCATTGGATAATATCCCCAATGAATCATAAATGAAATTAATGGATGTTGATATAAGTTAAAACACTTTTAAAAAATCACAAGAACATTTTTTTGTGGAAAATACCCATTTAATTTTGAAATCAATTATTTGAAATCTAAAAAAGTGTAGAATATGATAAAAAATTTTCTTCAAAAATAACCATGTAAAATTGTAATATATTCTTAAAAACATTTAGCAGTCCTGGGGGAAGTAAATATTATTTGTTTCATAATATTGTAAAGAAATATTCTATTCACACATTAGGTAAAAAGATCCTCATTTGAAAAATGAAAAGACGTATGATTTTAAATATTTATGGAAATAAAAAATGGGTAAAAAGGGATTCAATAAATATTTTTTTAATAGTAACAAAATTCATGAAAACATTTTAATGAAAAATGGGAATGAAATTTAATGATTCTCAACTGAATAGAACCAAGGTCAGTTTTAATTGAAACCATTATTTAGGACCATTGAGTACCTAGAGAGAGGAAAATGGAAGAATAGAATGTTATTTTTAGAAATAAATAGAATATAATGAATAAAAAATATTAGTGAGAGATATATTATTTATAATTATTACCTTAAATTTAATCATAAATAATCCTGGTAAAAAGTGAAATTGTAACATCAAACCATTACTGTTTTGGAAAAATTTATTTCATAAGTATCATGAAATAAATAACTTAAAATTAATCTTCAAATAACATGAATATATATATATCCATGATATAACATATTAATGTGTTAGTAGATAGAAAACATAAAAATGGTAGTTATGTAACATAACATATGTCCCACAGAAGATAATTTGAGATGATAAAAACTTACCACTTTGGTAACAATAGAATAAAATCCACTTTGATGAAACAATTTGAATTTTATATTTTAACAACATTAATTGGGAATTATACATGGTGTAACCTATAAAAAGTTTAGTATATACACCTCAACAAAATAAATAGGTTCCTCACATTAAACATGTATGAATGAAATAATATTGAGATGAAGAACAATAACCATATTTTCTTTATGATTCATAAGTGATCTGACCTCCTATATAATAAATTTAGATATATTATAATTCTATAGTATAACCATTTACATTCTTACAATATAATATACATTCCACTTTTAACATTATAGTAACCATTTTTAATAATTTAATATTAAAATCCTCATTTCTAGATGATAATTGTTTCATTTTTAATGAATATTTCATTTTAGTAGTTACGATCCTTGAATTTTTATCAAGTTTTAATCATCTATAGAATTATAATATTTTCATAAGTATAATATTTAATAAATATATACAGTTTTATGAGTCTTATTTTTTAATCAATGATGCAAAACCAATCACATCACTTCCTGGAGATGTTAGTGTGCACGTATGCATGAGTGGTGTGTCCACATTCCTATATACAGAATTAAAGAAAGGAAAATTAAATAAACATGATAGAATAATTATTGTAATATAAATATTGAATATACTACTTAAATATATCCTTATTACCTTAAATTTAAGGAATAAATGAAAATTTAATGACATCGCTTGGAGGTGGTAGTCTATAGTAACACACAAGCAACGTTGTCATTTTCCGATGAATGGGAAGGTAATAAGGTAGAAAATATATAATAATTAAATAAGAATAATTATGTCAGAAATATTAATCATAAACATTAAATCCAACATTATAAGAAACCAATAATTTTGGTTATGGAAAATGAATCATATTATTACGTGGAGGTGATTGTCCACATGTACGCAAGAGAAATACTTTCACATACCATTTTATGAAAAGGTGTATGAAAATGGTTGTGAAATCATCATAATAACATATAATTATATTTATTATACATTACTAATTATATTTTTATTGGAAAAGTAATTCTTTATATGGTGTATGAATAAATAAAATCTAAAGATCTTGGTTACGGTTTATGCCTATTTTTTGAGAGGCCTCCTTTTTAGAAAATTATAATAATTACATTATTTTTTTTCTAAAAATTTTATAATATAATTATAATTTTCATGAAAAAATGCATTAAAAACCCTTTTTGGGGATAACATTTTGATGAGGCATAAAAGGACTACTGAAAATATAGTACTTATTTATTATAAATAAATTAATAAATTTTTATTATAAAATAAATTTATACATATCTTCCATAATTTGGAAATTTCTATTCATAATGCTAATTTATTTGTTAGGATATAATAGTCACATTTAAATAATATTTTTATATTATATCAAAGAATGCTTAAAGAATGGGGGTGTGCATTATGAAAGATATCATGAATAATATTCTTTTTAAATTAAATTTTTAGGGTGTTACATGTATGGAGACCAAAAAATATATTACTTTTCGTGTTGTTTGTGTACCCCCAACACCAATGATGTGGGCGATATGAATGACTGACTACAATTCCTATATTAATCTCTTTTGCAGATATTTTATAGATCTTAATGGAATGTGGTAATGTTTGTGAGGTATGGAGATGCGGTGGTGGTGAGATGATGAGATAAGTATGATTCTATGTGGTATTTATGTGGTTATGTAGTGATATATGGTATATGGATGTGTTGTGTGCTATATGGCTCTAGAATGTAGTAAAGTGAATATGGAAAGTTATTTTTTATATGATTTTGCGAAGTAGTAAATAGATATAAAAGGAATATGAGTGCTAGGATGTATACTTTTAGATTATGAGGTTGAATTTTATTGTGGGGATGTTTTTATATGCTACCTTCCTGATATATTTTATTGTTATTACATTACTATACTTATGTGTGTACTTGGTGAGTAAGCCTCGGTGGGGTTGAGTTATAATTACTTGTGGGATATAAAATTAGTTGGTATTAAAATTAATTCATAGATCCTTTAGTATTATTATTCCACATTTTCATGATAATTTCTCAGGAGGATCTAAATTTGGTATTCTTGTATTCTCACCCATATCTTCAATATCCAATTTTAACAAATTTATATGATAGATTTAGTGATCAGTATGAATTTTACTAGCTCAAAATGCAAAGGTTGTTAAATTTGGATTTTCTATGATATTAGTTGATCAAATTATTATTTTAATTTTAAAACCATTTTTCTATATTATATCACATGTGTTAAAATTATATAAGATATTCAGTATCATTTTTTTAAATTTAGTTGACCTGTGATTTTATTAAATATTTTTTCTAGGTTTATAAAGTTAATGACTCCCATATATACGTTTTATATTCTCTATTATAATCTATAACAATTTTTTTATTAGAGGTGTGCATTAGGGGTGAAACTTAGATTCAGAACCAAAGTATGACTAGTTTTTATCAAGGATGAATCTTGTTGGGAAAAAATCACTCAAGGTGACTTTGAAATTTTTTTAGGTTGAATGTATTTATTGAAAAAGCAGTTTGACAAGGTTAGTTATAAAGTTATAGGGTTATTGTTTACTATGTATGTATATAATGGTTTAATACATAGATATAAAATTTCTATAAGTATTATAAAAAATTTCATGTATGATGTATTGTTGTTTTCCAATTTTTGGAAATTTTTTGGATTCCAAAAATTGGAGGAAGCGAAAAGTTTCTTGAACAATTGATTTCTGTGGCTACTTACTCAAAATATGGAAAATAAAAGAAATTCATTAATGTACAATGTTTCATGATATATTGGTGATTCACATAGGATTATTCATTCATGGATAATGTTTCACATAATATGGTATGTTTTGCGGCAATTATAGTTCTTCAGAATGTTTCATGCTAGTGGAAGGTTTTGTGAATAGATTGAACTATTTCATAAAAAAATGATAGAGTGAGATAAATTTTTATAATGATACTGAAAAATATATAATTTTTATTATACTACATAATTTTTAAAGAAAAATAATTTCTTATTGAATATCCATAGGTTCAGAATTTGTGGAAGAGTTATGCAGAGGTTTTTCTTGCATGAGTGTTTTATAAAAAAATTAGTTTAGAGAAGAAAAACATGGGTAAATATGAGAAAGTATGTTTCATGAATGTTTATAGATTTTATAGATAGATTATGGTTTTAAGAAATTTTAGAGTTTCCTGAAAGATTATAAATTTTAAATATAGGTGAGGAAGGGTTTTCTGAAAGTGAATCGTACATGAACCAAAATGGATTTCCCAAAAATTATGTGGTATAGTGTTTTCAGTAGGTGTGTCAATGTTGAGCATATTGATTCACCAAATAACATGTGAAATAAAATTTTTCAAGTGGTTAATGGATGAATATTTTGAATAAGCAGTGAGAGAACATCAGTTGAGAAATAATTGATTTTAAAATTATGATTGGTTGTAAACTAAAATTGATAGTGAGTCCACTATTAACTTTGTAAAAATAGTACCCTTTAGTGGATTTGGTACACCAATGTTTTTCTATATTCTCCTTGAATGTATCCCTTTGAAGGTGAATCATATAAATTTTTTGGTCCCACACATTTTTTCAATTTTCATTTATTTTGTGATACGGTAAGGAGAGAGAAATGAGTTTTGTTTAACAATGAAACAAGATTCAAAAGGGACAATTTTTTTATTCTTTAATATCCTAATTCACCCCCTCAAGATATTTAACCAACTGGATATAAAAAATGGCTTCATAGTGAAATTTTAAAATCAGTGTTCCTCTATTAGTGGTCTAAATATAGGTTTTTAATCAAAAATGGATTTTGATATTCGATGGGAATGAATTTTAGTTATAGAAGAATCAGAAAAAAAATACATTTTTTCATTATATATTGATGTATTTATAGATTATATGCATGGTATTTATCCAAATTTGGAATGTGGAACTTTATCCAGAGAAGAAAGAATAGAATTGGATGATGGCACTAGAGGAATCAATAACCTATGGGGAGCCTTATCCAATGCAACCAACATGAAGGAGATGTCATTTTATTCATCATATTACATGTTAGAAAAGTTTAAAAATATTTATAAGGGTGATTAAAAAGTTATATAATCAAAATTATAGGTTGGAAGGAACAAAAACAAGGGCATGAGAATGCACCCAAATGAGTCTTTATGTGCATTCTTTAATGGGGTGAATGTTGTTATGGAGTACATGTGTAGTCTTAGAGGTATTGTTATAGATTTAAATATAATTAAAAATATATTTATAGGAATTACAACTAAATTTAACATTAAATTATATATATTAGAAGACAAATATCTAAAGGAGATAACATTTGATAGATTACATAATGGTATTCTCTTATTCAAGATGAGAAATTATGATAACAAGTCTATGTAAAAAGGAAAATATAAATATGTGACATTCAAGACCATGAATAGTGTCACTATTAAATATGGTCTGGAAGAAGATTATGTGGATGAGGTTTTATCATTTTTTCCTTATGTCTACAAATTGGGAAAGGAATGTTTATAGGGAAAATTCCTCTTTCATGATTTTATTTTGAAAAGGATGGAAAACATACCACAATGTCCCCAGAAGGACCATGGTGTGGATAAAGATATTAATGTAACTACCAAGAACAAGTCATCAACTAGTGATAAAAAAGTAAATATAACGAGTGAAATATCATTAGAAATAAGAATTTTATTTCAAAAGAAAATGACAGTTCTAGGAAATATTAGGAAGATTTGATGGAAGACTATAAGGATAATGGATTAGATTATATAGTGGAATTTATAGGGAACTCTAAGATAAGGGAATAAAGTGACAATATTGAAGGAAAACTTGTGGGAAGTGTTAGCCAATAGATTTCATTATAAGAATATGTCAAGGAGATAGATGTTTGTAGATCCAAAAAAATAAATCCAATACTCTGGATATTGATACTAAAATCAATATGTTATAGTAATAAGAAGGAAGTATAAGATTATGGTTAAAATTGAAAAGATAACATCAAAAAATCCAGAAAATATAGATAAATTCATTTACTACAATATTATGGTTTAATAATAGTCCAAGGCTATCAATTATCTGAAAAACCTAATAAAATATCATGTAAAATGTATCAAATAACTTAAGGAGTAAGTTATTGTCCTGTGAAGAAAGGTAAAAGGTCCATAAAAACACATGACTAAAAATATGATAATAGAAAATCAGGTTTCTTATGAAATATAAAAGGTGAAATTTGGAAATAGAGGTGTAGTAAAATAATCAATGAAATATATGGATAATATAATGACACATCCTAACAACACAAATAATGTTGGGATTGATCACGAATAGAAATCGTAAATTATTTATGTCAGAATATAAGTAACCAATCTATAGTTAAAGATAAATTTGGGTATAAATCTAAATAAGTAGATTCATAGATTCCAAGGGATGATCAGTGATGCATAAATGATGTACTGGAATGCACCTCATATTTGGTGTCACTACTTTGGAAAATGGGAAAGTCTCAAAAAAATATCTATATCGAAGAGGTATTGATGAATGCAATAGAAGTAAAAGAATCTAAATAAAGATCATTATTCATGGAATAAATTTTATGTTCATTATTTTTTTTGTAATGGAATCAGATACTTGGATATATATTGATTATAAAAAATGTAGGGGAATGTGATGAAGAAAACCCTAATTGGAAGTGAGGAAAAACTCAATGAATCATTGAATGAGTTCAAATCACAAAATCTATTTTTATTTATGGAATATAAAGTTCTCTCATCATACTCCACGGAATATAAATAATATAATTCACTATCATGTATAAATCCAATGTTGTGAATCAATAAATGGGTTTAGTAGGTAGTGGTTGAAAATATTTCCTTCAAAGCATCATATTGAACTTGAATATAGATCATTAGTAGGGGACACACCCCATATATGATTAAAAATAGTTATCTAGTGATATGAATCAATTTTTGTAAGTAATATTATTTCATATTTATAAATGAAGAATGCCTATAGATTATTAGTTCAGGAAAATCCATGCTTGGGGGAAAAGATATGAGACATGATGATGTCTTGGTTATTGAACGTCTTAGCCAAAACATGATAATTCTCACTAAACTATATGGATCATTTAATTCTACAAGAATTAACAATATTTTTTTCATCATGAAGGGAAAATATATTGTTGTTTTTTACACCTAATGATCATGAAATGGAATCTCTACCTTGTTAGTGGAGAAGAAGATTAGTTCTTTCTATCGAAGGAAGAAGAAAATTGGCTATGAAATATATGTGTCAGTCATCTCATCCAAGCATCCAAAGATGATATGATGAAATTTAATGCTTCTAAAGGACTCCCTAGATTATCATGAGATCATAATTATATGAGTGACACTTTACAACATGAGAAGATCACTCGAAATTCATATAGGGGTTATGATTAATGGTTAATAAGAGTACTGGAATTGGTGTATATTGATGTGTGTGGAACTATTTCACCCAAATATATTGATGATAATAGATAATATGACCTCCTCATTGATGATTTACTAGGATTGACTGGGTTTAAATTATATCCCAAAAGTGAGAGGTGTTTAGTTTTATATCATATTATTAGAGGGACGTTAAAAAGATATTGGGTCAATATATTTGAATGTTCTGAACTGATAGTGGAACATAGTTCAAAAATATCATAGTAGAGTTTTATCTCATGAAATATTGGATTAGGAACCCTGTTTTAGCAGTAATAACTCCTCAACAAAATTGAGTGGTTGAATGAAGAAATCGGATTGTCAATAACATGGCTAGAATAATTTTCATTGAGGAATCCCTTTTAGAGATTTTTTTATAGAAGATGTATTGAAATTATTCTATATTTATAATAGATTTTTATTTTTTTCAATGTTAGAAAAGATTCCATATGAATTTTATTATGGAAATAATCGGACATCGAAGTACTTTCAAGTCTTTAAAAGTAAGTGTTTCATTCCAAATTAAGAGAAACACATGAAGTTTCCATCCTATGGAGATGAAGGGATATTCCATGGATACTCAAAAGTAATAAGAGAATATAGGTACTTTAAAAAGTGGCTAAGAAAAGTAGTATATAGAAATGATTTTTTTGGTATAATGAGAATAATCATTATCAGATCTACGAATAGTCACTGGATGATAGTGATGAAGAGATCAGTAGCTCATGGGGAGTGAAAGTACCTAACAATGTCCAAAAGAATATTCAGATGATGAGATGGATAATCCTAGACTCACATCTATACAAAAACCAAAGATATGAGACGAAATTTATAAGCATACCATAATTGGTGACAATAAAACATTGGTGAATACAAGAAGGATAAAGGAACTATCTAAAGAATATTTCCTATAACAAGTCGAACCATAGTGTTTTGAAGAATCCTATGAAGATGAAAAATTTTTATTCCTTGAATGAAGAGATTAAATAAATTAAAAAGAACTAATAATGATAGATTATTTTTCATCTAACATTTATGAATGTCATCGAGACTAAATAGATCTTCTAGAGTAAACTGTATGATGGTGGCTTTGTAATTGAAAAACATAATGACTAGGGATCTCACTAAACATTCATTCCAAAAAATAAGCAACTGAACTTAGAATTAGTGTTCTTGATGTTAAAGAAATGATGTTTCCATACGTTTTCAATATATATTTACACTACCAGGTTATAGAATGCCATAAATTTACCCAAAATAGATGTTTGAGACAGATATATAGAAAGGGAACACCATTTTTTTTGAGTTACCATCTGAATTGTTCTCTATTGATTCTATATGGATATCTCAAATTCTTGATTTCATAAAGATACCATGATTAAACTTAAATACTAGTGTACCATGCCTATTCATATTCTTTAATATTATCATTTAATAGTTTATCAAATTATAATTTCATATTTTCACTAAACTGTAAGGGAAATGAGAATTCCCATATAACATTACCCTCCTAGTTAGGAAGATGGGACTTGAATCTATAATTCTAAAGATGAATTTATCAAACACCTTATTGTGCTCCTTAGGAACTCTAGTTTGACCAGGTTCATGAATTTTTATCTTCTAAATACCTTTTACTAGAAATACCTCAGGTTATATTGTCCAAATAACCTTACCATCCTTTTGAGTCCTCATATGTTTGGGAATATTTGACTAATCATTTCACAACTTTGTTTTCTTCCCCATGTTCACTACACAATTTAACGAATCAAATTCAATATTTTAACTCAAAGACCTGAAAAATATAAATGATGGAAATTTTATTCGATAGAATATAAAACACACAACATAGAGCTTATACAACCCATGAAATATATTTCCATTCATTTAATCTCTCCGATAGCTTGTAGAACACGAAAACCCATGATTAAATGAACCATATTATGGTATAACACTATAAACCAGCCATTAAATTTTTAGGTATTAATATTACTAATTAAATATTAAAATTATCTGTATCTATTGACTATAAATAAAATAAAAATGATTTATTTAAAATGGAAATAAATGTTTTTTTAAAAACTGTATTTTTATAATGGATGGATTAGTCTCGCTTGATGTGTAGAATTCAAAATTTATTTTTACCGCTTTTAGAAAAATCGTTTGAAAAAATTAAATTAATTTTTATGTCATAAATCAATATTATCTTGGTGCAAATTTTTTGGATTTCTCAAAAATATTTCATTATTTAATGAATAGTGAAAATACAAAATTTTATTTAGACAATTCCCTTTTTTAATTATTTCGAAATCTAAATTATATTTTTAATTTATTTAAAAGTAAAATTATTTCAATAATACATCATTTTATCCAATTTATCTCATTGAAATCACTTTCATATTTAATATTTATATAAAAACATTGTAATTTTTTGAATATTTTATCTTTAAAAACATTCTTTGTCGTCGTGTTTGTGGGATTATTGTTAAATTAAAAATTTTCTTGAATGTAATTTAAGAAAAATGGAATCTATATTTTTAATAATTTTAATTTATATTATTTAATAAAGACAAAATAATTAATTACAAAAATTAATATTGAACACAGTAAAAATTAATTATCGTAGTGAAGGTAAAAATGGATTTACCAAGGAGTTAAACTAAAAATATAAAAAATAAAATAACCTAAAAACATTCATAAAATATATTTAGTAGCCATATCTTGAACCTATAATTTATAAGTCTCTATTACACTCTATTTTTGACCCTTACATCATGTGAAAAATGTGGGTACATGTTTTTCTTTTCAAAACAATTAAAGTGTGCCACTCACCTCACTTATAAAACACCACCCCCTCTTCTATCTTCATAAAAACTGAAATCATTTTTTCATAAAATAACAGGCCAAATCACTAAAAAAATCCCCCTATCATACTAAAAGCCTTTATTTTTAAATAAATCCAACCTAGAAGGATTTTTGTGCAATCCCGATGAGTATACGCAAAGAAGAGGCAACATTCTTCAATGAGCGTCTTTATTATATTTATTCATCCAACTCCATAAATTATAAATAAAATATTATGATACAATAACATCAATATTTTAAATATACTAAGATTTATTAATTTTAATCTTACAATTTTCATCCATCACTACCTCCTTCAAATGGGTTGTGAAATCATCACTCGTCTCTGTGATGGGAAACCGCCTCACGAACCGATGTCATCTATTTTTCCATTACCACATCACATAGTTGAATATGATGATGGAAATAAAGTTCATATATGATATTTGTTACATAATTATAAATATATAGAAATTATATCATATAGAAATTTTTTTATTTCCTTTTCATAGTGGATAAGATAACATTGATTGTGTGTACATCAGACTATCACCTCTTCAACTGACATAATTCATCTTAAACAAACACTTTAAATGAATGGTTTGAAGGATATATTTAAGAATTTTATGTGATATTAAAGAAATAATTATGATATTTATTAATTATATATCATTTTTTAAAGATAATATATAATATTTTTCTTATTTTTTCACTCACTTACAGATGATAACATCATTCATGTATGTGTGGAATACTGCCAACACGAAATGATGAAACTCTCTTTTCATCACCAAACCACATGGATGATATATATAATTATAAAAAATGAAATTTATGATATTATTATTATTATTATTTAAATATAAAATATAACCTACATTCTTTTTATAATGATCGTTGAATAATAAATACATTACTCATGCTTACGTACCACCCACCATCTTCATGATCGAAACATAACTCATTTCTCAAAATCATATTTCATGATTGGTTTAAAAATCATAATTTATGTATAAACTAGCACTCCACCCATGCAATGCACGATACTATAAAATAATTCTTATTATTAACTATAAATTACTATTTATAAAAAATAATAGTTTATATAAATATTGAATATATTTGAAAAGAAAATGACATATATAATGAGTAATAAAGGTTAAAAAATTGAGGAACAAAGTTTAGATTCAGAACAGCCCTCTGTATAAAATTAACAACAAAGGAACCAACAGTGAAACAGAATAAAAACTAATAAATATTATATTGGAATTATAACTTTATTCATAGAAATAGAGTATGAAATTATAATTTGTAGATACATGAAATAGGTCAATAGTGAAATAGAATCATGGTTAGAGAACATCAATACAGTTTAATTTTTGACATAGAACTATGGAATGTAATTTAACAGTGATAAGAGAGCATCAATATTGTTTCAGTAGTAGATAATTGTTTGACAACATAAACAGGAACCATAAATTTCAACCAAAGCAGGTGTGCAGATCAGATTACAATTCATGTCATCAAAATATATAGTCAAAAGTCTCCCAATACCACCATGCATCATTAATGTAGAGTAGCAGTTTGTCATTTTGGTTGATAGCTATATTGATCCATGCAATATATAATTATAAATTAATGTGAGTAAATGAGACATACTACTATGAAAAAAATAACTGGTTAATCCAGTGAAGTCATAAAAATCATGTCATAATCAGATGGATTATTTGTTTACAATATTCATCTATGAAAAAAACTGTATAAAAATTCAATGAAAAAAATTAAATAATATGACAATGAAAAATCACTACTAATTGAAATAAATAATAGAAAATGGTAACCGTGTAGACTCTATCAGAAAAAAAATTATGACGTATTTGAAAACAATATTTCATACAATGAAACACATAGTTGTAGAGAATTAACTTAAAGAAGAGTTTTTCTAATAAAATAATATACATTAATTTTATTAATGTGAAATACTTTGGAATAGTCAAGGATAGAAACCTCACTTCAATATACACTACATTTAGGAAAACAATATTGCATACAATGAAACACATATTTGTAGAGAATTAACTTAAAGAAGAGTTTTTCTAATATAATATATGAGATGTGTTGAGGAATAATTATAATACATAATGAAAAAATTGTTGTCCACAAACAAAGATGTTGTGATGTTTAGACATGGAGACATTTTAGAGCAAGTATAATATGTTCGCAAGTTTAATCTGCAACTATTTTGTAAACGTAATATTTTAGTTTCTTTAATCCTTTGTATACATTCTAAGCAATACACGAATATTATTTTACTATTACGACATCTGTAGTTGTCTCTGAATCGCTCTATAAAAACCATAAAGAGTCTTATCCAAACAATTTCCATAGTTATCAATCCAATCCCTGGTTATTTTAAAACATGTATTGATCCCCTGTAATGATAAATGACAGAGGAATCATAAATTAGTGTAAATTAGTGTTACAAAATATTACAATAAAAGTTGATTAAATATAAATACAATAAAAATAGTACACATAAAATATAATCATGATTGTTGAGGAACTACACATCACATACGTTAGTAACCAACATATGTTACAAAAAAATTTAATTTTAATTATTATAAAATGATACCACCAGATGTAAGAATCAATATATGACATGATGCATGAATACAAATTATGTCTTGTGATTGTTAAAAAACATCAATGCAGATGATGGATAGTTTTCTAACGACATTCTTTAGGTCATTGAACATATGTAAATTCTGATATTCTGGGGATCTATTCTGTTTTTTTAACAATCTATTTCCCCAAATTTCAGTCTTATCGCATAGGTAATTAAGAAAGTATAATGACATGTAGAATAATTTTACCAACTAAATGGATAATTGAGGACTTAAACATGAAATTTATAAATTAAACTATTTTATAGAAACAATTTATAAACATAACTAATTGATAATTTGATTGTATAATGTTTACAACGTACATGTACTATGAGAAACAACAGTGAAGGCGGAAGAATGGGTGAGCTTACTTAATATATGGTCATATGATTCAAAACAATAATTGAATAAACAAATAAATCAATGTTACACAACATGTTGGAATATAAAATGAACAATGACATGTAAATGGAAATGATCAATCCCAAGAGATACTGCGATCATGAATCAAAAAAAATCTACTTGGATCAATGATGAGGCTTACTTACATATATAAAATGTGAATCACTGATGTTTCTGAAGGCATCCACAAGAAGAATGAAAGTAAAGAAGAATCAAAAGATCAGTTTTTTTAAAAAGAGGATGATATACATACATTCCAAGTAATTTTTTTATCAACAAACAAAATAAGATGGAAACGATCAGCATCAATGTGGATTTTTCGTTTAAAAAAATTATTAGAAATTCAACATGAATGAACTTGATAGAGGATAATTATACAAACTGGAATATGTCTTACCCATTAGGATGGATGAAAAAATAGTGATATTAGTAATTTTATATTAGGCCTCGGCGTGGAGACATTGTTTGCGCAGTCTTGTATAGTCTTCACCATCTTGTACCATGTCTGTAGTGGCCAGTTGAATGCAAATGATTTTTCCCCGAACTGCATTTTCCTTCCATTCCTTCCCTCAGCTTCAAAGACATGCCATCATTCATTTATGACATGGGTTACTACCCATCAGTCCAGATTTTCCATGACCAATTCTCTAATAATCACCAGCTAAAGTGTACATTTTTAAATTCATTTGAGTTGTTGGAAATCAAGCTGTGTGTCCTTGTATATACATCTTCCTAAACCCCTGTCCTCTGCAACAGGAGTCTATAAATATATGATTGGCCAATTAGTGGTCATTTGGACACTGCCAGTATACCTATGATTAAATAAATAAGTTTTATTGGATGAAAATATGGTGAATTGTTAAGAAAATCAAGCCCATGATCCCATTGGTGTACCTGGATGAGAGGGTGGAGGGCAACATGGAGTGTGGTCTGAACCGATTCTACCCCTTGCCCTCAACCTCCCCTCACCTCCCCTCCCCTCCCTCTATAACCTGCCTAGCCCCTCCCCCTACCCTCATCCGCCCCTCCCCTCCCCTCCCTCCCCTCCCCTCCCCTCCCCCATCCTATCCTCTTCCCCAAGCAGCCCCCTCCCACTACCCTCACCCTCCCCTCCCCTCCCCTCTAACCTTCCTAGCCCCTCCCCTCCCCTCCCCTTCCAACTAACCAAAATTTTTTCCAACCCTCTCCTCCCCCGTCCTTGTCCCCCTGCCTCCTCCCTCCCCTGCCCAGTACTCTGCTAAATTGTCACCTGTAAAACAGAACATTTTGAGAGGAATAAGATGTTGGATGTAAGGATAGTATCATGAATTGAACTAAAACATAAAAATAATGCACCCAACTTAGGAACTGAACTGAAACAGAACACAACATGGACTCAACACATGAACTGAAATGAAACAGAGCAGAAAATGGACCTAAATCAAATCCCTAAGGTCTAGCTATGTGGTAGTAGTCTTGGAGGGTCATAAACGCATGTGCATTAATTAAATGTAGCAGTCAAGCACCATCGCTTTTCACCCAACTGTAATAATAGAAACCCAAACCATTTAGACATCAACTATACAAAATCTCCCTTGCTAATTTTTTTTTACAAAAAGTTAAATCTACAGGAAAAAAATCCATCATCATTAAAGAAATAAATCATGTAATCGGAATGCAAAGATATATCAGATTTTTGAAGTACAACTCAGATTTATTGAACTATAGTTGAACCTATTTAGTTCAATATCTATTCTCTAAGGTTTATTAGTAATTAAATGAAACAATAAAATGTTCTCATGCATGGCATCATTTATTCCTAAAAATATGAAGTATTTTCCTATCATTACTAAAACTTATCCAGAATATTTATGAAAACATATCAGTTATAACAATACTATGTCAAAAGTAAGATCGTATATAGCATGAGTTGAACTGTCACAGTAATTCTTTAATTCAATAAAATATATGACAATCTCACCTGCATAATTTTGTCCACTGATTTGAGTTTCTTTAGTTAGAAACTAGACTACAGCATCAATATCATCTTCCCCTATAATAAATTCTAATATATAACCCATGGTATCCAAAATAAGAAAATGGGAAATAAATATGCATGCATTTTTTAAAGATAAATTATTTATATTTGGTCTGAAACTATGAGATACAACATGAATAAAATAAGTTTCAATGAAAATTACTAAAAACAGTTACATAAATTCTACTAAAAACAATTTAAAGGATAAATCATTGATATGAATACAAAAGAGGCACTATATAGTGGATTGAACATTCATAAAACTTGTTCATGAACTTGGATAAGATTTTGATTATGATTGAAAATCAGATAGTTTATTACCAGATAAGGTAGATATTTTTGGAGGAGATTATTGTGGGGGGGGGGGAGTTGCAGACCTTGCTTATTTACATGTTCCCTCAAACATTTATAGGTTTGACGTCAAGGGGCACACCTCCACCACTTAAAGATGGTAATTCCCTGCACATGGAAGATATATTGTAGTCAAAATTTCATCAGCCACTGTTTCCTCCTAGATAGTACCCTATAATTAATGGTAGATTAACAACTGCAAAAAAGAACAAATACCTTCTTTGGACCTGAAACATCATAGAAGTGCCATTGAGCATGTAGAGCTATGGAGAAGATCAGAACGTCATCAAGGATGGAACAATGATTATCATGGTGGAGAAGTGCAATAAATTGTTGCCTCATCTTCATGGGATTATACATGACCCAAACAATTAAATAATCATTCCATCAAGATTGATATAATCTGGAGTGTTGCATTCATGAAAAGTCAGAAAATAAACAGGGGTAATCTAATCTATCATGCCTAAAATTGGAATGTGTGGATAAGTAAATATAGTTGAATAAATTAACAACTAGAATCTAATTACCCTCCACCTTTTGTTTCGCTAATTTCCCATCCTCCAAAAAATCCAATTAAAGTTGTATTCATTGGAATATGAATCAATGATTAGTGAAATTATGGTTTTTTGGCCATGTGAATCACCCATAGACTATAAATTTATAATGGGATGATCTTATACCAATTTTAAATATGTACATATACACCCTTCAACTAAACCAACTATTATATTTCTTCATTAATACATTGAATCCACTATTAATAGTGAAACTATTGGTTTTAAATGTGACATAGAGCTCATAAGTGTGTTCAGTATAAAAATAAAACCATTAGTTCTCATTGGTTTATTATCCAGTGGTGGCCATTTTAAATACCTTACTTCACATTACATTTTCTTCAACTCAAATATAAAGCACTTTGTCCAAACACATGTATGTATATTATTTAGTAACGTTAAAATAGAGAATACCTTCTCCATAGATGTCATCAATCTTGAAAGAGAGCATGGTATCAAATCCATTTTTTATCCCGAAAAGAATTCTCAATTGAAATGAATACAGATCATCTTATACATCACTGAAAAAATAGAATAGGTACATACATACGAATTTAGGTCATATAAGTATGAATAAAAAAGTACAATTGACATTGTAAGGTAATTACAAAAATTCTGGATCTATGCTATGTTTAAAAGAACATTGAAAATTGATTATCCTATGGGCATGAAATGTATGGAACATTGGTGCAAGATTCAGTACCTTATACTATAAAAAAATATCAAGTATAAGCTATATGGATATAAACTTGAGCAATATTTCAATCCAAACATCGATCCTATAAACTATGGAGAATGAGAACCAAAACTCATTTGGTCATAATTGAATTGTAAAATCAAACACATTTCCAGATCATCCTATTTTATTCACATGAATTATGGAAGTAAATAAGAATGTAATAGATTAAAAAGTAGTGGAGTTCACAAACCAAAGAGATATTTACCTCAATAGTCTCCGAAATGTCGATTATAGAGATAACTAAATCACATCTTGGATATAATTGACCTGAATCCTACACATAAAATGTCTTCTAGAGAAACCTGCAAATTAAATGGGCAATGTCTCACAAACAGTTTAAAGTGGAAGGTGGAAAACATAAAAAAGATTGAATAAAATATAGAAACACAAACATGGATGTCTGTTTATGATTCCAACAACAGTATGATTTGATCTTCAACAGGCGTGTGAGGTGCTATCTAGTTGTTTTACTGCATGGAAAACACAAAAATAAATTTTATTAAATTGTAAAATAACACCTTATACATGTCATTAATAATCTAGGTGATCACATCATTCAAGAAACTTTCTTCACTAAGACATTTAGTGTTAAAAAAAAGATTCTAAATTGATGGACTAAATAATTAGATATACTCCCCTCAACATTAAAAGTAATCTCATTCACCTTAATGCCGGAGATATATTTTTGGATCCTTGTCTCCATCTTCATGACGTGGAAAAATAGATTACTTATAACACCCTCTTTGAGCCATCATAAGTATAAGTTCTTTTTAAGAATACTTTAATTAGTAGGAATTAGCTCTCCAATCCTATATTGTAACAGAACCTCCTTAAATGAGGGGATGCAAAGTTTATCGAAACTTTTTTTTTTCATTGCAAAATATCATCCTTATATTTCTTGATTTCCTCATACATTCTAGAGAATTTTACCCTAGACCATCCTTTAAGAGATGATTGGTAGCTTTCATCTTTAACCTGAGCCTTTGGAAAACATTACCCTCAATCCACATCCATACCTGCTATAAAATGTCCCTACATTCCATAAAATGGAGACATGATTAATTGAATGTAAATTTGATAGGAGATCTCCTATCATCATTCCATAAACAAAACAAATGATGTTTATATAAGGCCCCAGCCTTAAACATTACTTAATCTTGAGTTATTACAAGATTACACATTGAGGATCTTTTCAGGTTTAGAGTTTTAGAGAATTAGTTCATGAAACTTGCATTACATTCCACATTTAAACAAAGTGGTTACATAAAAGACAATATTCATTCTTCCCATCAACGGAAACCTATTTAAAATAAAACACGGATTCTTTCTTGACACATCCTTGACACTATCATCACATCATGTACCTTTCCCTTGACCTGTGAAAAACATTTCAAAAACTTGAGATGAGCATGAAAAGCTCAGTAAGGGTTATAATAATATGGAAAGGAAACATGAGTTCATATATACATAAGAATGAAATCATACTTTACCCATAAAACATAGGCACTTTAACATACCTCATCAAATCATGAATAAATCATAGAAATCATAAGACATAAAGGTAACTTGAGGCATTCATAACATTCTTACGTAGGGAGTAACCCTCTTGGTTACGTTAGGAATACCCATCATAGTATATTCCCTAAATCTCTTCGGAGAAACCTTATCGTTTCACTCCTTCGCGTTACCCAATGCATTGAGGAGCTATATCGGGCTCACCCGCCCTTAGTTTATCACAGAACCACCCGTTTTCATAACAATGCCCAAGAACCATATCATAAATGTATCACATAAAACATGCATAAAGGAAACATAACATTTCCACATTTCAATCACAATATAATATTTTAGTATATTGAAATAATGAATCCATTCAAAAAGAAACCATTTCCAAAACCATTTAAAACATTTAATAACGATATTTTTGAATCAAAGTGTCCCATACCACCTTGAATCTTAAAATTTTAAACCATTAATATCCATATAAATAAATCCTTAAAACCATTTTGAAAACACGGATATTAATAAGAACAAATAATTAAAACATTTAAAACGACATTTTGGTTAAAGGGGTTTTACCAAAATTAGAGACACTTGAATACAATAATTGAGGAATAACATTTAGTCAGAACTTTATAATATCATGAGAATAAATAGATTCATGATATAATACTCCAAAGGACAGTATATACACCATATAAGAGTGAATTGGTGCATAACAACAATGAACCCTCAATAGAAATGTCAAATGTGATGAAATCCCTTATAAAGAAGGTATCCTTAAATTAAGGACAAATCAATCTCAAAAATATGTGTGACAAATATACATACACCCAATATAAGTGGATATTAAGTGTAAAACAATAAAAGGTCATTCACACAGATTCAATGGATGACATATTCAATGACTACATGTTGAACCCAATGAAATCGAAATTGGGTTAAAAAGTTCCCTTGACAGCCTAACAGCATCACATCAAAATGAGTTGATGAGAGATAAAAAGTGTATCTCATCACTTGGACATAAAATTTACATCAATAAGGATATATGAGAACATATCCCAACATAACAATATGTAAATTAAAAGACCCAACAAAAGAAATCTTTTAAAAAGAGGAGGGTGAAAGGTTCCCTTACCGACTTGGGTATCTTTCAAAACATACACCCCATGAAAGAAGGACAATAGATAATTGATGTAAATACTCATAAAAGAAAGTATATTACACAAAGAGTATAATAATGGGCAGTACATACACCACTCAATGGAATTTGTGGCAAATGTATCATAAATCTCACGGGAATAAAAGTGTGATGAAAAATCCCTTACGAAAACTCGGCAGCCTAACAGCGCCCCATAAAACTTCCGAATATGGACTGATGAGATCAAATAGGGTATCTCATCACTTTACAATAAAATGTACAGCAAGAGGAATATAATATAACATCCCCCAACATTACAAAGAGGAGCTTAAAAGAAGTGACATAAAGGAGAGTACTTAAAAAGAAAAAGAGAGGTTAGATCTCTTACGAAAGTTCAGCAGCCTAACGACGCCACTCAAAACTTCCAAAATGGATTGATGAGAGAGAATAGGGTCTCTCATCACATGAACATAAAAATTACAGTAAGTGTAATATAAAACATCATCCCAATAACAAGAAAGATGAGCTTTAAAAGGAATGACATAAAAGTGTGTACTTAAAAAGAAAGAGAGGAGTAAGATCCCTTACCTCGGGTCCAACTTGACTCGATCGTTCTTTAACGTCCTGAATAATAAACTTGAGTTAATTTACACTTTATTAAGAACCTTTTTCTAGTTCATTATTCCTATTAGATCACTTATTTCCATGTTATAAACATTATGTAAACATTTAAGTTAATAATGTTTGTTTTGTCGATATTTGGTTCTTAAGTCGAAAGTGGACTTCTTACAATTACATGTTGTTCATGTGGTCAAATGTTTATTATATCCAGAATTATATTCATGATTTGGATATCATATATGTAATATATATCCAGAAAATTCATGCATTTATAACATTACATAATCATTTAGAGGTAAGAAATGAAATGCACCGTTCATGGAGACGGTAAGCCGTACGTATGCATGAACGCTACTTTCATTTCTATTTCATATTTTATAGAATGGAATAATAATGATATAAAGGTATATTATAATTAAAGTATAATATCATATATAATATCATAGTTCCATCCTTTATACATCCCACATATGGTATTTAACGAATCAAATCACTTTGAGGGGGAGGTAGTCCGCACTTCCTTAAATGAAGATATCGCGTTTACCCGTAATGGAAACCATAAAGGTATGCCCAAAATGAAAAACACAGAAGCTTAATGAAAACATAAACATATTATATATCATATATAAAAATAGTTACATCATAATGTCCACCTTTGAAGGTGTTAGATGAGTATTGAACAATCATCGTTTCGGGAGGCATAATTTCGCCATCCACGGAAACCTTATGTTCTTTAACCATTTGATGTAGTTTTGTGAGAGTGTAACTCGAATAAATATTATAACAACATCCTAGTATATTGAAGATATTGGTGTTGTTACAAAAGAAATAAATAAAAAGAGTTTAGGGTGTTGGAGAAGCAAAATAAAACAAATGAACATGAGAGAATGAATTACCTTTAAAAGTGTAACTCCTTTTGATTTGAGCCTAAAGGCTTTCTTTGAAAGGATTCTTCCCAAAGGGAATCCTCTAGGATGAGTAGAGGGATGTGGAGGGAGTAAATGGGCAGGGGTTGGCCGAGCCAAAGGCTTGAGGAGTGTGTGAAATGAGGTAGAGGTGGGGGCCTTTTATAAGAGGAGAGGAGGGGCACTTTTGGAAAGTAAAGAATTATTACTTTATTTGAAAATGTGTTTCGGTTTTAAAAGGTCCCATATTGATATAATTCGTGGATAAGGTGATAAGGGCTCGAAATACACCCATCAAATATGTTTTGGACATGTGTATTTTATAGATTTTACATTATCTTTCCATTTTATTAAATCTTCAAATAATGATGTCATCGCTGCATCATTATTATTTCAAAAATAATTTAATTCATTTAATGTCTAAAAATTATAAAAAAATTACTATGATGTAGGAAATCTATTTATCTTTCCAATTACTATTTATAATCAAACATATGATCATTATAACCCCATGTAATTTTTTTTTTGTAAAACATATGATGTTTGTGTCATTTTGACTTTTACATTAAATAAAAAGCTATTTATGTCATTTCCCAACCAAAGTGTCTCCATGGGGTCCCCAAGTTGACCAATGGCTTGTCTTGGTCGGTCATGACACAACCAATGAGGGTAGGACATGTGTCAAGCTCATATTATTTTATTAAAGCATTATTTTTACCTTAAACTACACTAATTACCACTAATCGCGATTAAAAACTTAATAAGTTACTATTCACCAAAAAATTATTTTTATCCCATTGAACCACATTTCACTTCTTAATGACAAAAATGTATGTCGGATTTTTGAAATTCAAAATACAAAGATGGCAAAATTTCATTTAAACGGAAAAATCAGTTTTTATAAGTACCACTTAGTGGTTTCACTATTCATCAAAAATTGAAGTTTTTCAGAAAAATTCCAAAAATTCACCCTGAGCTATATTTGATATTCCGAATTCGAAAATGAAGTATATTTTACAAAATTCAAAACATATAAGTCAAATTAATTAATTTAATAATTAATTCCCGCTGTCAGAGCAAATAGCATGTTTTTATGAAACAATAAGTATCAAAAGATTGACACTAGTTTAAGTCCGATTTCAAAGTGAAATAAATTCCAACAACCACTATTGGATTTAATGGTAAAAATATTTTCTAATTTCACTTTAAAAACAATAAAAATGATAATCTAATCATATAAATAAATTAGATTAAAAAGAGGTTTTAAATTAAAATACAACATTTTACACTATTCATTAAAAAATGAACTTTATCAGAAAAATACCAAAAAATTACACAAAGTAAAATTTGATGTCCCGATTCTTAATAAGAGTTTTATTTGGTCCAAAATAATCTATAAGAGTGATCAAAACTATATTTAATGACGGTTCGCCATCAAAAGGCGACAAGTGAACCTTTAGGGAAAACTAGGGCATATACGCCTAAAATTGAATTCTTTCCATATTTTAAGTCTTTATCTTTTATTTTATAAATGTAAAAACATTTAAAAACATATATAATCATATTTTAGTTATTTATATCCATTCCCACCATTAAAACGGCTACATGTTAACTACCATTTAAAATAATATTATTTTATCATTAGAGTGCAACGTAAGATTCCTAAGAAACTCGTTGTTGCGTGTTGGGTACGCCATCGAGCATAGCATCCCCTTTAAAGTCATATTAATATTTTATTCACAAATATGGATAAATATGAAAATGTCATATTCTTTATTTACCTGGGGTGTTACATCCTTCCCCCCTTTTGGGAATTGCGTCCTCGCAATTTTTAAAATTGTGCTTGGAAACATCCTTGAAAGTCCCACATCGGAACAAGAGTCGGTAAAACAACCACTTTAAAATAAAGGAAGATAAGTACAAAGGTCACCCGAGTTAACCCATACTAGGACTCCATGTAGGAAAACATGGACATGGAGGAGAAAACATAGGGTCATGTTCTGATGGAGAGTGATAGAAAACATGTTTAGGAGAAAGTTAACATTGAGAAAATCACAAACTTGTGATGGGTTAAATGGTGTTGGGTTCCCCAGTAGGAAAAGTTAATAGACAACATTTTTTTAAGTTACTTTTTATTGAGGAATTTATTCATAAGGAAACATAATCACTTATCATGTTGACTTTCAACTTTTACTAGATTCCTTAATCAAACTCATTTTTTTCCAGAAGACGAGTATTTAGGGAGACTTGTTCGCATTAAGAGTACTATAATCAACTTCTAGAGAATCACCTAATACACAAAAGATAACTATATACTTCCCATTTCTTTAGGCATTAAGCAAAACAAAAACCAAAAGGTTAGTACAAGATCAGATAATCCAGAAAAGGATAACCCTTTATAAAAAGAAAATCTATTCTTAACCTCCAAAATTTGTCCAACAAAACCCAAAGTTCAACGAGGACCATTCTATAATCAATTTGTCCATAAAATTATTCAAAGTAAACCAAACTAATATTGAAACCCAAATATTTTAAGGATTTAGTCACATAGTCTTCCAAGTTATATTGTAACATTTATCTCCAAACAACATCAGTTTCTCCTAAAGTCTCGTATTGAAAAGTAATTAACCTAATCACATATCCTCTATGATAGGTTAATCATTTTCATAAATAACCCAAAATCAACTTACTCTTAATTCATAAAATCATATAACTAAAAAGAATCCGTCAAAATAACCAGGGACTTCACGTAGTCCAGTGGTAGGCGATAAATACCAGTCGCACTTTGGTTGTGGGTTCGATTCCCGCAGCTTTGTCCGACGCGACGGGTTGTCACACGGTCTGCGTGTTGTCCTTTTTCCAAAACTATATAATTCTTAAAACATTCCCCAAAGGAGATAAAATCATCAAAAATGATCATAACATATTTTAACCTCATGTTTATCTCATGCTTTTCATTTTCCAGCATATCATATAATAACCCATAATTACCTCAAAAGTAAGGATCATATAAACCCAAATGGTTCTTTATAACTATGTCCAGAAAAGAAAAGATAACTATTACTTGAATAAAATTTTCCTATATTAAACATCAGGGTTACACATAATATAAAAAATATTCTAATGTAACCCCATCATCAAAAGATACTTAATACTCTTAAGAATTTCACCATAACTCTTGAAGCCCTTATATGTTGACATCTTACTCATTCAACATTCTTCATGATCCATTATCCATTACTTTCCAACTTATTCCAAAATACCTCTTTCCTAAAACAAAATCATGAATCATATCCTAAGATTCCAAAATAGGAAAACAATAGTCATGAAATAGTACATACCTTTGATTGGTCATTGTCAGTTTCTTCATCCTCAATCGGAATGGCATTAGGTATTGGTAAACGAATATTGGTACGCTCTTGGTGACCCCATTCACGAAACTTCTTCATAGGACATGTGTTTGCATAATGACCATGCACACCACATTTAAAACATTCAATTGATCCCTCAGAAAGAACTTCTTTCCCTTTCCTTGAGTCAACTGGATGCTTCCTTTTTCCATGGTAGGTTCTTGCTTTATGACCTTCATTTCCACATCTATAGCATATTTCTGTCCCTTTGAAACATTTTCCTAGGTGTTTCTTTCCACATCTTTGACACATAGGTTTTTGAACACACTTACCTTTATGAATATTAACTGTACTTCCGTAGGGATTTGTTTCTTGCATATATGACGTCTTATAGAAATCTCCAAGGTTTAGGTGTTCAATCATGACTCCAGATAGTTGGTTGAGGATAATCACAAGAGTTCTCATTGCAGCTCCCATATCATTCAGTTGCTTGCTCAAAAAACTGTCACAGTTTCCTTCACATCTACTGTTACTTTGGTGCCTGCTAGATCCAGCCATTTACTAAAACCAAAAAGGTCAGTGTGAGTATATCAAAAAAACCATCATGTACTAATGAGTAAGATAAACACTAAGATATACTTACAAATTCACTTTATCTAGAACTAGGACTCTTTCTGAAATCCTAACCAATATGGTAATGCCACTTATGCTTAAAGAATACCCTAACCTCTAAAGTTATCTAAACCGACCTTTGATACCAACTATAAGGCCACAGCCTTAAACATTACTTAATCTTGAGTTATTACAAGATTACACATTGAGGATCTTTTCAGGTTTAGAGTTTTAGAGAATTAGATCATGAAACTTGCATTACATTCCACATTTAAACAAAGTGGTTACATAAAAGACAATATTCATTCTTCCCATCAACGGAAACCTATTTAAAATAAAACACGGATTCTTTCTTGACACATCCTTGACACTATCATCACATCATGTACCTTTCCCTTGACCTGTGAAAAACATTTCAAAAACTTGGGATGAGCATAAAAAGCTCAGTAAGGGTTATAAAAATATGGAAAGGAAACATGAGTTCATATATACATAAGAATGAAATCATACTTTACCCATAAAACTTAGGCACTTTAACATACCTCATTAAATCATGAATAAATCATAGAAATCATAAGACATAAAGGTAACTTGAGGCATTCATAACATTCTTACGTAGGGAGTAACCCTCTTGGTTACGTTTGGAATACCCATCACATTACATTCCCTAAATCTCTTCGGAGAAACCTTATCGTTTCACTCCTTCACGTTACCCAATTCATTGGAGAGCTATATCGGTCTCACCCGCCCTTAGTTTATCACGGAACCACCCGTTTTCATAACAATTCCCAAGAACCATATCATAAATGTATCACATAAAACATGCATAAAGGAAACATAACATTTCCACATTTCAATCACAATATAATATTTTAGTATATTGAAATAATGAATCCATTCAAAAAGAAACCATTCCCAAAACCATTTAAAACATTTAATAACGAGATTTTTGAATCAAAGTGTCCCATACCACCTTGAATATTAAAATTTTAAACCATTAATATCCATATAAATAAATCCTTAAAACCATTTTGAAAACATGGATATTTATAAGAACAAATAATTAAATCATTTAAAACGACATTTTGGTTAAAGGGGTTTTACCAAAATTAGAGACACTTGAATACAATAATTGAGGAATAACATTTAGTCAGAACTTTATAATATCATGAGAATAAATATATTCATGATATAATACTCCAAAGGACAGTATATACACCATATATGAGTGAATTGGTGCATAACAACAATGAACCCTCAATAGAAATGTCAAATGTGATGAAATCCCTTCTAAAGAATGTATCCTTAAATTAAGGACAAATCAATCTCAAAATATGTGTGACAAATATAAATACACCCAATATAAGTGGATATTAAGTGTAAAACATTAAAAGGTCATTCACACATATTCAATGGATGACATATTCAATGACTACATGTTGAACCCAAAGAAATCAAAATTGGGTTAAATAGTTCCCTTGACAGCCTAACGACATCACATCAAAATGAGTTGATGAGAGATAAAAAGTGTATCTCATCACTTGGACATAAAATTTACATCAATAAGGATATATGAGAACATATCCCAACATAACATTATGTAAATTAAAAGACCCAACAAAAGAAGTCTTTTAAAAAGAGGAGGGTGAAAGGTTCCCTTACCGACTTGGGTATCTTTCAAAACATACACCCCATGAAAGAAGGACAATAGATAATTGATGTAAATACTCATAAATGAAAGTATATTACACAAAGATTATAATAATGGGAAGTACATACACCACTCAAGGTAATTTGTAACACCCCAAGATTTCATAGTGTGTTATTTCTTCAAAATAATTCAATAACTTGCACTACATGCAACACCAAGTTCAAGCACACCATGACTTACCAAACAAACCGTTCAAAAGAGGTTATGAATAGTATTAGATAAATTTTAATGTTTATATAATCCTTATAATTTTAGAATCCATATTATGAGTTTCTTAGATATAATGCAAGAACAAATTCATTTTCAGTATTGCACTTTTATCAACTTTAATAGTGAACCCTTTTTAAATACTATATTTTAAACTTTTTGACTAAATGGGGACATCAAAAATTTAAAATGAAACATCCCAAGCTTCTACGGTACGCTTCTCTTTGAATAAAACAGTAGCGTGTGTTGTACGCAACTTCGTGTTTTAACACACACCACAATCAATCAAACTAGCCGTTATGAATAGTAATACCTAATTTTTGAAATTATATATATTTTATATTTCAAAATGGACTTCATTTTTAGATTCGGAATATCGAATTTAGCCTAAGGTGAAATTTTGGTACATTTCGGATAACTTTCATATTTTGATGAATAGTGAAAATTACTAAATTTTAATTAAAAACAACTTTTTTAATCAAAATAATTAATAGTGATAAATTATGAATTTGAGAGGTTTTAAAGTATATTTAGAATATATTTTTACCATTTAATATAATTTTGGTCATTTGACATAAATTTACAATTAAACCGAACATAAACAAGTGTCAATCTTTTGATAGTTATTATCTCTTAAAAACACGCTTTTTGTTTTGACAACGGGAATTAATTTTAAATTAATTTCTTCCACTTCTGTGTTTTGAATTTAGGAAAATAGATTCCATATTTGGAATCAGGATGTTCAAATTGTGTAAATAGGTAACTTTTATTTTTAGACATTTTGAATAATTACTGCGGTAAATATTTTATTTACCATGGTTAAGGGTAAATCCGGTAAATAAAGGTTAAAAAAATAATATTATAATAATACTAAATTACCCTAAAACGTGTCTTAACCCTAATGGTTGATACATGGTCGACCATGGGCATCTTTGGGTCTATTTTGGGACCCCATGGATCCACTTGTAAGTGATAATGACACTTTATTTTAATTTAGTTAAAATAAATACAAAAATGACACAAGCATATATCTTTTAGAACAACAATTGTTACATAGGGTTATATATGTTGGATTTTAGATTATAAATATTCATTAGAAATCTAAAACGATTTATTACATAATTATATTTTATTTATAATTTTTAGACATTATATAATTTATTTTATTTATGACACAATGATGATGCAGTAATTACTATAATAGTGAAAAATTAAAATAATTGATATTATAAATACCCAAATAAATATAATATGAACCTTTTAATGAATTAAACTAATTTTCTAGGATAATATGATATATTAGGATTTATTTAATTGACTTTGTTCGAAATAATCAATCTGTTATGAGTTTCACAAAAATCAACTATTGAATAGTGTCAAAATTGACATAAAAGAGTTCTTAAAACAAATATTATATTATTAATTGATATTAAATTCCTAAAAATCTAAGGTTCGGCCAAGAGACTTATATCATGATAGGTTAATCATTAATGGACCACTTGGGGGGTCGCTTGGATGTATATAGTATGTTTATTAACCATATTATATAAAAATACAAAGAGACATTGTAAAAGTGAAACTAATTAACTTAGAGTTAATGATTAAAGATAAGGTTAATATAAGTACCCAAACCTGTCTAAATTCTATTGGTTGAGTGGTTTTCGACCTATCCCCACCTTAGCCTTTGAATAGTCAACTTTGGAGCCATTGGAAACCGAATATGAATTTATTATAAATTAATATTTCTAGCTTTTCCAAAGGTGCCCCTCACCCCTCTTATAAAAGGGCACTCCTCCTTCTCATTTCTTCACACCTTTCAAAGCCTTTTGGTTCGGCCAAACTCTGCCCAAATACTCTCCCAACTTCCCTCACTACAACCTAGAGGCCTTAGTTTGATCAGAAAGCCAACCTAAGGAGCCCTTTTGATCAAATCAAAAGGAAGAACCCGAAGAAGAGGAGGTTAACCTACCCCAACCAAGGAAAAGTACAAGGTAAGGGTTATTTCACAATCTCTTCATTATCCGAGGTTGTTTATACGTAATAATCTATTGGGATCTGTTTATCATCCACATCCATGTTTCTTAAAAATACATTTCAAAACATTTTTACTATTTACTAGAATATGAGTTAAAGTCATTTATACCCTTTTTGACTTTTATAAGTGGTTTATAAAGGAATCTTTCGGTCGTTTTCAAAACAAGGTCCTTTTTAACCTTTTCGACAGAATTAAGGTAAGAATGTTTTTTTAACTTATACGGTGGGTGCGGCTATTTTCCGCCATTATAAAATCTTCAAAGCTTCCCTTACAAGCTTATAAGAATATTTTCAAAGAAAATGTTTTATTTTATATGGATCTTAAATGATTTCAAAAATAGAAAGAGATATTTCTCTAAAAAGTGTTTTGATTTCAGCCATGTCAACATCCTTTAATGGATTTTACGCTTATTTGAAGTTGATCTATTATAATACAAAACTTCTATATTGTATTGAAGGTTTTGTGATATGTTTGACTGTGGATGTGCTATTTTATACCATTCATAGTTTATGGTGAAACTATTGACATTTCGTATGCTAGTTTTAATCCGAATGTTTATGTTATATTTCAAACTTTTCTTCAGATGAATGTGCTAAACAAGTATGTTCCGGGTTGGGGACCGGTAAAAGTAAGCCCTCCAGGTTGGGGACTGGTTAAAGTAAGCCCTCCAGGTTAGGGACTGGTAAAAGTATGCCCTCCGGGTTGGTGTCCGGTTATTAGAGGCACTCCGGGTTGGTGTCCGGTTATTAGAGGCACTCCGGGTTGGTGTCCGGTTATTAGAGGCACTCCGGGTTGGGTTCCGGTTAGAAGTAACCCCTAGGTCTTGGGATGAGGCCTAGACAAAGAAATTAACGTTTAGCATTATGCATTCCAACATTATGAAAGTGGTTATTGATTTTTTCATGTGATTATTCGATTAGTAGAATATCCATGTGAATAAGTAAATGGCATTATTTCATTTTATTTATGCCATACCATGTTGAAAGTTCATGTTTGAAAGGAATTTGTTTTAGTTATACATTTCCTTAAAAGTTTATTCTTATTTATAAAAGTTTCCGCTATATTGTTATCCTTACTGGGCATTTGAGCTCACCCCTTTTCTATGTTTTATTTTTCCCAGGAAGTGAAGATGTAAGTTATGAATGACCTGCAGGGATATTATGAGGGTATTATAGTGTGGACTGTGGAAACATTATGTTGTTGTAGTAGTTTTTCATTTTATGATGTAATGTAAAACTTATGAATATATCTAGTGTTTCCAAGGCTACTAAACCAATCGGTCTTTCGAGATTTGATCTTTCTTGTGATCATGCCAATGTTACGAAGTAATGCACCGACTCTGGGTAACTGGGGTCGGGGCGTTACAGTTGGTATCAGAGGAAGTTTAGTACAAACCTTGGAAGCTAGATTTAGATAAACTCTGATTAGAGCACGTAGACCTAAGATGAACTTTGAGGATTAGTATAGAAGAACTTCCTAGAATTTTGGTATTGTAGAGATTTTGTGAGTTTTCCGAGCAATACATCCCTGTCTGGATACGAGCAGGTAGAGGCGGCTCTGGCACAGATGTACCTAGGGGTAAAACCCGAAAACACCGCTTTGAGCTAGACTCGAACGGGAACTGGTGCATGACAACGGGCCTTGCTGCACTCTTGGTTACGACACTCCCGGGGGATATGCTTAGGATAACTCTCATTTTCTTTACAAATCATCATGAAGGGTTTGTGAGTATATACTTCCTCAAAGAAAACATTCTTATGATTATGGATTATATCCATAAATAGTTCAATTTATGTTAAGTGTTTTATAAGTATGGGATTATTTATTTTGATTCATAAACTGATCTTGTTTATGCCATTGTTTAGAAATGGTGCCCAGTAGAAGGAATGAGAACTCCAGAAATGCAGATGATCCAAAGAGAAGGAAGGATCATATCTTTCATGGTCTTAAGCTTGAATTTATAAGAGAAATAGTCTCCCATGTATTATCATCATATGAAGAAATAATATCATGTGTTGATAAGATAAGTAAAGAGTTTACTGAGTCCTATGGCTTTGAAGGGAAGCAAGAGAAGAAAAGGATGGAAGAGAGAAAGATGGATAAAGGGAAGAGGGAAAAGAAGAATTTTCCCATATGTGGTAACTGTGGGAAGAAACACCCTGGAACTTGCCTGAAAGGAATGGGAGTTTGTTATAAGTGTGGAGGAAAAGGGCACAAAGTACGTGACTGCAAGGGTAAGAAAATGGTTTCAAATGTACAATTCTTCATTTGCAAGGAGTTTGGACACTACGCGAACCTATGTCCCAGTCATCAGACTATGCTGCAAATGATGTTATTGGATAATAATCAAGTTATGATACTACCACAGATGAAGAGGAATGATTAGAGTTCTTATGTTGATTATGTCAATTGAGTGTTGTATCAACAATGTACTTGTTATAATAATTATCGAGTATATAAGGATTGTACTGCAGTACTAATTTATTAAGGACTTGAGATTGTGTGGAACAAAGAAAAGTGACTCAATAGCAGGATAAATTTTTGGAAATTATATGGTTGAGAGAATGATAAATCATAATATAGTTCTGATACTGAGGTAGTGATTTTGGAATAATATGTGATTGTTTTGGATAAATTATATTGGATATTCTTGACTACCTTGGAACTGATTAATGATTTGTATATTCCATCATTGTTGGGGTTTAAAACATTTTTGGATTAATGAAGTATATCCAGCATTCTATATGAAATAAGGGAGCATGAGTGTAATCAATAAGGAATATGGTAATTCAAGATGTTTCAGTTTATTAAAAGAATACAAGATGAAGGTATTCATATGCTATTGCGGGGTAAAAAGGATCTATATTATGTTTACCTTCCTTATAAATGTTGGACTGTGAGTTTGGGCAAAAGTATTTTGGATAGTTCTAGTTTGGATTATTTTGGATTACCATAAAAGGAAAACCCGGAGGTTGGGCGGCAACCCGTCGCGTCCGGCAAGGGTGCGAGACTTGAACCCGTAACTGAAGGGCGACAAGGGTGTATCACCTACCACTGGCCCATGAGATGTCCTGGATTAAATAATGTTGTTTTTTTTAAAGATCTGGTAGATGAATTATAAATTCATTTATTTTGGAACCCTGTACGAATAGTATAAATAGAAAAAAAAAAATTTACGTTCTATTATCTTTTAGAGTGAAAGATGAGATTGTGGTAGAAATTTATTGATGGGTAAAATTCTAATTATAAAGTAAGTATATCTCCTTATTATCTTAGCCAATCTCATAAATAAATTCCTCAACATTAATAACAGAAACTTAGAACAAAAATGTTGTCCTAGATGGTACCTTAAATCATCACAAATTTATGGCTTTGGGATTGTTGGCCTTTTCGTAGCCATGTTCTCTACCACTCTCCATCAGATAATTGATGGTTAGATTTTTCTTCCATATCCATATTTTACTACATGGAACCCTAGTATGTGTTATTTTCGGTAATCTTCATACTTTCGACTCTTTATTTTAAATAGAGGCCTCATTAATTCATTTTTCGATGTGGGATTTCAACTAAGATATTTTGAAACTTCAAAAATGTGTTATCCTAATACCCTATGTTTTGTTGAACCGATGGTATTTCAAATCATCATAGATTGATGAATTTAAGGACCTCAATTTTATACTGGTTTGTGATTGATGACCTCAATCACTACCTATAAATATTTACATTTTTCCTCCAATTATATGTCTCAAATTGCCACCAATGTTCTCCTAATCGAGATCATAATTTGGTGGTGACCCTTTCATTTCTCTTTTCCTCATATTAAGACTAAATTTTAGTAACCCAATTTCTGATGTGGGTTTTCCCACAAATATATTTTCTATTTTCAACCTTTTATTTTCGAAGAACAATTTAAAATTGCGAGGACGCAATTTATTGAAGGAGGGGAGAATGTAACACCCCAAGATTTCATAGTGTGTTATTTCTTCAAAATAATTCAATAACTTGCACTACATGCAACACCAAGTTCAAGCACACCATGACTTACCAAACAAACCGTTCAAAATAGGTTATGAATAGTATTAGATAAATTTTAATGTTTATATAATCCTTATAATTTTAGAATCCATATTATGAGTTTCTTAGATATAATGCAAGAACAAATTCATTTTCAGTATTGCACTTTTATCAACTTTAATAGTGAACCCTTTTTAAATACTATATTTTAAACTTTTTGACTAAATGGGGACATCAAAAATTTAAAATGAAACATCCCAATCTTCTACGGTACGCTTCTCTTTGAATAAAACAGTAGCGTGTGCTGTACGCAACTTCGTGTTTTAACACACACCACAATCAATCAAACTAGCCGTTATGAATAGTAATACCTAATTTTTGAAATTATATATATTTTATATTTCAAAATGGACTTCATTTTTAGATTCGGAATATCGAATTTAGCCTAAGGTGAAATTTTGGTACATTTCGGATAACTTTCATATTTTGATGAATAGTGAAAATTACTAAATTTTAATTAAAAACAACTTTTTTAATCAAAATAATTAATAGTGATAAATTATGAATTTGAGAGGTTTTAAAGTATATTTAGAATATATTTTTACCATTTAATATAATTTTGGTCATTTGACATAAATTTACAATTAAACCGAACATAAACAAGTGTCAATCTTTTGATAGTTATTATCTCTTAAAAACACGCTTTTTGTTTTGACAACGGGAATTAATTTTAAATTAATTTCGGCCACTTCTGTGTTTTGAATTTAGGAAAATAGATTCCATATTTGGAATTAGGATGTTCAAATTGTGTAAATAGGTAACTTTTATTTTTATACATTTTGAATAATTACTGCGGTAAATATTTTATTTACCATGGTTAAGGGTAAATCCGGTAAATAAGGGTTAAAAAAATAATATTATAATAATACTAAATTACCCTAAAACGTGTCTTAACCCTACTGGTTGATACATGGTCGACCATGGGAATCTTTGGGTCTATTTTGGGACCCCATGGATCCACTTGTAAGTGATAATGACACTTTATTTTAATTTAGTTAAAATAAATACAAAAATGACACAAGCATATATCTTTTAGAACAACAATTGTTACATAGGGTTATATATGTTGGATTTTAGATTATAAATATTCATTAGAAAGCTAAACAGATTTCTTACATAATGATATTTTATTTATAATTTTTAGACATTAAATAATTTATTTTATTTATGACACAATGATGATGCAGTAATTACTATAATAGTGAAAAATTAAAATAATTGATATTATAAATACCCAAATAAATATAATATGAACCTTTTAATGAATTAAACTAATTTTCTAGGATAATATGATATATTAGGATTGATTTAATTGACTTTGTTCGAAGTAATCAATCTGTTATGAGTTTCACAAAAATCAACTATTGAATAGTGTCAAAATTGACATAAAAGAGTTCTTCAAACAAATATTATATTATTAATTGATATTAAATTCCTAAAAATCTAAGGTTCGGCCAAGAGACTTATATCATGATAGGTTAATCATTAATGGACCACTTGGGGGGTCTCTTGGATGTATATAGTAAGTTTATTAACCATATTATATAAAAATACAAAGAGACATTGTAAAAGTGAAACTAATTAACTTAGAGTTAATACATAAAGATAAGGTTAATATAAGTACCCAAACCTGTCTAAATTCTATTGGTTGAGTGGTTTTCGACCTATCCCCACCTTAGCCTTTGAATAGTCAACTTTGGAGCCATTGGAAACCGAATATGAATTTATTATAAATTAATATTTCTAGCTTTTCCAAAGGTGCCCCTCACCCCTCTTATAAAAGGGCACTCCTCCTTCTCATTTCTTCACACCTTTCAAAGCCTTTTGGTTCGGCCAAACTCTGCCCAAATACTCTCCCAACTTCCCTCACTACAACCTAGAGGCCTTAGTTTGATCAGAAAGCCAACCTAAGGAGCCCTTTTGATCAAATCAAAAGGAAGAACCCGAAGAAGAGGAGGTTAACCTACCCCAACCAAGGAAAAGTACAAGGTAAGGGTTATTTCACAATCTATTCATTATCCGAATTTGTTTATACGTAATAATCTACTGGGATCTGTTTATCATCCACATCCATGTTTCTTAAAAATACATTTCAAAACATTTTTACTATTTACTAGAATATGAGTTAAAGTCATTTATACCCTTTTTGACTTTTATAAGTGGTTTATAAAGGAATCTTTCGGTCGTTTTCAAAACAAGGTCCTTTTTAACCTTTTCGACAGAATTAAGGTAAGAATGTTTTTTTAACTTATACGGTGGGTGCGGCTATTTTCCGCCATTATAAAATCTTCAAAGCTTCCCTTACAAGCTTATAAGAATATTTTCAAAGAAAATGTTTTATTTTATATGGATCTTAAATGATTTCAAAAATAGAAAGAGATATTTCTCTAAAAAGTGTTTTGATTTCAGCCATGTCAACATCCTTTAATGGATTTTACGCTTATTTGAAGTTGATCTATTATAATACAAAACTTCTATATTGTATTGAAGGTTTTGTGATATGTTTGACTGTGGATGTGCTATTTTATACCATTCATAGTTTATGGTGAAACTATTGACATTTCGTATGCTAGTTTTAATCCGAATGTTTATGTTATATTTCAAACTTTTCTTCAGATGAATGTGCTAAACAAGTATGTTCCGGGTTGGGGACTGGTAAAAGTAAGCCCTCCAGGTTGGGGACTGGTTAAAGTAAGCCCTCCAGGTTAGGGACTGGTAAAAGTATGCCCTCCGGGTTGGTGTCCGGTTATTAGAGTCACTCCGGGTTGGTGTCCGGTTATTAGAGGCACTCCGGGTTGGTGTCCTGTTATTAGAGGCACTCCGGGTTGGGTTCCGGTTAGAAGTAACCCCTAGGTCTTGGGATGAGGCCTAGACAAAGAAATTAACGTTTAGCATTATGCATTCCAACATCATGAAAGTGGTTATTGATTTTTGCATGTGATTATTCGATTAGTAGAATATCCATGTGAATAAGTAAATGGCATTATTTCATTTTATTTATGCCATACCATGTTGAAAGTTCATGTTTGAAAGGAATTTGTTTTAGTTATACATTGCCTTAAAAGTTTATTCTTATTTATAAAAGTTTCCGCTATATTGTTATCCTTACTGGGCATTTGAGCTCACCCCTTTTCTATGTTTTATTTTTCCCAGGAAGTGAAGATGTAAGTTATGAATGACCTGCAGGGATATTATGAGGGTATTATAGTGTGGACTATGGAAACATTATGTTGTTGTAGTAGTTTTTCATTTTATGATGTAATGTAAAACTTATGAATATTTCTAGTGTTTCCAAGGCTACTAAACCAATCGGTCTTTCGAGATTTGATCTTTCTTGTGATCATGCCAATGTTACGAAGTAATGCACCGACTCTGGGTAACTGGGGTCGGGGCGTTACATAATTTGTGGCAAATTTATCACAAATCTCACGGGAATAAAAGTGTGATGAAAAATCCCTTACGAAAACTCGGCAGCCTAACATCGCCCCATAAAACTTACGAATATGGATTGATGAGATCAAATAGGGTATCTCATCACATTACAATAAAATATACAGCAAGAGGAATATAAAAGAACATCCCCCAAAATTACAAAGAGGAGCTTAAAAAAGTGACATAAAGGAGAGTACTTAAAAAGAAAGAAAGAGGTTAGATCTCTTACGAAAGTTCGGCAGCCTAACGGCGCCACTCAAAACTTCCAAAATGGATTGATGAGAGAGAATAGGGTCTCTCATCACATGAACATAAAAATTACAGTAAGTGTAATATAAAACATCATCCCAATAACAAGAAAGATGAGCTTTAAAAGGAATGACATAAAAGTGTGTACTTAAAAAGAAAGAGAGGAGTAAGATCCCTTACCTCGGGTCCGACTTGACTCGATCATTCTTTAACGTCCTGAATAATAAACTTGAGTTAATTTCCACTTTATTAAGAACATTTTTCTAGTTCATTATTCCTATTAGATCACTTATTTCCATGTTATAAACATTATGTAAACATATAAGTTAATAATGTTTGTATTGTCGATATTTGGTTCTTAAGTCGAAACTGGACTTCTTACAATTACATGTTGTTCATGTGGTCAAATGTTTATTATATCCAGAATTATATTCATGATTTGGATATCATATATGTCATATATATCCAGTAAATTCATGCATTTATAACATTACATAATCATTTAGAGGTAAGAAATGAAATGCACCGTTCATGGAGACGGTAAGCCGTACGTACGCATGAACGCTACTTTCATTTCTATTTCATATTTTATAGAATGGAATAATAATGATATAAAGTATATTATAATTACAGTATAATATCATATATAATATCATAGTTCCATCCTTTATACGTCCCAAATATGGTATTTAACGAATCAAATCACTTTGAGGGGGCGGTAGTCCGCACTTCCTTAAATGAAGCTATCACGTTTACCCATAATGGAAACCATAATGGTATGCCCAAAATGAAAAACACAGAAGCTTAAGGAAAACAAAAACATATTATATATCATATATAAAAATAGTGACATCATAATGGCCACCTTTGAAGGTGTTAGATGAGTATTGAACAATCATCGTTTCGGGAGGCAGAATTTCGCCATCCACGGAAACCGTATGTTCTTTAACCATTTGATGTAGTTTTGTGAGAGTGTAACTAGAATAAATATTATAAAAACATCCTAGTATATTGAAGATACTGTTGTTGTTACAAAAGAAATAAATAAAAAGAGTTTAGGGGGTTGGAGAAGCAAAGAAAACAAATGAACATGAGAGAATGAATTACCTTTAAAAGTGTAACTCCTTTTGATTTGAGCCTAAAGGCTTTCTTTGAAAGGATTCTACCCAAAGGGAATCCTCTAGGATGAGTAGAGGGATGTGGAGAGAGTAAATAGCTAGGGGTTGGCCTAGCCAAAGGCTTGAGGAGTGTGTGAAATGAGGTAGAGGTGGGGGCCTTTTATAAGAGGAGAGGAGGGGCACTTTTGGAAAGTAAAGAATTATTTCTTTATTTGAAAATGTGTTTCGGTTTTAAAAGGTCCCATATTGATATAATTGGTGGATAAAGTGATAAGGGTTCGAAATCCACCCATCAAATAAGTTTTGGACATGTGTAGTTCATAGATTTTACATTATCTTTCCGTTTTATTAAATCTTCAAATAATGATGTCATCGCTGCATCATTATTATTTCATAAATAATTTAATTTATTTAATGTCTAGAAATTATAAAAAAAATTACTATGATCTAGGAAATCTTTTTATATTTCCAATTACTATTTATAATCAAAAATCTGATCATTATAACCCCATGTAAAAATTGTTTTTGTAAAACATATGATGTTTGTGTCATTTTGACTTTTACATTAAATAAAAAGCTATTTATGTCATTTCCCAACCAAAGTGTCTCCATGGGGTCCCCAAGTTGTCCCATGGCCTGTCTTGGTCGGCCATGACACAACCAATGAGGGTAGGACATGTGTCAAGCTCATATTTTTTTATTAAAGCATTATTTTTGCCTTAAACTACACTAATTACCACTAATCGCGATTAAAAACTTAATAAGTTACTATTCACCAAAAAATTATTTTTATCCCATTGAACCACATTTCACTTCTTAATGACAACCATTTATGTCAGATTTTTGAAATTCAAAACACAAAGATGGAAAAATTTCATTTAAACGGAAAAATCAGTTTTTATAAGTACCACTTAGTGGTTTCACTATTCATCAAAAATTGAAGTTTTTCAGAAAAATCCCAAAAATTCACCCTGAGCTATATTGGATATTCCGAATTCGAAAATGAAGTCTATTTTACAAAATTCAAAACATATAAGTCACATTAATTAATTTAATAATTAATTCCCGCTGTGAGAGCAAATAGCGTGTTTTTATGAAACAATAAGTATCAAAAGATTGACACTAGTTTAAGTCCGATTTCAAAGTGAAATAAATTCCAACAACCACTATTGGATTTAATGGTAAAAATATTTTCTAATTTCACTTTAAAAACAATTCAAATGATAATCTAATCATATAAATAAATTAGATTAAAAAGAGGTTTTGAATTAAAATACAACATTTTACACTATTCATTAAAAAATGAACTTTATCAGAAAAATACCAAAAAATTACACAAAGTAAAATTTTATGTCCCCATTCTTAATAAGAGTTTTATTTGGTCCAAAATAATTTATAAGAGTGATCAAAACTATATTTAATGACGGTTCGCCATCAAAAGGCGACAAGTGAACCTTTAGGGAAAACTAGGGCATATACGCCTAAAATTGAATTCTTTCCGTATTTTAAGCCTTTATCTTTTATTGTATAAATGTAAAAACATTTAAAAACATATATAATAATATTTTAGTTATTTGTATCCATTCCCGCCATTACAACGGCTACATGTTAACTACCATTTAAAATAATATTATTTTATCATTAGAGTGCAACGTAAGATTCCCAAGAAACTCGTTGTTGCGTGTTGGGTACGCCATCGAGCATAGCATCCCCTTTAAAGTCATATTAATATTTTATTCAAAAATATGGATAAATATAAAAATGTCATATTCTTTATTTACCTGGGGTGTTACATCCTTCCCCCCTTTTGGGAATTGCGTCCTCGCAATTTTTAAAATTGTGCTTGGAAACATCCTTGAAAGTCCCTCATCAGAACAAGAGTCGGTAAAACAACCACTTTAAAATAAAGGAAGATAAGTACAAAGGTCACCCGAGTTAACCCATACTAGGACTCCATGTAGGAAAACATGAACATGGAGGAGAAAACATAGGGTCATGTTCTGATGGAGAGTGATAGAAAACATGTTTAGGAGAAAGTTAACAATGAGAAAATCACAAACTTGTGATGGGTTAAACGGTGTTGGGTTCCCCAGTAGGAAAAGTTAATAGACAAATTTTTTTTTAAGTTACTTTTTATTGAGGAATTTATTCATAAGGAAACATAATCACTTATCATGTTGACTTTCAACTTTTACTAGATTCCTTAATCAAACTCATTTTTTTCCAGAAGACGAGTATTTAGGGAGACCTGTTCGCATTAAGAGTACTATAATCAACTTCTAGAGAATCACCTCATCCACAAAAGATATCTATATACTTCCCATTTCTTTAGGCTTTAACCAAAACCAAAACCAAAAGGTTAGTACAAGATCAGATAATCCAGAAAAGGATAACCCTTTATAAAAATAAAATCTATTCTTAACCTCCAAAATTTGTCCAACAAAACCCAAAGTTCAACTAGGACCATTCTATAATCAATTTGTCCATAAAATTCTTCAAAGTAAACCAAACTAAGATTGAAACCCAAATATTTGAAGGATTTAGTCACATAGTCTTCCAAGTTAAATCGTAACATTTATCTCCAAACAACATCAGTTTCTCCTAAAGTCTCGTATTGAAAAGTAATTAACCTAATCACATATCCTCTATGATAGGTTAATCATTTTCATAAATAACCCAAAATCAACTTACTCTTAATTCATAAAATCATATAACTAAAAAGAATCAGTCAAACTAACCAGGGACTTCACGTAGTCCAGTGGTAGGCGATAAATACCAGTCGCACTTTGGGTGTGGGTTCGATTCCCGCAGCTTTGTCCGACGCGACGGGTTGTCACACGGTCTGCGTGTTGTCCTTTTTCCAAAACTATATAATTCTTAAAACATTCCCCAAAAGAGATAAAATCATCAAAAATGATCATAACATATTTTAACCTCATGTTTATCTCATGCTTTTCATTTTCCAGCATATCATATAATAACCCATAATTACCTCAAAAGTAAGGATCATATAAACCCAAATGGTTCTTTATAACTATGTCCACAAAAGAAAAGATAACTATTTCTTGAATAAAATTTGCCTATATTAAACATCAGGGTTACAGATAATATAAAAAGTCTTCTAATGTAACCCCATCATCAAAAAAGACTTAATACTCTTAAGAATTTCACCATAACTCTTGAAGCCCTTATATGTTTACATCTTACTCATTCAACATTCTTCATGATCCATTATCCATTACTTTCCGACTTATTCCGAAATACCTCTTTCCTACAAACAAAATCATGAATCATATCCTCAGATTCCAAAATAGGAAAACAATAGTCATGAAATAGTACATACCTTTGATTGGTCATTGTCAGTTTCTTCATCCTCAATCGGAATGGCATTAGGTATTGGTAAACGAATATTGGTATGCTCTTGGTGACCCCATTCACGAAACTTCTTCATAGGACATGTGTTTGTATAATGGCCATGCACACCACATTTAAAACATTCAATTGATCCCTCAGAAAGAACTTCTTTCCCTTTCCTTGAGTCAACGGGATGCTTCCTTTTTCCATGGCAGGTTCTTGCTTTATGACCTTCATTTCCACATCTATAGAATATTTCTGTCCCTTTGAAACATTTTCCTAGGTGTTTCTTTCCACATCTTTGACACATAGGTTTTTGAACACACTTACATTTATGATTATTAACTGTACTTCCATAGGGATTTGTTTCTTTCATATATGAAGTCTTAGAGAAATCTCCAAGGTTTAGGTGGTCAATCATGACTCCAGATAGTTGGTTGAGGATAATCAGCAGAGTTCTCATTGCAGCTCCCATATCATTCAGTTGCTTGCTCAAAAAACTGTCACAGTTTCCCTCACATCTACTGTTACTTTGGTGCCTGCTAGATCCAGCCATTTACTAAAACCAAAAAGGTCAGTGTGAGTATATAAAAAAAAACCATCATGTACTAATGAGTAAGATAAACACTAAGATATACTTACTCATTCACTTTATCTAGAACTAGGACTCTTTCTGAAATCCTAACCATTATGGTAATGCCACTTATGCTTAAAGAATACCCTAACCTCTAAAGTTATCTAAACCGACCATTGATACCAACTATAAGGCCCCAGCCTTAAACCTTACTTAATCTTGAGTTATTACAAGATTACACATTGAGGATCTTTTCAGGTTTAGAGTTTTAGAGAATTAGATCATGAAACTTGCATTACATTCCACATTTAAACAAAGTGGTTACATAAAAGACAATATTCATTCTTCCCATCAACAGAAACCTATTTAAAATAAAACACGGATTCTTTCTTGACACATCCTTGACACTATCATCACATCATGTACCTTTCCCTTGACTTGTGAAAAACATTTCAAAAACTTGGGATGACCATAAAAAGCTCAGTAAGGGTTATAAAAATATGGAAAGGAAACATGAGTTCATATATACATAAGAATGAAATCATACTTTACCCATAAAACTTAGGCACATTAACATACCTCATCAAATCATGAATAAATCATAGAAATCATAAGACATAAAGGTAACTTGAGGCATTCATAACATTCTTACGTAGGGAGTAACCCTCTTGGTTACGTTTGGAATACCCATCACAGTATATTCCCTAAATCTCTTCGGAGAAACCTTATCGTTTCACTCCTTCTCGTTACCCAATGGATTGGAGAGCTATATCGGGCTCACCCGCCCTTAGTTTATCACGGAACCACCCGTTTTCATAAAAATTCCCAAGAACCATATCATAAATGTATCACATAAAACATGCATAAAGGAAACATAACATTTCCACATTTCAATCACAATATAATATTTTAGTATATTGAAATAATGAATCCATTCAAAAAGAAACCATTTCCAAAACCATTTAAAACATTTAATAACGAGATTTTTGAATCAAAGTGTCCCATACCACCTTGAATCTTAAAATTTTAAACCATTAATATCCATATAAATAAATCCTTAAAACCATTTTGAAAACATGGATATTAATAAGAAAAATTAATTAAAACATTTAAAACGGCATTTTGGTTAAAGGGGGTTTACCAAAATTAGAGACACTTGAATACAATAATTGAGGAATAACAGTTAGTCAGAACTTTATAATATCATGAGAATAAATAGATTCATGATATAATACTCCAAAGGACAGTATATACACCATATAAGAGTGAATTGGTGCATAACAACAATGAACCCTCAATAGAAATGTCAAATGTGATGAAATCCCTTCTAAAGAAGGTATCCTTAAATTAAGGACAAATAAACCTCAAAAATATGTGTGACAAATATAAATACACCCAATATAAGTGGATATTAAGTGTAAATTAATAAAAGGTCATTCACACATATTCAATGGATGACATATTCAATGACTACATGTTGAACCCAAAGAAATCGAAATTGGGTTAAAAAGTTCCCTTGACAGCCTAACGGCATCACATCAAAATGAGTTGATGAGAGATAAAAAGTGTATCTCATCACTTGGACATAAAATTTACATCAATAAGTATATATGAGAACATATCCCAACATAACAATATGTAAATTAAAAGACCCAACAAAAGAAGTCTTTTAAAAAGAGGAGGGTGAAAGGTTCCCTTACCGACTTGGGTATCTTTCAAAACATACACCCCTTGAAAGAAGGACAATAGATAATTGATGTAAATACTCATAAACGAAAGTATATTACACAAAGAGTATAATAATGGGCAGTACATACACCACTCAATGGAATTTTTGGCAAATGTATCATAAATCTCACGGGAATAAAAGTGTGATGAAAAATCCCTTACGAAAACTTGGCAGCCTAACAGCGCCCCATAAAACTTCCGAATATGGATTGATGAGATCAAATAGGGTATCTCATCACATTACAATAAAATGTACAGCAAGAGGAATATAAAAGAACATCCCCCAGCATTACAAAGAGGAGCTTAAAAGAAGTGACATAAAGGAGAGTACTTAAAAAGAAAGAGAGAGGTTAGATCTCTTACGAAAGTTCGGCAGCCTAACGGCGCCACTCAATACTTCCAAAATGGATTGATGAGAGAGAATAGGGTCTCTCATCACATGAACATAAAAATTACAGTAAGTTTAATATAAAACATCATCCCAATAACAAGAAAGATGAGCTTTAAAAGGAATGACATAAAAGTGTGTACTTAAAAAGAAAGAGAGGAGTAAGATCCCTTACCTCGGGTCCGACTTGACTCGATCGTTCTTTAACGTCCTGAATAATAAACTTGAGTTAATTTCCACTTTATTAAGAACCTTTTTATAGTTCATTATTCCTATTAGATCACTTATTTCCATGTTATAAACATTATGTAAACATATAAGTTAATAATGTTTGTTTTGTCGATATTTGGTTCTTAAGTCGAAAGTGGACTTCTTACAATTACATGTTGTTCGTGTGGTCAAATGTTTATTATATCCAGAATTATATTCATGATTTGGATATCATATATGTCATATATATCCATTACATTCATGAATTTATAATATTACATAATCATTTAGAGGTAAGAAATGAAATGCACCGTTCATAGAGACGGTAAGCCGTACGTACGCATAAACGCTACTTTCATTTCTATTTCATATTTTATAGAATGGAATAATAATGATATAAAGGTATAATATAATTACAGTATAATATCATATATAATATCATAGTTCCATCCTTTATACGTCCCACATATGGTATTTAACGAATCAAATCACTTTGAGGGGGCGGTAGTCCGCACTTCCTTAAATGAAGCTATCGCGTTTACCCATAATGGAAACCATAAAGGTATGCCCAAAATGAAAAACACAGAACCTTAAGGAAAACATAAAAATATTATATATCATATATAAAAATAGTGACATCATAATGTCCACCTTTGAAGGTGTTATATGAGTATTGAACAATCATCATTTCGGGAGGCAGAATTTCGCCATCCACGGAAACCGTATGTTTTTTAACCATTTGATGTAGTTTTGTGAGAGTGTAACTCGAATAAATATTATAACAACTTCCTAGTGTATTGAAGATAATGTTTTTGTTACAAAATAAATAGATAAAAAGAGTTTAGGGGGTTGGAGAAGCAAAATAAAACAAATTAACATGAGAGAATGAATTACCTTTAAAAGTGTAACTCCTTTTGATTTGAGCCTAAAGGCTTTCTTTGAAAGGATTTTGCCCAAAGGGAATCCTCTAGGATGAGTAGAGGGATGTGGAGAGAGTAAATGGGCAGGGGTTGGCCGAGCCAAAGGCTTGAGGAGTGTGTGAAATGAGGTAGAGGTGGGGGCCTTTTATAAGAGGAGAGGAGGGGCACTTTTGGAAATTAAAGAATTATTACTTTATTTGAAAATGTGTTTCGGTTTTAAAAGGTCCCATATTGATATAATTCGTGGATAAGGTGATAAGGGTTCGAAATACACCCATAAAATAAGTTTTGGACATGTGTAGTTCATATATTTTACATTATCTTTCCATTTTATTAAATCTTCAAATAATGATGTCATCGCTGCATCATTATGATTTCATAAATAAGTTAATTTATTTAATGTCTAAAAATTATAAAAAAATTACTATGATGTAGGAAATCTTTTTATCTTTCCAAATACGATTTATAATCAAAAATATGATCATTATAACCCCATGTAAAAATTGTTTTTGTAAAACATATGATGTTTGTGTCATTTTGACTTTTACATTAAATAAAAAGAAATTTATGTCATTTCCCAACCAAAGTGTCTCCATGGGGTCCCCAAGTTGACCCATGACCTGTCTTGGTCGGCCATGACACAACCAATGAGGGTAGGACATGTGTCAAGCTCATATTATTTTATTAAAGCATTATTTTTACATTAAACTACACTAATTACCACTAATCGCGATTAAAAACTTAATAAGTTACTATTCACCAGAAAATTATTTTTATCCCATTGAACCACATTTCACTTCTTAATAACAACCATGTATGTCGAATTTTTGAAATTCAAAACACAAAGATGGAAAAATTTCATTTAAACGGAAAAATCAGTTTTTATAAGTACCACTTAGTGGTTTCACTATTCATCAAAAATTGAAGTTTTTCAGAAAAATCCCAAAAATTTACCCTGAGCTATATTTGATATTCCGAATTCGAAAATGAAGTCTATTTTACAAAATTCAAAACATATATGTCACATTAATTAATTTAAGAATTAATTCCCGCTGTCAGAGCAAATAGTGTGTTTTTATGAAACAATAATTATCAAAAGATTGACACTAGTTTAAGTCCAATTTCAAAGTGAAATAAATTCCAACAACCACTATTGGATTTAATGGTAAAAATATTTTCTAATTTCACTTTAAAAACAATTCAAATTATAATCTAATCATATAAATAAATTAGATTAAAAAGAGGTTTTGAATTAAAATACAACATTTTACACTATTCATTAAAAAATGAACTTTATCAGAAAAATACCAAAAAATTACACAAAGTAAAATTTGATGTCCCGATTCTTAATAAGAGTTTTATTTGGTCCAAATAATTTAAGAGTGATCAAAACTATATTTAATGACGGTTCTCCATCAAAAGGCGACAAGTGAACCTTTAGGGAAAACTAGGGCATGTACGCCTAAAATTGAATTCTTTCCGTATTTTAAGCCTTTATCTTTTATTGTATAAATGTAAAAACATTTAAAAACATATATAATCATATTTTAGTTATTTCTATCCATTCTCGCCATTACAACGGCTACATGTTAACTACCATTTAAAATAATATTATTTTATCATTAGAGTGCAACGTAAGATTCCCAAGAAACTCGTTGTTGCGTGTTGGGTACGCCATCGAGCATAGCATCCCCTTTAAAGTCATATTAATATTTTATTCACAAATATGGATAAATATGAAAATATCGTATTCTTTATTCACCTGGGGTGTTACAGTTTATGTATTGAAAATAAGTTAGTGGCTTGATTTTGTGTGGGGGGGTATATAACTCATGTTATGTAATTTGTAAATAAGAACATCATTAATGAAAAAATAGTAATGGAGTGCACCAACCAAGGAGATATTTACCTAAATAGTCTCTAAAATGTCCATTACATATAAAACTAAAGAACATCTTGGATAACATGTAACCTGAAACCTGCACATTAAATGTCTTTTAGAGAAACCTACTCATTAAATGGGAAATGTCTCGCATACACATTAAAGATGAAGGTGGAAATCATCAAATACATTAAAAAAAATATAAATAGGTACTTGGATGTTTGTTTTAGCACCCAATAACAGTATGATTCGATCTTCAATAGGCACGTGAGGTGTTGTCCTTCCTTTTTCTTACCTAGAAAACACAAAAAAATGTTATTAAATAGTAAAGACAAAATTTATTGAGTTTTTCTCGAGAAACCTGTACATTAAATGGTAAATTTCTCGCATAAAATATTGAGTGTTGATTTTAGTTCATCCTGAACTTCAACTTGAGTGAAGTCAATATGATGTTCATTAAGACTACTTACTATCTCTTCTCAGTATGCACCCCCTTCACAAGCACTGAAATAATGAGAATCTGAAAAATAATAATTCAAAACAAAAATATATCCTATAATATAACTGCACATGATCATATGAAAACCGTAGACATTAAATTAATCAACATGTCTTCCAAAATATAGTCCCTATTTAACATCATAACAATGGATTTTTCCTGGGATTGATAAATTTTTCTGTAAAAAATCATCTAAGACAATAGAAAAATATTTTCACAAGAGAAAATTTACGTATAAACAATTTAGGGATCAGAAATGCTAATACGTAAAAACTGACATAGAAGAAAATATATGAAGTAGGTTCGGCTTTTGCTAGTTCGGAATTCCATGGTTCTTGGAAGAGGCCCTCCTCTCTGTAATGTCGTTGGTGGGATTTATCCCATTCTTCATTAGGTATTGCTCAATTTCAAGCATGTCATGTGGAAGATTAGTCTCGCGTATGAGCTTCTTGAAGTCATCATCCACCTCGACGACTAGAAATAGGTCATTTGGATATGTGATATCTTCTTGTGAATAGGTGAATTGGTTGAAGGCTTGAATGCATAAACTCAAAATGTTTTCAAATAAATGTCTATGGAAATAAATTAGCTGTTAGGTGATCAAAAGTAAACATACTTGTAAGTGAAAATATAACTAACATAACCTACAAATTTTGAAACTAAAGTGAACCCATAGATGATATTTTATGAAATTTCTCCCTTTCTCCTTTATGTTTGATATAGTATAAGAAACATGGGTCAAAAAAAATTATAAAACAATATGTAGATAATATCTTAAATAAAAGATTCAGAAAATATTCTCATAATAATGATGAATCAGTCTTCTCATACTAAATTAAACAAAGGATTTCTATGTATTGAAAATAAGATGGTGACTTGCATGTGGGAGGGGGGTACAAAACACATGTACTATTTAATGAATTAGAGAAAGGGGGTCTGTAAACAACAATTAGCATATGAAACATCTAACTCCTATAACTTCCATATCATATACCAATTAGTTTACGAGGGAATATATTTTTTCTAAGAATCAAATAACAATGAAGTCCACCTCGACCAATTATGGACAGATTTAGAGTCAGTAAGACTGGATGCAATAGAAATGTGCTTCAAATACCTCAATCAACCTGCATGAAAACAGTCTGCAGGACTGTCCTGGTGGTTGAACACATATAAATCAAGTTTTTTCCTATAGTAAACTGAAAATCTACGGAAAATATAGCTGAGAATTTATTCATGAATATAAGAGAGAAAAATGTTACTAAATGAGTAATTCCCTGCATGAAAACCTTCCAATAAATCTGAAAAACATCACAGTCAAGATAACTTAAAACATATAACAAAATGTGCTTCAAATACCTCTATCAACCAGCATGAAAATAGTCTACAAGATTGTCATGGTGGTTGAACACATATAAATCATGTTTTTTCCTATAGTAAACCAAAAATCTATGAGAAATATAGTTGAGAATTTAATCATGAATAGAAGAGAAAGAAATGTCATTAAATAAAAAATTCCCTGCATGAAAACCATCCAGCAAATCTGAAAAACATCACAGTCAAGATAACTTCCAGCATATAACGACTTCCATATTGAATAACCAAATTGAATACATATTCAAATAAATTAAAACAACAGTTAATAAATCAGATGTATATTGAACTGAGTTGATACCAGAAATGGAATATAAATCATTTTGATTTTACAATAGGCATTTTAGGTCATACCAAAAATGCAACGCTGATGTGGGAGGGAATAAAAGATACAGGAAGTGTGGAGGGAAGTGAATGTGGAATCTCAGGCTACCTGTATCTTCTAGGAGAACCTCGAAAATAGATCATGGTGGTTTCTTTTGAAAATGTAATTGAACTTCTATGAAAAGAATCATGAACGTTGATGAAAAAATTATCCAATGTTCTATAAATGATTTTTTTCATTGGGAAACAGAGTTGCATATCACCGAAGATACCTTTTATAATGATGAAGGTTTTGCTGACGAATCCTGATGCAGAGCTCCTCGACCCCGGATTGAGGGTCGCTAACAACCAAACATTTCAAATAACTCCGACTTGACATCGACAATATTGTCTTGAAGAGGATTGAAATCCATTGTGATTTATGGTCACCACTATTTAATCAGAGGCATAGGATCCAGATGTGATGGATCCGAAGATGGAGGAAATAGAGCTGGATAGCATGGAGAAGGAAAAGTATACTGAGCATACTGACATGGAGAACGTGAATGCAGAGGATGAGAAGCTGAATGTACACATGTTAGTTAAAGAGGTAGAGGTATCCCAACATGGGGGCCAGAATGATGGAGGAGTGGAGTTAAATGTCGAGGTGTAACTCTATGAGCATCAGGGGGAAGGTGATCACGAATGGGATGAAAGATAGGGATGAACTGAAACCCTAATAGGGAGTGATGAATCATGGTAGCATGGATAGAAAGGTTTAGGTTTGGAGATAGAATAATAGGGGAAGCATGGTGGGGAGGGGTGCGAGATGGAGGGATAATCAGGAAGGGGGCGGGAGAGGGGAATCAGAGAGGGGAATAGAAACCAGGTGATTTGGGGTGGGGAATAGGAACCAGAGAGCAGGGAGATGCGAATTGGGAATGGGTTACAGGGAAGGGAGCATCATAGGGAGGAAAATCCAGATCGGGGATGGAAAGAGGGTACATTTTTACGATTTGGAGTGTGGAATATTGAAATTTCGGTGACGTAGAGGCATGGGAAGGTGGCACATCAGCAATGGAGAATCCATATTTAGTATAGATAATAGATATTATAAATATTTCAATATTATTATAGTTATTATAAAGATATATAATATGCACAGTTACTATATATTTCATGATGAAATTTTCATGAGAAAACAACACAAATAACACCCAAAAACAATGAAATTGACGAAATATTATTAAATAATGGATGATAAGATATTACAAAAAGATAATGTATGATATTATAAACATAAATACGGTTCATTTATATGTTAATAACATGTTTAAAATCACTATATAAGAAGTCCAACCATTTTAAACCAAAAGGAAGATTGCGGTAAGTGATTTTATAAATCAATTTACATTCATTGGCTTAAACATATCCTTCATGCATTATGAAATGATATTATTATTTGTAAAATGAATATTAAATAATTTAAGTTTTATTTTAACTTTTTTAAGTGGATTTACATTTTTTACACAGAATAATTTCATTGAAAAATCCACGCATAAATGATTTCATCATTGTAAGGGATTTTGTCTCAATTTCCTTTCATGGAGGCACATTTGTTTGTTTTGAAAAAATTTATTTTATATTGTGTATAAATAGCTTATTTAACATGTAAAATCAGGAATACATCAGAATTTATGTCATTTTATGTTTCAATTTGAATTATTTCATCCAATTGTTTAACTTAAATATTACCTAGTGGTAAAGGATTCCATCTCAATGTCCCATCATTGAGGCATATTGTACTGTTTTGAACTTAATTTCGTTTAATGGTGTACATAAGTCACATTTTACATTTAATATTTGGATTAATTAACAATTAATTTTATTTTGAGTTTTAAGTTTAATTATACCATTCAAGGAGGATTTAAATTAATTTTACCATGTTCTAAATAATTACATAACTCAATTTATTTTTATTGGGTTATATTAATTGTCATCATCATTGATATTATAACATTATGAGTTTCATAAATGTTTCTTATATGATGTTGTATTGCACTTAAATTATTTTGATTTATATTTTATAGAAATAATTAATACATTTAAAAATTTTCAATTCAATGTAATGATCACTGTAATTGTTTATTTCAAAATCCTTTTTTCATAGAGATTGTTTAATCATGAATTTATGTTGAAAGAAATTATTTGATCATTTTATAGTATACAAATACCATTTTATCCATATATGTTTATTCATGATATTTTTATGTAATAGTACCATTCCACCTTTTGTTACTTAAAATAATTGAGAAAATATATGTCAAAAAATTTGACTTCATTACTCTCTTCAGTCAGAAATATTTTTTCTTCCAAAACATTGTTTTAAAAAAATGTTTAAAAAAAGCTATCATACTTTTAAAAATAATTTATTAAAGATATTTTTACCCATTTTTAATTTTCACAATTTTTTTAAAATTAACATTCATTCCTTTTTCAAAACAATTCCCATTTAGCTTTTATATGAAAAGTTAAAGAGAAATTGTCTTTAATGTGTATGACGTGAACTGTAATTCCAACTATCATGAACACTCAAATGTTTTAAAGATTATAATTTTTAAGTTTTCAATGGTTATTTTAAAGAAAATTATATAATTTTTTTGTTAAATAATATTATGAATTGGTTATTTTTAATATGAAAATGTCATTTTCATCAAGAATGTTTTAAGGATATTTTTATGGTATTTCCATTCATCAATGACTGTAACCCTTAATTTTTTCTCCAGTGGGTATATGTTCTATCAAAACCAGATTAATTCATACACTGAATGGTTTAAAATTATTTTGAATAAGGAATGAATTTACAATCACATTATTGATTCATTTTTTCATTCATTAACATTCCCTTGAAATATTTACATTCTTGTGATCAGTAGACATTAAATTTCCCCAAGATATCCATATTATTTGTCATGGATATTCTTCTTGATTAAACTATATATCATTTCTATATATGGTGTTTTAATTTACATTTTTTTATTAAAATTGGAAATATTGATAATACATATTATTTCTTCAATATATATATATTTAAGGATAAGTCCCATTATTCATGAATTGAATCCATTATTCCATATATGAGTACTGCTTTGGATATTCAATCCTAGGTGGGGCCCTGTTATAGATATCTCCTCGATTCCTTAGTATCCTCATAAGATTAATAAGTAAGTTTTTATAAAATTAGTTGAAAAAACACAAGGGGATTGTACCCAGTAGTTTTAAACTATCTTGAGAATAGATCTTGATGGTAGATGTATCACGTACCTGACACATAATTTCCAATAATTATGCATTGTCTTCACTAAAAATTCATTTACATTTATCCATGATATTTTTTTAATTATATAATCTATGGATTCATTTCATACTCTATTATTTATTATATATAGTTTATGCTTAGTTATTTACCTTTCCATTTTGATTATTCATTAGAAAATTATGACAATCATGTTATTGATTAAATTTCATGTGTTTTCAGTTTTCTACCATGCTATTTTTTTTATTTTCCATGAAATTTCGTTAATGATATTATCCATAAATGATCTCCCTTTTTTGTTTATTGATTATAATGAATGGGTGTTCATTTATTTACCTTACCATATTGATTATGATTATTCATTAATGACTAATTCCATTATATTTAACACTAACTCATCATCTGAGATCACCCTTATTTTGTTTCATTTCAAAGGAATTTGGGATGTGTATTGTGAATGATATAGAGATATAATCTATATGGAGTAATGATATTCTAAAAAAAATTATAATTTTTTTTTCAAATAAAATACATGACTCTTGTATGTATCTAATTTACCATGAATAATAAATTATTCAATCCTTCAGGATATGATTCTATTTATCTTATGCCAATTTGATAAAGCAAGCACTGGATCTAGGTTACTGGAGTCTTGATCACTATTGTTGGTATCAGATAAAGCTTATTTGAAGCCTTGGGAACTATATTTTTTAAAACATTTACTTAGGATCATAACCCAATAATATAATTGAATGAAATGTATACAATAACATCCAAACGTTTTTTAATGTAATTATTATGTCGTATTTCCTAGAAACACATCCTTATCTGGATAATAAAGTGTATTTTGTTCTACCAAAGATGTACGCAGGGGAAACATCTCTAAAAATTGGGCATTGGGATTAACCTGATCGCCACCTGGTCTTTGACAATGGACCCTACTGCACAACTAGTTTGGCACTCTTATGGGATATAATTAATATAATTCATATTTTCTTTACATACCACAATAAGGTATTTTAATATTTTATGACAATGAATGTTATAGTTTAAACCTAAGGTGTCTTATATTAAAAAAATAGTGTCATGGTTTAAACATCAAGTCAATTATTATATTGACTTACTCACTATGATTATTGTTTCTCACACGGTTATATTTAGTTGTAGTTGATGTCATCAAATCAAAGGAACCACATTAAGATTAAATATAAAGGAAAAGGTGGTTAATATGAGCAACCAAATGGGAAGATGAATGGGGTGCAAGATATTGTAATTATTCCTAATAAATTTTACTGAAATAATATTAACCACATATACATAAACAAACCCCTAGAATCACCAAATAAGAGAAGTATATAGTTCTCAAAGAGCTTTAGTTATGGATCCATTCACAAAAGAAGAATATATTTCTATCATATAAGAATTATGGAAGGAGACACCCATGAAAGTGTCTCAATGGAATGTGGAAATTCTTTTTATGTCGATATGAAGGGTATCACCCAAATAATTTCCAAGGAAAAATGAAGAGTATGATGGAAAGAGATAAGTATCGTCATAGAGATCCATTTATAGTTTTTTTGTTATAAATGAGGTGAACCTGGGTATTATCTGAGTCAATTCCATCTTCAAAAGGATAAACCCAAGATCAAGGAAGGATATATATAGAAATAATGTGGATCAAGTATTTATGTATTGGGGTTCAATAATTAAATTGTAGAAGTATTTTTTTACTAATAGTATTGTGGTGATAAAAATTATGAAACAACTACAGGCTATGTTAAATTTTAGAAGCATACATGCCTTCATTAAAATAAGAGTTATGGATATTATCATGGGTTTCCTAGTTTGATATTGATCATATGTTTAATGTCATAAAAACTATTTTTTAGGTTTTATATAATCAGAGTATACAATGATTGAGGATATTTTGGGAGAAATTTATGGAAATCATAAGTTTTAATGGAAAATATAATTGAGGAATAATATAGTTACATTTCATAGATAGAAGTTAATGGATATTGAGAACCTTTAGTATTTATATGATCATTAATTACATTTTAGTAATAAGAAAATAAATTTATTAGACTTCATGAAAAAAGTTATATTGAAAACCTTAGTAAAATGGTCATTTAATGATTAATTTTATTTCAAGGACGTACATTTCATTTTTTTGAGAACATTATAAGAAAAATATTAATATAGTTTTGTAAAAGGATAACCCAGAAGCTTGGTGACAACCAATATCATCTAGAATGGTTGTGAGGCTTGAACCCTTAACCAAAGGAAGAGAATTTTTTACCGCATTCCACCGGCCTATACTTTTTCCTTATTAATATATTATTGTTTTTAGTTAAAATGTATCAAAAATAAATATTAATGATGAAACATTGGTGTTACTTTGGATGTTTAGAGATTAATTTATTATATTACATATCTTGGGCTAACAATATTGGGTGTTGAATATCGTTAGGGAAAGATGAAAATACTCTTCACTATTGTTTGGATCTTATGATCCATAAAAAATCAATTTTATTGCTACATGCATAAAAAATCATTTTTGGATATTTCATTATTTGCGTAAGAGGTGAATTGGAAACTGATCAAAGCACAAATTAAGGATCAAATTGTGATTATAATAAGGAAACATATCAACAAATTATAATTCCTTATATTATTAGATAGTGACAAAATTCTTCAACATTTGGATAATAATATTGAAAAGAAATTCAATCATATTACAATAACATTAAATAAATTAAAATGTGATTTTAATGCATTGCATATTTATGCTTTTGAGGTCTTTATCTTTCCATTGATCATTAACTTTCTTATGATAAATGGAATCAAACACTCTCTATAATTATTTAAAATTTTATTTCATGTATATATGTTTACATTCCACTAATTTTCTCTTACATAGAAATCTATTTATTTTATATTTAATATGACCTTTGTACATATATTTATCTGTTATTAATGATAAATATTATTATCCCATTTATAATCTGGGTTAAAAAAAAGAATTTTCAAATATCAAACCCTTGATAACCCTGATGAAGTCTAAATTGTAAGGATCAAATTTATTTAAGGTTAGGAGAATTTAAAAATCCAAAAATATAAAATAATAACATTTTATTTGATAGCCTATGCGACACACACCACAAATCTTAAAAACCCATGAAATCTATTTCCTTATGTTTTTTCTCTTAAATAGCTTACAAAACACGCAACCCAAATGAACCACAATATGGTATAACATTATAACATAGCCACTAAATTGAATTGTATGCATAATATAAAATAAAATATGAAAATTAATTTTATCTATTGACATGAAATAAAATAAGAATCATTTAAAAGGAGAAGAAACATTTTCTAAAAAATATATTTTTCTAAAAGACTCATTAGTGGCTATTTACACACAAAATTTAAAATTAAAATTTTACCACTTTTAGAAATTTATTTGATAAAATGATCTTATTTTTTAAATTATAATATAAAAATTATATTAGGGTGAATTTTTGTGATTTTTTAAAGTATTTAATTTTTCGCTGAATATTTAAAAAGATTGTATTTTTATTGAAAACTTTATTTTTGATTAAATTATTTATAAAGTTAAATTATATTTTTAATGGGGTATAATGTAAAATTAATTCAATAATAAATCAATTAGTCCAATTTAGTTCATAAGAATCATTTTCATTTAGATTTTTTATATAAAACTTCGTAAACGTTTGAACATTTTCACTTTAAAAACCCGATTTCTTGTCACCTATTTGGTATTATTTTTAAATTTAATTTCCAACAAATTAGAATGGAATTTGAAAAAATTGAATCCACATTTGAAATTATCATAATTTATATTTTATAATATGTTCAAATTTATTGTCTTACTAAAATGAATATAGAAAATATTAAAAATTAATTTCCATGGTTATGGTAAAAATGGACTTACCAGGGGATTAAAATAAAAATATAATAGTTAAAATCACAAAAAACTTTTTTAAATTTAATTTTATGTAATTATTTAGACACTATAATCTATGAGTAGTATGAATATACCATTTTTTACCCATTCAGTATTTGAAAAACATGGGTTCACATTTTTCTTTTCAAAAAATTACAAGTGTTCCACTCAACTATCTTATAAAAGGCCTCTCCATATCCTACCGTTTTCACACCATCAAACACTTTTGGATCCAAAACTTATGGCACCAATAACTTCACAAATTCTATATTATCATCCTAAAATCTGAATTTTAGGATGAAAACCATCCTAGGAAGAATTTTGGTGAAAACTTAAGACGTTTACCCAAAGAAGAGGTAACATTCATAAACAAGAATATTTATTTTATTTATTACTTTACCTCCTTCAGTTCTTATTATAACTTTATGAGAAAATAATATAAATATATTACATAAATTGAGATGTTTTTATGTAGTGTTAATTACTTACAACCATCCTTACTTCTATAAAATACTTTATGAAATAAACATTCACGTGTACGGTGGACTACTTCCCCACAAACTAATGTCATTATGTTTACCATTACCATATCTCATGGATGGCATGATCATGAATATGATGTGTATATCTGAGTTTTATAACCTAATTATACCTTTGGAGTCATTATATAATATATAATATTTTTATACTACTAGAAAAATGGCTTATTACCATGGACCTATAGCCATTGTTTAATCGAGTCATAGATATAGGATCAGATATACCCATGGTTATTTGAAAACGATGGATTTATATTAAATATAGACACTGTAAAAAATGTATTGTGGAAATAGGGTACTAATTTGTTTTCTCTCCCTCAGGGATTTACTCTCCTACACGTGATCATTCCTTTCCCTTATAGCTTTATTCACCTATAGCCGAATGACCCTCTCCTTCCCATACTCCCCTCTCTTCCTCTACCTCTAGATACTCTACATCCAAACGCTCCACCTCAAGATGCTCTAACCGAACCTCCTCCATGACCATCACCCATATATGAAATACCCCTTCTCTATATCTTGACCTTATACCCTAGGTTTCTGAAAATATCATTATACCTCAGTCTCTTCACTGAACGTGCATCCCGCCTCAAGTGACTCCCAAGTCTATTCCTTCATATAACTGTATATGGTTCCCTCATCGAGTCACTCTTGATTTCACCCTAACTATAAGAATTCAAGAATTTAAACTTTCTCATCATGGTAATATAAAGGTATTTTGGTTCTCTTCTATTGCACATCACATGAAATTCAGTTGAACATTTAACCCTAATTGTTATATAGATTACCAATCTCTAGAGTTAAATGGTAAATTTTCATAATAGAGCCTATTTATACTTTATATTATCCAATTACCATTTTTTTCATTTATCTAATGGCTATGTCCATTAAAAATTGGGGACATTTACAATATTTTAGTTGGTAGGAATTATGGTTCTCTCTCCTTTCACATCACATAATAATACATGATTGCTTTTAACCCATTTTTTTTTAAAAAAATTATTATTTTATGGGTCACTTAACAAATATATAATAGTTTGTCTTTATTATATAATTTTTTATAATTTCATTCCATCTTATTATTAATTTTTTAGATGAATTCTGAGGGTTATCCTTGGAATCATCTTAATATTTTTCTCAAATCTTATACATTTCAAAATTTTTACATTATTTAATTCATTTTTCAAGTGAGATATACTCATGCATGAAATCTTGTAATAAATTATTTTTATATATCTTCTTCCAGTGTTTCCTTTTAGAATTTCAATGAAATATACTTTTATTTTCTTTATTAAATTCTAATTAAACCAATGGTACAATTGGTTACAAGTTAAAAAGATGTATTCAAAAATCTGGTATAGTTGTTCTCACAATAATTTTTTTAGATCCTTTTGAGAAAAATGGTTTTTTTAACTACATATAATAATTGTGTAAATGAATTGAAAATTTTTTCGCTGAAAAAAGGGGCCATAAAAATCTTATTATTTTAGAATTATTTGTGAAAACAATGTTTAATGTGGATGAATGTGTGATCAAACTGATAAATGACATCACACTTTAAACCATGTAGCTTAAATTATTTAAACAATATTTGTTTCATTTTATAATTTACCAGACATTTCATATTTCAAAGAATTTAAAAAACATATTTATACCTCACCAAATAAAGTTATAGGTGAAATCCATAAGTTAAAGTTATCATAATATAGCATGTTATTGATAAAGAGTACCATAAATAAATACATTCAATTATAAATTTAATAGATGTTGGTGAGTAATTGATATTGTTTTCTAAATTTTCAATTGATAATAATTAAACCATTGGTAATTTTATATCCCCTAATTCACCTCATAGTTTTGAGTGATATTTTTCAAATTATTTTTTCTTGATAACTAATTGAGAGTGTTAATATTCAGATTTATCCAAAGTGATGAAGTGTGGAGATAAATTTTAGATAGTTTCCGGTTTTTTTCTCCCTTTAATTATATTTTTGTCATGGAATTTAAGTAATATATGTACATAAATACAATTTTATTTAAAAAAATAAATTTTTCTCATTTTCAAATTTCTAATATTACAATTCATCATACAAAATCATGTAGGATTTTCCCCCAAAGTTAACATCATTGTTTATTAATATTACAATTATTCGAATTTTGATATTTTATTAAATATGATATGTTCACATTTTTTATTATCATAATTTCATTGCATTCCTTATTAAATTATTTCAATGATTTCACAGATGAATTTCTATTCCCCTATAACCTCTAATCTTCATTTCTTGTATTGTTCAATGAGAAATATTTCATTCCACACGTTCAAACATTTTTATTTACTTATGTTTTTTTGAAAAAAATATATGGTTTATTCCAATCTATTATTTTTTAATCTATGTACACTAATGAACATGAATGATAAGAGATTTAATCTATAGTGTCCATAACATCAGTTCTTTGGGTTAGTAGTGTCCTAATTTTATATCCACTATTTTTACTAATACATAACAACAAATCAATGTATATATATTTTCCATGTTTGAAAAACTATTTCATTTACTTGTTTTCCTATAATAATCACTAATGTTAATAATAGTATTGCATATGAATATTTAACTATATAGTTATTACATCTTGATTATTATAAGGAAGAAAAATAATAAGGAATCTATATTACAATGGAGGTTATGAAGGTTAGAATTAAAATATTCTAGAAATGCAGGTTTGTAGATATTTTTTGAATTATATATTTGACAATACATTGAATTTTACATTTAAATGTAAATTATATATTCATTAAATTCCATTATCATATTTCAAGAAAATGCAATGCCTTATATTGTTCAAATGAATATAAGAAATTAGTGAACATTGACAAATTTTTGAGGTTATAATGCTAATATTTATTTAAATTATCAATTATACACTTGAATAGTTTATTAATTTTTATCTTAGTTTTTAAAAAAAATTTAAATTAATTTTTTTATATTACATAACTATTAATTCTCTACCTTCTTTGTATCTAATATTTCTATTACTTGATGGGGTTGTAGGATATATGTTAATTGAAATTTATTTTAATCTTGAAATTGGGTAGTGAATTTTTAGTGGGAAAAGGTGGTTATTTTTTAAAGGTATATCTATTCCCTTAAAACATGAATCAAATAGGTGTAGTCATTTATTTTACACCATCCAGACATAGAATCCTTCAAAATTGATTTTTTTTTCTTAATTTTTTTTCCACAAAAGGATGTTATTATTCCAATGCAATGATTGATATTTTTTTGAGATTTTTTTATTTAGAGAGTATTTTAATTTATATAAATTTTAGAAAAATAATCTCACATTAAATTTTTTAATCATTGAGTTTATTAAGAAAAGATAAAAGAGAATAGCTAAAAAATAAATCCATTATGGGCATTACTGATTTTATTCCCTTTCTTATTCTTTTTTTAGATTTATCTAATTTCTTTTTTTCCAATGAAAATATTATAAACCATTCATTTTCATTTTTAGTTTTTTAAGATCAATGTATTTACAAGAATATTTTACTCTAAAAATATTCATAATGAAAATACAATTAAAAAAGAATAATTAAGTATAATTTTATATATTCATGTGTATTACCATTTCAATTTTTAATTTTATCTAGTTTCATGTTTTCATATTTTTTCATATTAATATCATTATCTTGGTTCAATTAATATATAGAGTTGTTACATAACCTTCGATATTTCCATGGAACACCATAGTTGTAGACATATTGAATTCACCTCTTTATGTTTCGCACTTAAACTTTATAGTTAATTCATTAACATCCAAAACATGATAACCATTTTGTACTTTAACACATTATGATTTATTGTATGTAATGTATCATTCAATACCATTTCCTCTTTTTTATAGCCTTATCTATGGAAACTCTATAATTACTCATGTAGTTAGATCCTTTACATATAAGTTTTATAAATTCACATACATGAATATAAAATGTTTCAAACTTTATTAATATTCATCTTATAACATAAAAATGATATGTAAATGTATTAACTTTGGATATATATAATGCATAACAAATATTTCTATCAATTTAATTTAAAAATACAATAATACATACACATTTAAAAATACTAAAATATAGAAAAAATAAAAAATAAAAATCCTAAGAAACACATATTCTCTTTCTTATACTTGTTCTAATACTATGATAAAAACATATTTTTTATGTTTAAAATTCTTATTATAATTATTAATCTAATAATTTCCATAAAAAAATTTATTTTCACACCACTATAACATGCATCTACAATTTATAAGTAAATAAACATTATAAAAAGAGGATTGTGACTCAAGGGAAAAGTGTTGTTGGCCTGATATTAGATCATTTGTAATGAAGAGAGATTTTTATTTTGTTTTTAATTTTAATAGTGTATAGTAAGTGTTTAAATTATTGCGGTGTTTCATTATAAAATACAGTGTTACTGATATTTTGATCGAATATGAAGATATATAAGTACTGGATAGTTTTGATCATTTAAATCAAAGAGGATTTACATAAAAACATGACACTCCAAGGTTACAGATCTATCCTCCCACTACTTTGGGTCAAAAGAAAAGAGTTTGGCGTATAAGGTACAGTAGGTTTGTTATACTTCAGTGTTAATTCATATAAAATAGTCCTATTTTATTTTATATGCACAATTTTATTTATTTCAGTGTATGATTGAGGATGAATTGCATCCATTCATAGGCTTCAGAACAATGATATGTTTGCAAGAGTGAAGATTACACATAATGGTATGTAATAATTTATTTCATCTATAATTTAATTATACATAAAAAATCATTTAAATATATGTATTTACCTTTTTATTTCTGTTTGGTTATTGAGTTTTTAGTTATTATATTTTAAATTTGTTCCTGAAAAAATGTGTTTATAAGTTAATTTTACTGAATTTATTCAGTAAAGATGGTATTATTTTTTAAAAATTTCTAACCAAAAAATAAATATGTTCCAAAATCATTCCAAGATAATGGTGATCTCTTTCACTCTTGGGATCTTTCATATAAGGAAGAAATTGTTTCTTTAAACTTTGAATATTATTTTGTGGTGCATCTTTACTGGAATTATTTTAACATTATAGATAGTGATAATTATGTGACCATCATTGACACTACTAAGTGATGACCTATGGACAATGAGAGCCTAACAATAGAAATATCATATTAAAAGAAATATTATAAATGTCATCCAAAATTATTCCCTGCAGATTCATTATTATTTATCATTTATATAATTTTTTTATCATCTTTAGTCAACTTATTCACTTATCAACAATTTGTATACAATATACTAATAGATTACATAAAATATAATAAAATTACATTTTTCATAATGCATGATATTTAGATTCATTGAAATATGTCCATTTCTATACCATTATGCCGACACATGCTATGACCACTTTTACAGATTAATATAAATCCTTTGTGTATGTTTATAAGACATTCCATATGTATTAATTACTATAGGAAAAAATTTTGGAATTTTATTTAGGTAGAATTGTTATCTTTAATAATATTTTATTATATATTTTTCATAGATCTAACCATACTAATTAGGTTTTTGGTATCTTTTAATTATTACTAGTTTTATTTTGTTTTTGGAACATCATGTTACAATAGTGGATTTATATAATTTATTAGTTATATTTTCTTGATTGGATGAAACCCATATGGTATGAACATGGTCTTTATATTTCATTAATTAAATTTAAAAACAATTCATCACATATTTACAACAATATAAGAAATGTCTTTGAATAATATTAGATTTATAGAATTAAATGAGAGGGAGGAAGCTGACATAAGAATAAACTTGCTGCTCGATGCTCACATAAGATTATACAATCTAGGAGATCATGTTAGATTAAATCTTCTACTATGTGAGATGAACAAGGCGGCCCATCTTCTCAGGTGTGAGTGTGATTATGTAAGATTAATCCAAAGGGATTGTACATTCTAAGTCGCTATATGGAACTAATATTTAGCTTTCTCATGATATAAACATCAAGTGGTACGATGACCGAATGATATTAAACTATATTAATATGAAAATTTTATCTCTCAACCTAGAATCATAATTACTCTTGTTTACCCAAATCATGAAATCACCAAAGAAATTCCTCAAAACATTAAACCAATAAACAAGTTGTGTAAGAGATTATAGATGATGGTGAATTAATTTCACATAGAAGGTAAGATTTACGAGCATTCGTATATGAAGAAATCACATCCATCAGCTAATCCACCTGGAAGAAGATACAAGGATAAATAACAGAGTATTGTAGGAATTTAAATTCATGGTTGTAAATAAGAAGATACTCTGATTCATTTTTCATCATTTTCCCAATTCCATAGTAAAGGAGGGGGAACCATGGGATTTGGCTATGGATTTGATGAAGATTATGTTTTTTATTTTCCCATTTCTATAATATATTAATATCATTCATTCTATTATTTTGTTTATATTTTTCTTTTATATGTTTTCTATTTTTTTTATTTTTACCTTCACCTTCATGATCACATAGTGTTAGATTGAGGTTTTCTAAGAGAGAGGTGTTTTGGTATTCATCTAGCACCTTACGCATTCATGATTTAATTTTCAGTTTAAACATTAGTGATTCAAAAAGATTCATAGGTAATTAGATGGTTGGAATTATTTTCATCCGTATTTCTCATATATTTCCTTCCCCTTAGTAAAATAAATTTCCCTTTATTTAGTTCATGTATGTATAATGGGATTAGGGGATTAGATGGGTAGTAGTGAGAAATATATTTCTACTGGATTGGGTGGTGTTCTCTCCTAATTGAGTAGTGTTCTAATAATTTCCTATAACAGTGGAGGATAATGATCAATAAATAATTTATCCATTAAAATATACACATAGTTTAAGATGTTGATTGATATCATAACATAATACTCCATCAATGTCATAATATTTGGGACCCCATTAATTCTTCCTTGGTTCACCAACATTGATTTCACATATCCCAACACATATAACACATGTACACACACTAACATAGAATATAAATCCTAAAGATTTATAGGGTTCAAATACTTTTCACTTGATTATGTAGGATCAAAATATAAAATAACCACATAATATTAGTTTTAGAAAGGGTGAAGGGGTGTGGGGTGCTTGGTACAATAAGGATGTTTTTTTATGACGTTCTTTATGAGTTTTAGCAGGTTTAAGGGGTGTAGGGGTTGTTCCAGGGGTACCAAGGGATGTGTGTGGGAGTTGTAGTGTTGTGACATGGTTCAAAGGGATGAATGTGTTCAGTAGTGTAGAGGGGTTGAGGTATATGGGTGGAGAGGGGTGAAATGCGGTAGAGGGGTACAAAAGTGGAGGGGTGCAATGGGGTAGAGGGGTGTAGGGGTGTAGTGGGGAAGAGGATATAGCAGGGGTGCAGTGGGGTGTGGGGGTGCAGGGGCGTAGAGGGGCATAGTGGCACATGGGCATACAAGGGTGCACCGGAGAAGAGGGTGTAGCAGGGGGAATGGTGGAGGGGGTATAGGGTTAGAGGGGGAAGTGGGTTAGAGGGGATAGAGTGGTTTACTATTTTTTTCTAGAAATTTAAGAATATATCCCTTATTTTTAATCGTTTTTGTAGATCTAGTTTTCTTTTCTCAGTAATGGAAGATATAACCTTAGGTTTTAACCCTGCTAATAGACATATTTCCAATGTAATCCCCATGTTCCTTTATAATTGAAGCATCAAAGTTCATGTTGAAATATTTTTTCATAGTTTGGGTAGTGGATCACCCAGAAGTTGTGAAGAAACCATCATAATAGAAAATATATTTGAACCTAAATCCCAAAAAAAAACTCTGGTTATCATTCACTGATACCATGTCTTTGTAAAGATATTTCTTAGTTGGGAAATATTCATATGTTATACCATTATATTTTTTGTTCTTGGGTGAAATAGAGGATTCCCTATGAAACATGACCATGCTTTAAAAATCAATATGAAAAATAAGCATTCGTGAATGGGATATGGAGTGAATTTAATGAGAAAGGAATATGAGTCTTTCATATTCTATTAATCACATTCAGAATTATATTTCCTAAAAACACGGTGGATGAATATATTAATTTCCTTAACATAATTTGTGAGAAACATTAGATAACATTAGTAGAAAAAATATACCATATGATAGATACATTAAAAAAATCGAAATTCTTAATATGTGATATATGTAGTTCATCATGGGAGTAATGAAATATGTTTTCTTTTAATGGAACACACAATCAAAGAGATAAAAAAAATTTATCCGAACAATGAAATATTCAATCCTAATCATGTCTAAAGAGGTGATACCCTTGATATTGATCCATTAATAGGCACATCCATGTGTCTATTGTAATAATAATGGTTAAAAAACTAAGAAGGGAAAAACCCATCATGTATAAACCACCCACAATAGAATTCCCACCATGACCAACATTAGACATGTCAAAGATACATCCTAAATAAATCTTCATATATCCCAGGCCATATAATTTTCTTGATAGTCAAAGTGGAAGGCATCTGTAACCATAACTATATCACTAGGAATAACAAACTCTGTAGGTATGTATGATTTTCCCCAACATTGAAATGTTAGTACCACAAATATATGGGTGTTTTTATTCAAACCAACATCCACACTCACACCATCAGTGGAGGTAAAGGCTAGGTCATTGGCAGAAATAGATCCAACCCATTTGACATTACTATTGTACAGGCTAGGAGTTCTCATATAAATAAGTAAATAGCATGAATTCAAACATAGATAATGTTCAGCTAAATTGTTGTGATGGAGGGATCTTTACGTATAATAAATTAAAAAACATGATATCACTAAAATATTTCACCCACCAGTGGACTCTCACTAAGTAATTCAAACCACGGAAATTTATCACATCTTAAAGCACTTGAATTAGTAATTATGGTTCAGACTAATACCTTCCACTATGTATGTAATAGATGAGTCCATCCCACAATCATGATATTATTTATTTTGTGCCTTTCCCACATGACATTATTTTCCCTAGGCTCTGTCCCTCTAGCATACCCCCAGAAAAGGGTTTATGTTGGAAGAGATATACCTACCACCATAAAAAATGGTTGATTGATGCTCCTCCTCCTTTTATCTTGGATTTCCAAATCCTCCCCCCTAAAAGGGCCCAACATCCTTGATGTCATATAAAATGGATTATAGATCTGATACCAAATGTAAAAAAAACACATTATCCCATGATCAGGATATTATACATGTTGGGCCTACCCTTCTTGGTTTTTTCCTAGGATATGGCCATCAACATCCCCTAGAAAAAAGGATTATGATGGGAGAGGTATCCACACCACCTTACAATTGGGTTCTTTATTCTCCTCCTTCTTCATAGTGGGATTTCCATAATCGGATGTGGTACATCCCATGATTTTGAACTGAAGAAATGAAAATAATGTTGAATTTTTGGGTTTACTAGGAAAATCAATTTTCAAATAAATATTTAAAACATGATTCAGAGAGTTAAAACACTTCAATGTTTTGATTTTAGACTCGGGTAAAGGCATAAGTGGTTTTCCTTGGTGGTCTCAGTGTGTTTCAGAAGTATTAGGGTATGAAAAGCCCATGTTTGGTGTGTCTGCATAGCCTGCATGGTTTTTTTGAAACCACACGACCCCCAGTTGTAACTGTATAGTGTGCTGCTTTTAAAGAAATTTATTTATTGAATTAAAATTTAAAGGAAATAAATTAAATGAAAATAATTTCGGAATAAAAATAAAGATATGTTAAAAAAATAATTCCATAATAATTATTATTAATGTAATTATTATTATTTTTGCTGTTGTTGCTATGAAGTTAGATTTTTTATAAACCCAAAGGGGTGTCCATCTCCTATAGCACTTGAAAATCCCCTACCCTTCCACTCTCGCAGTGTGTGATACACCTTCTTGTGGAATCCTCTTTACACACTGGTTTAACCATTTTTAATCACACTTTCTCTTCAATACATCAAATTAGGGTCTCATATCATTCATCTTCTTCCATAAAAACTGATTTTTGGTCTCCCCATCACCCATTTTGTTTGTATGAAACTCTAGGGGTGGGGTTAATCATGATTTTGGGATCTCATCTAGTTCTAGGGAATTCGAAGGGCCTATCGGGTTGGATTTGATCATATTTTGAAATCCACTACCGAAGGCATAAATGATTGGTTAAATTTAGTTTTTCATCATTTATTTGTGGCGACATTTTCCCCTACTACCTTTTCATTCCCTATTTAATTTTGGTTCTTTATGTGTTTTGAGTCCCTAGTAATTTTGTAGAGCATTTAGTTAATCTTTCTGGACTTGCACTCATGTATATAGGTATATGTATATATATATAGATTCATGGTACATATTCCCTCATGGTGATGGTAATATGTGCATTAGACTAAGGGGTATATATAAAATATGGTATGTTCATGCACATGAGCCATATCTCGTTTGGTAAAGACATTGTAAGTTCATCAAAGAGACCAGGGATCAAATCCAGGCAGCGGTAGAATTTATGGGTTACTGTAGCATCACTGTCATGGGAACTATATTATACTATAGGTATTACTATAGCGGGAACTGTAGCAGTCACTATTTGGCACTGTAGTAGCGAGGAATAAGCCCCCGTTTGGGCCTTCAGGCCACCAATTTGGTCCCTGAGTCCTTTAAGGATTTCGGGCCACCCAGCCCTTTGGGTTAGTAAGGACATAGGGCCACCTCAAGGATTTTAGACAACATTTAATTGTAGATGCAAACCAGAAAACCTACAAGGAACAAGCTCTACAAGGAGGATGATCAAGGATCTTTCACCACAGCAGAAGCTAAACAGAATGCAAGAATGAGAGGGTATGGCACCTGCTATCAGGACAAGCCTGTGCATGCATGGGAATGCCTATCCAAACAACCATCTGAAGGTGGAGAGATGATTTCATGATCAAGATGTTGGGGAGGTGAAGTTCTATGTAGTTAGTCTGGGTTGTATGTAATGTTTGAAGCCTATGGGCAATGAATTTTTCTAAGGCCTACGAGCCATGTATTACTTATTCCTACAGGCCTTGTAAGGGTTCCGCCTCACCCCTTGAAAGATGGATTATCAAAAATCAATAAAAAATTAAGGCCTTTGGGCCATTGGAGGTATGTTCATTCATGTTTCTTGTAGCTACAAGTTATAACGTCAAGTTCCAAAGTGTTTGGTATGGCTTGGTATTGCCTTTGTGGTATGATCTGTTTCCACAACCCCTTACATTTAAGAATTCATTAATTATTTTCATGAACTCCTTTACCACATTCCTTGTATTTAATTAATGATGTTGTTCTTCTAGAATAAATGTTTAATCTTAATGAATTAATTGTTTGAGGAATAACCTCATGATTTTATAATAAAACCCCTCCAACGAAGGTGTGATGTCTAAACCAAAAAGTATTGATAGTATTCGATATAATGATTAGTTATGGTTTGGGATTCTCGTATGAATTGATGTTAGTGCTTGTTATGGTAAAATTTGGTATTTTACCCCTTTGAATAATATTAATTGATATTTCATGCTCTTGGAGTTTAAATGGAATGTTTGGGGCTTGACCGTCCTAATGGTCTTAAATAGTTAGGCCCACCTTATTATAAAATCTAACCACATAGGTAAATTAACTTATCTAATGACACCTCTTAATAGTTACTTAAGCTTATTAGAATGGCAAAAATTAATTATCATGTTTGTAGTGAACCATGTTAATGGAAACACCTATTCATAGGTTTTTCTTCATACCTTTGTCTACCCCTTTGGGTGTTCAATCTTCTTTGGCCTAAAATGCCTTAAGATTTGAGTGTTCCAGCCTAAATGGAATAGGTTTCATCATGGCATGGGATGTGTTTAACATTGATTTAATGACTTAAATTTGATAAATGGGTTCATAGTGATTAATGAGTCATGAATTTTATCCCTTTTAAAATGAACATGTTTTATTATTAATGTTTAGCCACATGTCTAATGTTCTTTTCCATTATTCATACCTGTAATTAGATGATTACTTCCTAGAAATCTTGTATGCTTATGTATTAATATATATAACACTACATGTTTTTATTATATTTATCACCTTACTTCATTCCTTTTTCATGCCACATTATGTTAAGCTATGTGACTTTCCTCTTTTGTGCTTATGGATTCAACCATATACTTGGTTATAAAAAAATTATAAATATGCCAAGATTGATAGCTTGGGATTTTAAGATGTCATTGATTACATGTTATTAAGTGAATGTATTTTCCATGTGATTTTTATTGTATTTCATTACATATGTCAGTTTATTATTTCTTATGATCTTATTTAGATCCCTAAGTTACTTTCATTCCAAATTCCATATTCTATTTTGATGGCTTATTTTCTGTTATCCTAAAATCTTGAATAACTTGTGGATCCTGATGCTTAATTTCTGTCATTTCATTATATATATATATATATATTATTTCTTTGATATATATTTCCTTTATTGTGATGTGCATGACTATTTTTTTTGATCGAAATGGGCTGGGAGATAACATGTCTTCCATATTAAGCACTAATGGATGGATTCACATGCTCATTTGGGTTTTGACCTGATGTTCTAGGGGTGATACTTTGTATTTCAAGAAGAGGGTTTCCCAAGGGTTTTATTACACTCCTTAGTGATACCAATTCCCTTGGGGAGAAAGCATATATGGACTCATTTTTATGATGGATACGACATGCCTTGGGTGATACTTGGCCCCCTATGTGTGATACTTGGAACAAACATAGAGTTTATCATTCCATGCAACTATACAAGGGGCACCATAAGGGTCACCTTTGATGGGTTTAGTGGTATTGAATTATCATATGTTTTCATTTTAATATTTGGAATTCTTTATTGATTTCCTTGTATGGGCATGAGACTCCACACCTGGATTTGATGGATTATTTTCATTGATTTTCCTCTTTGATTATAAAATCATAATAGATTCATCCTACATTATTATTATGTATTGTTCTTAAACATGAGATGATTCCCTTTACAAGAAAACTTATGTGATGACAAGGGATTTAGACCCCAAACCAAAGCACAATCTTGGGGGTCTTCCTTCTTTGGTTTTCCATGTTAATATTTACCCTTGTATATATATTATTCCTTGCACATGTATAGTTATCAATCATCCGGGTTATGCTAAAGTATGTGGTATGGGACGAGATTCTATTTAGGAAACCAGAACAAGTTTCTATTATTAAATTTCCACCACTATTCATTTATTATATATGGTACACTTTTTAATTTATATTGTGTTGTGTAGACTAGGATATAAACCATGGGTGATGAACTATTGTGATTTATATCCCACTACATAATATAGCAACAATTACACTGGGGTACCTGAGCATTCATACATGCTTACATGTCTTTGGATTGATTTCTTGTGATTTTCTACACACACAAGACCTAGGGGAATAGGACTGGGATTGTGCCCAAGATGCTCAGGGAGTTAGCTGTTGGGTTATTTTTATTTCTTTTTTATACTATACTACTTATACCTTATAGAAATACCTGACATTATATGCATCATTATATGGAATTGGAATTGGAATATTTAATTCAATTGTTATATTATTCTTCTGTTTCTATCGACATTTCATTTATTATATTTCATTCACTATTATCTATGGTTTATCACTGTACACACTCTAATTTATGGAGGAATAGTCTCCCAAAAAACACACCATAGACCCTCACTGCCATATGGAAACCTCTAGAATTTGGGGAGATGTAGTTGAGGTCATGTATAGACCAATTAGGCTACATGTTTAGTTGTTAGTCGGCCAGGGACATTAAAATGTCACAATTTACACACATGAATTCAATAAAATAATAGAAAAACATTAAAATAAGTAGTAAATAGTAATGTCAAATGTATACAAAAATTTAACCTAGTTTAAAAAAGTTTATAACTTCATTCTTTCTAAATATAAATAATATGAATATATTTTTAGATAAATCAACAATAAAAATAACAATCTACTATAGACATCATAGATCATTGTCTTCTTTCTCTTCTCATAATAGTTTTAAATGTATTATTTAAATACTCAAAATATTATCACACATAAATAAAACAATTTTCAAACCACTCCTTTTATTTTTTAATTTCACATCTTAAAATTCATAATCTATATGAATACTATTTTGTCATTTTTTAGCATTTATCATGTACAGTTGACACACTAATAACATAGATATAAGAATTTTTTTATCACACTTCTTTTACCATTATTTCCTTATATGTGGATTCTTTTTATAAGGCAGGTTATATGCACTAATGTTGAATTTAGTGAGTTTAACATTGGATTAAGGTAATGTTTCTTCCATTTTTTTAGCCAAATTCTAATTAGGGATTTTTTTTGGTTCCCTACATTTTTTTAGTGTGTTTTAGATCTCGTTGAGGTAGATTCGAGCTACCATTGTCGAATGTGACTTACATGTGTATTAATATGTAGGCATATACATTTATATGTTCCCCCTTTATAAATATATATATTCCCTTATGGAAGAATAAATAAATATATTTGGTCTATGTGTTCTTATATATAAATATGAAAAAATGATACATTTGTAATTATAAAGGGGTATATGTAAGTATAAACATAGATTTGAGGAAACCCTTGTACATATTTGGCCTTAAAAATATGTACATAGTGGATATGTGTCGTAATATTTAAATGAAGGTTCATATTTGTGCAAGCAAGAAAAAAAAATATTCATGTTGCCTTCAACAAAATTAGTGCGCCTTGGGGTTGAGGAATGTTTCCAATTCCTAAACCATTAATTTGAATCCATAATATATTGATTGTTTTGAAAACATTTTTTCATTATTATAAAATGAATATATGCTAAAAATATTTGTTTTGGATCATTAAAATTGTATTTTCATCTATTTTACAATATTTACCTAAGCCTTTAATGTGGAATTATTGGTCGGTAACTGAACCTATTCATTAGTATATCAATTACTATCTTTTTTATTAATAGAAGGTTTATATTCTTCATTTTCATCAAGAATAAGAGAGGGAATATTTTCATCCCAAAACATATAATTCCTTCTTATTAATGGAATCTCATCAATACAAACTGAAAAATCCTTCGTATATTCCATTAAATTTTACACAAGGGAAAGGGAACTCATGAATTATATTTTAACTAATCATTAATGATCCCAAAACCACAATATAAACATCTATTGTGAACCTTCAAATTTCCAATAGGGACTATGAAAATCCATTATGGAATCCACCACCATTTTCTATCCTATAATTTTTCCATTTAACTGATATTATAAAATAATATATTTACATTGAGGACATTTTCATTTTTTTTCAATTTCATAAAATATATTATGTATAATAGGAACTTTTCACACTATTATATTATAAAATTCAATACCATCGAACTAAAACATGGATTAAAAAATTCACATACCTATAGTTTTCATTATTCAATTGGTATTCTTCAAATGAAAAGATAATCCATCTTTTGCAACCACCATAGAATGGTTATCTATTACATGGCTTAGTCTTCCAATTAAATATTTTTACTTAAAAATATTCAAAACAACTCCTATAAAATAATAATCCCTTGAATATGTGGCAATTTTATATTATCACTTCACATAATACATTAATATTTGTGTAGAAATGAACAATACAACATGGTACTTATGTGTGATGCATATTCATCCATATTGACTGGTTGAGTGAGGTTTTTTACTCCTGTTCTTAAGTGATTTTCATGCACAATAGGAGGATAGATGGGTCTGTGTTCAACGTAAACCTTGAGATCGATTTTATTCTATCAATATGGGCATTGATGCTTCATTTTCTCATTTGTGATATAAATTAGAAGCTAGAAACATGCTTGGTTTTTATTTTCTGCTAGTTTTTGAGCTTGAGGTGGTGTGGATTGGTTTTATAAGCGATTTATTCGCCATCCTTCGAGAATTTTAGAAGTTGATCCTTCTCATAAATTCCACTACCAGATCGGGTTCATGTTATTGTTGTAATGATCAAGTAGGTGGGGTTTGGTTCTATGTATTAATTTTATGTATACCACTCTAAATTAGAGTTGGAAAACATTATTTTTGGTGTAATATATGAGTTTTGTAAATGTGAAAACATATTGTAATTTTTTTCTAGAAACTATAGGATGTAACCATGGTTGTAAACAGTGGCAGTAGACTAGGATTTTTTTTGAATCTTGAAGCTGTTTCTATAGTTTTAAAATATAGTATAATACCTACTACCACATTTTAAAACCATTAGTATAGGTTGGTGAGGTAGAAGTTATAGACGTAGTTGGAAACTGTGGTTGTATCCTTGGCCCTATTTTCATGCCAATAAGAGCCACAATTCACCAAAATAGGACTATTACCTATAACCACAATTTTGTGACCAATAGACTGGGTTTTAAACTATTTCTATAGCGTGAATTATAAAAGTTTCTATTCTATGATATATGGGATATGATAATGTCACTTGTGTGTACAGTGGAGTACCATCTTGCGATGCGATGTGATTCCTATTTCTTTAATGCTTTACATGGTAGGTGATAAGAATAAATATAATTATAATATATGATATTCATGTCATAATTATGATATTCATGACATATTTATCATTATGTAATGATAATATATCTTTTTTACTTATAAGTTGTTCACTTACATAAATATCGTAACATTATTCATGTACGTTTGGACTATCACCTTCACAAAGAGATGTGACTCTGATTTCATCACCACACCACTTGGATGATATACATATAATATGGTATTTATGTTATTATGATAATTATTTAATGATAAAATATCACTTAACACCTTTCCATAATCATTGTTGAAAAATGGAAACATTACTCATGTGTACGTACAACCTACCATCTCCAGGATCGTAAAAAACGTAGTTTTTATAAAAAATTTCCATTATTGGTTTTAAAAGTATAATTGATGTATAAATATGATAATTATTTCATGATTATTATTATTAGGGATTATTTAAGTATATATTATGCATAATAACTAGATCTTTGATTAGAAATCATGCATGAGAAAACAAGATAATTAACACACAAAACAAAGAAACTAACAGATGATAAATAACGATTGAGTGATATAATATTATAAAAGAATCAAATATGATTTTATAAATATTAATATGGTTATAGTAAAATATAGTAACATGTTTAAAACAAATAATAATGAGAATAAATAACTTTGATCAAAAAGTAAGTGTGATATAAGGGATTTCATAACACAATTTACATTTATAGGGTTAAACGTATACTTCATTGATTATAATAGGATAATATTATCTGTGTAATTAATTTTGAGTATTTGTTCCTGAATTATTTTATTTTTATTTACATTTTTTACAGAAAATAAATTCATTATTTAATCTCCACTTCAATGATGTGATCATTATAATAGATTCTCTCTCAATTTCCTTTCACTGAGGCACATTTTTATGTTATGCACCAATTTATTTTATATGGTGTATTCACTTCCAATTTCACATGTAATATCATGAATAATTTATACTTAATTATATTTTATGTTTCAATTTGAACTATTTCTTCGAGGTGGATTTTGATTGAATATTGCCTTGTGGTAAGACATTGTTTCAATCTCTCATCATTGAGGCTTATTTTAATATTATACACACAATTTTTTATTGGTGTATATACTTCAAATTTTACATATAAAATCAAGATTCATTAAAAATTCATGGTATTATATGTTTCAATTTGAATTATATCATATGTGGTGATATTACATAAAAGTTACCAAGTGGAAAATAATTTCCAAAATCAATTTTCTTTTCATTGGTTTATATTATTTACTCATCATATTTGATATTATAAGAGTATGTAATGAATTTTTATTATCTTATATTTTATTAAAACTTATTTTATGTGGATATATAGTTGATACATACAATCTATCCATTTAACAATTCTCACATTGATAGATTAATAATTGTATGGATTTATTTTAAAATATCATTTTAATTGAGATTATTTAATCTTGAATTTTAGTTGAAGGAAATTATTGAATATTTTATTAATAAACCCATATAATTTTATACTAATCTAGTTATTCAGGATATTTTCAATTAAAATTACCATTTCCCCAATCTTTTCTCATTAAATTTATTGAGAAAATGTTTATAAGAAAATATGGATTCATTTTTCTCTTTGGTCATAATTCTATTTTTTAAAAAAATATGTTGAAAAAAATGTTTTTAAAAAAGTTTTTAACATTTCATAAATGATTTATTGATTAAATATCTACCAATTTTTACTTTTTTTAAAAATCTAATAGAATTTATGTTTTTTTCAAAACAATTCTATTTTGGATTTTATAGGAAAAGTGTATGGAATAATTGTATTAATTTTTTCAACAAGAAATGAATATCTAATTTTCAAGACCAGTAAAATATTTTAATGATTATTTTATACATTAAAAAGTTTATTTTGAACGAATTTTTTTTTCAAAATTATTTGTTAAATTTTAGTTTTAAAATTTTATTTTTAAAATGAAAATGATATTTTCATTAATATTATTTGAATGATATTTTGTTGTATTTCTATTAATCATTGAAAAAAACATTTATTCTTAATCCAATCGTTATACTGTTTTATTGATATCATAATTATTCTTCCTATGGATGGTTTATAATCATTTTGATGATGTAAATTATTGAAACTCACATTATTGATTCATTTTTGTAGTCATTAACAATTCCTTGAAATATTCACTTTCCTATGATCATTGGTCATTAAATTTCGTCTATACATCCATATTATTTATCTTAAATATTAATATTTCTTAAAAAAATTCTTATTTCAACACAATGTATTTTACTTTGAATGTTATTTGATTAACTAGGGAAATACTAAAATATGTATTCTTTCTTCAATACATATATTTGTTGAAAAGGAATGTTGTTCATGAATTAAATCTAATATTTGATATATGAGATATGATTTTCACATAAATATATTAGCGGGTCCTGTTTACAGATATCTTAATGATGCATTAGTTTTCTCGTTAGGTGAATAAGTAAGCTTGCATAATATTAGTTGGCCAAAACTTATCAGTTTATAGAAAATAGTTTTAAAATGTCTGGAGAATAGATCTTGTTGGTATATATATCATGTTTCAACGTCATAACATCTAATAATTATGTATTGACTTCCTTATAAACTTAATAATTTTTATCAAAGATATTTTTTAATGATTTTATTTATGGATGAATTTCATTCTTAATTATTCATTACACAGATTTTGTGGTTAGTTATTTATATTTTAATAATGATTATTCCTTATAAAGTTATGATAATCATGTTATTGATTAAATGAATTTTTTTTCAGTTATTTAACATTCCATATTGATTATTTTATATTATATGTTAGCATTGATCTTATCTTTATACAAAGTTCATTCTTAGTTTATTGATTACATGGAACGTGTGTTCAGTTTTGTACATTTATATATTAATTATGATTATTGATTCATGATTTCTTCCATTTCACTTAACCATTACTAATAATTTGATTTCAACCTTATTTTTTTTCCTTTTCTAAGAATCCCAGTAGTGTACTATAATATTTATGCAAGGATATTCTAGATGTATTAATGATATTATTGATTTTTTTTGTAATTTTAGTATTCAAATGTAATGAAATAATTATGTTTGCATCTTTTATTCCAAGAATACTATCCTATTTATTCATTAGAGATATGATTCCATGTATCTTATTCCAATGTAATAAAGAACAAGGTTAATGGATTCAGTTTCACTACACATACTATTGTTAACTCTTTATTTTATATGTAAATATTCCTATACACAATCCTCTTATTCGTAATTTGATGTAGGCTTGCTAAATTATTTAGATCCCTCATTTTCATCAGCAACATACTCAATTTTCCTTTCTTATAAATCATTGATTTCTTATCTAGGATATGTTCATCTAATATGTAATTTTTTATTCCTTCATCTATACCGTATAGTTTCCTAGCCCTCATTATCATCATATAGGGGCTACTCCTTCAACTCCATGAAGAGATTTTGGGTCTCAAATAATAAGCTAATAATCTATTAAGAATACTAAGGCTTGAAGTTCTATTTAGTAGAATTCAAAGAATATTTAATTACATAGCCTAATAACTCATGTTGTAGTATATTTTTCACATAAAAATTACGTTAGGTTAATAAATATAATATCATATAAACAAAAAAAAATTACACACAATATGATTTAGAATTTTACTAGGGATATTTCTGTAGATCTCAATAATTTTTTCCTATCAAACTTACTTGACAATGGACTGCTAGACTCTCAAAGGAGTTCCTCCAGAAACTAGACCAACCACTATTGTATTATATATTTATTTTCTACATATGAGGGGATTTTTAAAGTTTTCACTTCATGTTGGATCTTATTACTTGAATCCATTATTAATGTTTCTATAATAAAACTATCATATCCCCAATTTGGAATCCCTGATACTCAATCCATGAAAACTGGGTCGCTGTATCGATTAAAAAAATTAGCCAATTCACATCGATAAGATTGTTGTAAATGACGTAGCATTTTTTAAGAAATTAAATAGTCCTAAACGAATCAAAGATCAAAGAATTATTTTCTATATATTCATTTTCTATCTCAATACACAGATATCCTATCAGGGATTTCTAGACATCCAGTTTAACACATATTCAAGAAGAAAAGAGTGACATAGGGATTCAGAACTATTGTCTATGCACAATAACTTCCCTACCATATAAAAAAACAACAAGAGAATAAAATGGGTTTGGAATAGATATGGAAACATAAGACAACTAACCCAAAATTCTATAGTCGGGGGATCACACATCAAGTGGAACTCATATGACCAAAAAAAGAAGGAAATGAAATACACTTTGAAGTCATGAGTGGAACATTCCTAGGATAAATCTATGTTTTCTTCTTCTATGATGTGAATTAAGAAGTGACCAGGTCCTAGAATCCTAGTTACTAAATGTTCATGAATACAACAAGAATCTAAAAAAACGGCCGAAAGTGTCTATCGAGGGATGATGTTTGTAGAACCATGCCACATTGTGTGATTGAGTATTGATGAAACATGAAATAACTCAAAAAAATTGAGTGATACCATTTATAATACATGATTAATCAAGGGTAGATTAGGGTATAAATAAATTATAGGTAAATCCAAAAATAAATATAGATTATGGAAAGGGGTGAAGGATAGAGAATGATACATCAAGGGATTTTTGAAGCATCCCCCAATTGAATGGATGGGACTAGAATGCCACATATTTTTAGGATCACCTATTTAGTGATGATTCCACCCCGATGGCCTCTAAGATGCTCATCCCCCATCTTTGATATTTTTTCAATAGTGTCACACCTCCACATGGAATCAAGACTCATCATTTTCTTCAAGAATTCAACCTCAACATAAAATAAAAATGGGGATTTTCTTTAAACATGAATCCTATATATGGAGAGAAGATTTTACTTTCCCTAACTTTAGGTAACATTGATATTTTGACTTCATATAATCATTCATCCTTTATGGGGTTTAGGCTCACACCCTCATGTGTTTTTTCTATAGTTAGTACATCCCCAATGACAAAGGAAGAGTTTGTTTTCCAATAATATTATATTTAATTAATATTATATTTGGAATTAATCTCATAAAATTATTTTAAAAAAATTAATTATACTCCACCTAAGACCTAATAATCATACACACATAAAAACACACAAATATATATAGGTATAAAATAAATTGAGAAGGTATTACACTTTTAATATATTTATTGTTACATTAATTAAAATATTCCAAAAATATTAATTACAATCCACCCATAACATCAGTATTATAAAATAATGAAACATGAAAAAATAGATTTTCTATATAGGATTTATGGTTAATATTTTTTTACCACGAAATAGTTATATTATTCCTTAATTTTCCAATTATCAGAATCTTTTATTTAATGACAAAATATTAATAATAATGATATTAATAATAATAGTAATAGTGACATTGATAAATTATTATTATTTTATTTATAATTTAATTTAATAATTTATATTAATTATATAATTAGTTATATAAAAATAATAAAGTAATTTACATTGGATATAGAAGGAGAAATTACAAAAAAACATACACCCACATATAGAAATAAATCAAAACAAACTCAAGACTATAACTTGCATGAGCAGCCTAAGGTCATTGAAATCACCCCACACCATAAGGGAAATAATAATAAAGAAAATATTAATTAATAATAATTTATAAGTTATTATTATTATTAATAATATGTAATAAATATATTTAGTAGTAAATAAAAATATTTACAATATTATTATGAAATAATAAAAACAATAAAAATAACTTTAATTACAAATTTAATTACCTACTTAATAATTGAATTATAATTAATCAATTATACTAATAATACTCATTTATAATGAAATTAATAAACCATACTGGTATTTAACGAAATTACGTTATTTACCAAACATGATGATTTTAAAATATCTATGTGTTTTAATGTGAGTTTTTAACCAAACACAAAAAAATAAAATGACAATTTATTTAAAGTATCCCCATAAATTTAATAACTCTAACAATAATTTAGGAGAGTTTATACAATAAAAATAAAGTGAAAATAATTTTTTCCCACAATACATGATTTTTATTCATAATATGGAGAAATGTGTACCACTATCCACCAACCACTAGAGTAAATTTCCCAAAATAAATTGTTAAAAAAACTGTGCATCTCTAGCACATTAATCATTCACATGTTAAAATTATTAAATTATTTGTTAATTTATATAATCTTCAATCAAAATTAGAATAATTTTTAAGACCCCAAAACACATAATTATGTTGTGTTTTTACCTGAAAACCAATTCAAGCAAGAATATCTCAATCATATTAATAATTCACACATACAATTATAGAAACTGAAAAAAATTATTGTTCACTCTCTAAAATGAAAAAGTAATAATTTATAAATCTCTTAAACTATTCAATTATATGATAAATCTATACTATAATTCTCATAATAATTATAAACAAATTTTAGATACTAAAATCCAATAATTCATGACACTCCACAATGGAATCTGGAACCCAGGATGTGGTAATTAATTAGAACCCATAATTCAGAAAAAGTTCATATTATAATCAAGGATTTCCCCATCCATTATTTATATTACAATATAGAACCCATCCCAAAATATCATTCTTATATCATACTCACTTTACAAAATATCTCAAACAGATCATTATTGGAATCATCATAAACCAATATTTATGGATTATGCTTCAAATTTTATATATATAGACAATATTTTTCTCATTCTTTATTGAATTTCATATCTCTAACCAAACACTTGTTCCCTATCTTTAAGCATATATAATACCTTTTATGTACATCTTGGTTCACTTTAAAAAGTATTTTTTCTTGATTTTGGGTTACGAGAATATTAAGTTATGTCATGGTGTCTTGATTACGTTCAAAAAATGGTACAACATAAAATCGAGGTGGGTTTTGTTTCATTTATTATTAGTTTTAATTGATTCACTGTATTTAAATAAATTCCTAGAACTCCCTTTAAATATAACCCATGACTAAATAAAGGATCCTCTTAAAGATAACATAATTCATATTTAAAAAATGTAAATCCATTGGCATTCCATTTTTATGAAATTTCTAATAGTTTCCTCATTCATTAGGTGATTTTATCCTCATTTAACATTCCATTAATCATAAACACACTATCACATGATGTTTAAGAAGGAAAAAATAATATAATAGTTATAAAAAAATAATAGATTGATATCACATATCCTTCATATTGAACCCCATGATATAGAACACACAATCATACTATATAAAGAAGCACAACATCAAGAATTTTACTATGTCATGGTTTATGACTTATTGAACATGTAAAAGAATCTCCAACATATACTAAACCCTCATAAAATTTATAGAAAAGACAACAACTCTTTATATATTGATCTAAAATCCATTGGAATGATTATCATAAAAACTCTCTCAAATTTTTAAAAACTATTTTTTTCACTAAAATTAATTCATTATTAAATTGAAAACTATGTGACCCTATAAACCTTTTTATACATAAAAAATCGTGAAATCCCAAATTTAAAATTGTAAGAAACATGTAACTTATCAAAAATCACCATTTATACCTAATATATAAAGGGTTTTAATTATATACCCATAAAAAACAATCATATGTTGAAATGAATATGTGTACAACAAAATGTTACTTTATACATGATGTTTATACTCATATAATCCCTTAATCCAACACATCATTTCAACCCCTATAAACAAATAATATTAATATACTATAGGGAAACTCAAACATTTTTTATTCTATAAAATTGACAAAAAAATATTGAAGGAATACATCATAGTTCATTTATCCAAGTTCATGATCACACAACTTTTCACTCAACAATACATGATCATGAATTTCCTATGTTTAATTCAATATAATTCCCAAATGATATAATTTTCATAAAATATGATAAATATCATCTTTGTAAAAAAATACCCACCACATGATCATCAATATACCTAAACACCCCTTATTAGATCAGACTCGGTATTGGTTTAGAAAATTTTTTGAAGTATGAAGGTTCACATATGATATAACATTATAATCCTTGGTAATGGGAATTAATACACATATATAAAAAAATTATATAAATGATCATGTGCATGTAATTTTATCTATTTTACTTTTTAGGGCCAATCTAGATAATAATTCACTACTTATTATCTCATGATGTTACATTGTATCACATATGAGAATATACTCTAGATAATATTAACAAATCACCAAAATCCAAAATACGCCATGATGATAATTGATTAAGGAAAAATAAACCATTAAAGCTATATCAGTTAATTTATCCAAAATACATATGAGAATATCCCAATTATTCTTTATATATTTATTAGTTAATTTATCTCCTACAATATACCATTTACCCACAAAATAAATTTTTACATCACACCTCTCAAATATTACTCAAATATAATGGTACATGAGTATGATTTATTTATTCTTTTGGTGAGAGAAAGCTTCCCTGGCATGAGAAAAATAATCAATTTTTTTAATAGTAAAGCTCTATTTATCTTAGTGTACTATGACACATCTTAGTTTTAGGTATATAATTCTTGATCCGGATGACTTCCTTTATGGTATCTGAAATAGTGCTCCATATTCTCTAAGTTTTTGAGTTTCTATAGCGATTTCTTAATAATATTCCAACTAAGATTTCATTTATTAAAGAAAAATAAAAAACTAGATTTATATCATAAAACATCATTGTTAGTATGGAAGCTAGCATCAATGTGAGATTTACATTATGATCAATCTCACATCAATTGAAAAAAACACGAGGTTTTTATAAATTACTTATAGGTGTTACAAATTATAACCCAAAGACATTCACTAATATTTTATTTGTATCATGTTTTCATGATCAAAGCATACGATACATTATTTTTGGTACACAACATGACATACATAATTGATCCAATTTCCAAATATTAATGAAGATCATTTTATTATTTACTTTCTATGTCATTAAAAGGATGTTACTAATTTATAAGACCTGAACCATGTAACACTGCTAAATACCCCTTAATAGAGTTTTCTATGCTAAAAATATTTCATAATTTACCAATATATGTGTTTTGGATCAAACTATGTTACCTACTTGATCTAACTTCATCGATCGCCAAACCTAGTATGTAGGCTGCATCACCCATTTCTTTTATGGGGATTAATTTTCATGTCCATATATTTTCATAACGTGTAATATGAATAAAATTTACGATGAGTAGAATGTCATCCATATATAATATCAGAAATTGAATAATGATCCAAAATCTTACATTTATATGTAATACCCATCATGTTCTTTATTAAGCTGAACTACTTTATTTTATAATAAACCAATATATTCCTACTCTAGAAAGTTTTCTTCATTCCATAAATTAATTATTGCAACTTTCATTACCCAATATAATTATTTTGGATCCTCAATGCTTTCTAATTGTATCATCTAATAATTATTGATTATTTTTTCATCATTATAAGTTGTTTTTATATCCATTATATATATCATAATAATATTTTTTTGAAATGTCTGAATTTTATTTATTATTACTATTAGTGAAAATTTTTCTTCATCGAAAATACCATGAATTTGTTTACAACCTATTATCACAACGTTAACATTATTTTTATATACTACACTACCCATTTATGTTTTATTATTGAAAAACCAATGATTCCATATAGTTATTACCTATTTTTGTGTATTTACCAAGATCAAAACATGAGTAGGGTACACAGAGTCCATACCTAATCTCATGGATTATAACAATTTCTAGTAATTAGAACTCTAAAAGGATTCACATTAGGTAGAAGGTTTATATTATATGAATGTAATAAATAATCATTATCCATAATAAATCCATATCTATTATAATCTTAAGGAATCCTACCATAACATTTAGGTTCTTATGTAACTTGGTTCAGTTCATTTTCCATATCCACTTACTGAAACAACTCACATTCCATGTCATAAACTATTATTTGTTAGTATTAACTTTATAAAATTTCAATTTTCCTACCACTAATACCTAGATACAGATATTCCTTGTCACAGAATATACCAAATCAATATGAAAGCATATCTCGTTATGATGAATTATAAAAATAAAAATCCTTCATTTCCTTTGGATAATAAATAAAAAACATTTATTTCAATTATGATCAATCATGTTTAAATTTTATTTTTATACATATGATTGGAGGCACTGTAATTTCAAAAAATGATAAATTGGTATAATACAAAGTCTATAGATCCACACTCTGGGTCTCCCGTCTTCTTCTCATGAGAGCGTTTATTCCAATCTATGCGTATACCACCCTATCACTTCCCTTCTGTCATGAGAGGCCTTTTATAGCGTTATTCTTCCCTCCCACTTCTCATCCCATTTAATCTCCCATGGGCCTTGTTCACTGTGACTTCTCTCTTCTTATTGGAACCATCATGAATCAATCCCAAATGGTTTTACTTGATGAAAATACAACAATTTGGGCTATTTTTGGTGGATTTCAGTTTGGCTAATTTCATTGGCACACACTCATGGGCACTCCTTGTATACTATCACTTCCTTACACTTCATGAAAGACCCATTTTTCGTCAATGATGATGGTTTTTTAAGGCTTTTTGGGATGGTGTGGGTGGTAGGGATAAAGGCATTTTCCCTTGGATGTTTCTGTTGTGTCTAATTTCCTTCCTTGCATTATTTTTTGGGTGTATCTCTTTCTGGATTTTGGGTTTCTAGAGTTGGTTGAACTCATTTTTTAGTGATGGTGAAATGTTAGGATGGTAGACTAATGGTTATATTTATTGTTGTATTCTTCACCATTATCAATATAGTTTATGGTTTTGTCCTTCTTTGAGGATTTATTTCACTCATACTTTTTTGTAAAGCCCAGGTCAAACACTTTTTTCCAAGTCATTCTAGTACAGTTGTATTCATGGAGGTTCTGGGATGTGTTTTTCAATATGACAGTTGTCTCTAAGAGTCACTAATGGCTTGTTACATTAGTGATGATAAAGGTAAAATGCATGTGTGGGTTGTTTTTTATTTGAAGTTAGAAACGAGGGTGTGACTTGATTATTCTAATTATGGTATCTTCTTTCAATGAAGATATAATCCATTATTGTGCTAGATTCTAGTTGGTGTTCACTCTAGAGATGACAGGTGCTTGTAATGATGAAAACACATGGATTGGAGGGATAATGTAACGTGGGAAATGGTGATGAGATGGTGATGTTGGGGAAACAATGATGGCCCCAATGATGTGGACATGATGAAACCCAACATGTCAGAAATTAATTGATACTGGAATCACGGAGATGTTGTGTAGTTCTCTTATCATGGTTTGGATTGATTTAAAAATTTTAATGTTTGGCATGTAAGATAGTGATGCGGTGGATGATAATCAGTTTCTGTGTTTTTGAATTTCAAATTTGTGTTACATTAGCATGAAATGATGGTTTTGGTTTTTCGGTATTTTCAGTTTGAATTTTTCCTACTTGTAATTTTTAGGTATCATAATTAACCATAAATTTATTTCTAGAAAATGAAAAAATTGAGTTACAGTATGATAATAAGTTCATATTACAAATGGTTTCGTTGTAACCACATTGAATGAAATGTTGTTAAGTATAAAAACTATTTTTCTTAAATTATATCCCCATAATAATGATATAAGGTCACACTGACACATCATTGATCGAACCATGTCAAACAATTTATAATTCCTACTCTTAGTATCACCTTTCCATTATTGTGTTCTTGGGGAGCATGTTTGAAAACTATTTTAGAATCACTAAAATTATCATGAAACTACTTGCTCAAATATTCATGGTCTTGTTCTGATCAAAAAAACTTAACACTTTTACCTAGTTGAATATGTACTTTATTTTAAAACACATTAAATTTTTTAAAGGATTGAAACTTATGTATTATAATAAAAAATTAAATATTGAAACTAATTCCATAGGAAAAAGGTTATGAAGTACTTATACCCACTATTTATTTTTTGTACACATTGGTAAATAGATATCACTATATATTAGGTCTGATAATCAATTAACCCTCTCACCTTTACCCTAAATTATTTTTTGGTCATTTTCCATGTAAAAAGGTTCATAGTTATAAATTTTTGACTTATAGAATTATGTTGACAAGGTATCTCCATGGAGTATTTGAATGTGTTTCTAATTTATAAGCCAAATGTTTCAATGCTAAAGATAATATGCATTGGCATCAACTATATTGACATTATTTTCATGGATATAATAAATTTAATTATCAATATCTATAATTTATTGATCATTCAACATATTCCCAATTCCATTAAATGTTTTTGTAACAACCAAGTAACTTATATTTTTTTTCTATTCTAGAATTAAATAAAAAATCATTATAAATGTATAATGAAATAAGTGGTATTTATAGAAATTAAGGAATATATACTTATAGGTTTGTAACCTCAAATAGTATATTATAAATAAAATTTATGCATCTTATAAGTAAAAATATGGTATATCTACATCATGGTATAAGTAAATAAATGTACTGAAAATGATAAATTAAGTGTTGGTATTTTTGGAAACATTAATGTTTATTTACAATTTAATAATTAATGTAATGATTTTAAAAAAAATTATCACAATAAAATAGAGTCTTAAATTAATATTTCTTATTTCTTAGGATTAGAATATATATTTACGAGACCTTAATTAATTTTTCAATCTTTTAAAAAAGCAATTATAAATTTAAAATTTTTATTTTTCAAATAAAGATAATTTTAAATAAAAATTAAATTTCGCATATTTAGATTTTTTTTTCATAAAATGGAGTTCATTTTTGAAATCTATAAATTAAAAAAATGGCCGATTCATTTTTCGTTATTTTTCTAAAATATCTCAATTTTTGTGAATAGTAAAATACGTTAATTTATGGTATATATATATTATAAGTTAAATACACTATACCTTGAGTAATTTATGATGTAATCATAATAATCTCAAACTCCCCTAAATATTTTAATTTATATAGTGATAATTCATAAACTATTCATTTTATTGATCCAAAATAACAAACTAATGAATAAAGCATTAAAAAACACCCCTCTCCTCCCCTATAAATACCACCCCTCCCCACCTCTTCTACTCACACCTAAAAATCATTGAAGATCATCCATGTTATTTTCAATACTCTTAATAGAACTATCCCACATTTATATTATCCTTTGGTTTCAAAAAATATTACCAAATCCAATATTACTAAATTGGATCCCCAGGAGGAGAATTCAAGAGCTGAAATCCTCTTTCATTTTATTTTATTTTATTTTTAATTTGTTTTCATTTCTTTTTATATCCTAAACTACCATAATCCAAGAGATATTATAAATAAAATATCTTACATATAATGGAATTTAATTTTGTTAATGGAATATCAATCATCCATCCTCTCATATTCTCTTCTTATTCTAGAAAATTATAGTATCGCCCACAGCGTGTCGATTCACTACTTTCATGGACATCAAATTTACATTTTAATTTCAGACCTTAAAGAATGTTAATAAAAATATTATTATTGTAAAAATATAAATTAGTATATATATTTAATATTTTTTAATGTTCTATAACTAATTTATATACTTAACATTAAATGAAATGAAACTAGATCTTGATGGTCGGAAAAACTCGCCAAAAATTAACCAAACCATTATCATTAATGTTTTATCTAATGCATAATCATCATTTCAGAAAAGATTATACATGCTATAATTTATAAATATTAATAAATATAAAAACACTTTCATTCAACTTCTAGTTTTTTTATTCTATTTGACATGAAAATCCAAAATGAACGAACCATGAAATTAACGCACTCGAAAAAATGAAAATAACAAAATATTATTAAAATATGGGTGGAAAGTAGTTATAAAAATATTCCATAAGTTGTTATAAATATGACTATAGTTAGATAATAAATTTTTACACTCTTTAACCATTATATAGGTGGTTTGAACACATTTGATTAAATTTAAACCTGAGGTATGTGACTTTTCATTAAAATTCCTCTGTTAAGTTTCTATTTTAAAAAAATTCAAAGGGAATGTTTTTATGATGCAAGTTTTAATTATTTACGATTATTTTATAGTTCATGTTATTTTTTATGATTATCAGGGAGTCTATTATATCCCTCTAATGCATTTGGTGTCTTTTTGTTGGAAGTTCATCATTATGTTTATTCCAAGTGTAACTGCGATGATTACATTATAAGGTAGCCATGAGGGTTACAATTTAATGTATCCCTAAGGGTTAAATATCATAAGGTAGTTATGAGGGTAAAAATCCTATTTATTTATGGAATGAAATTTTTTCCTCAATTTACCAAAATGATTTTTTTTATTTTTTCTATATTTTATAGATACCTTATGTTTTCACAAAGTATGTATATTTTACTTTTAAGGGTGAGAAGTTTATCCTTCATGTGTTTGAGTATTCATTGACTAATGGTATTATTTCACTATTTTTATGTCCATTACTGACATTTTTATTCTTATACTATATTTTGTAATGTTTTTCATAGGATTTACAGATTGGTAAGTGAAAAAAAGAAGGAAAGATGAATTTTGTAAATAATTTATTTAAAAAGAGTTTATGTTTTATTGAAAACACTTGTATTTTGGAAGAAATTGGAACTATTTTAGTGGTATTCACTTGGAATTATTTTGGGTAGTTATGTGTGAATTGTGACCTAATTTTATAAAACTATAATCCTAAAATATATTTGGGTATTTAATAATTTTATTCTATTTTAATAAACTTGAGTTTGTAATGAATAAGGTCGGGTAATTATAGTTTTATTTATATATAAAATGATCAAATATTATTTAAAATCCTGAATAAAATTTCATTCTTATTCAAAAAATATATATAATTCAAATCTATATTAATGTATGGAATATTATAAATTTTTCCTAATTTTTGAATTAATTTACATAACATATATCGATCATACCAGAAACATACACTAAAACACCTATTTCTCTATAAATATCATATATATATATACTTCATTATTAATAAATTATCTCTTATTTCCTAACCTATACACATTAGAAAATATTTTAAAGAACACCTCGTATCTAATACCCATGGATTTGAATGAGTGAAATTTATTTCTATAACATTGAATTCCTCTTTCTCTATGTTATTTTCATAGATAACACTTCTCAAAATTTATAATATATATATTACTGTATGTATAACCTATAACACATTATAATGTTATTTTAATGATGAATTTATTATTATAAAATGATACATATTTATCATCTTATGACAATGTTACATTCTAATTTACAAAAGAATTTTTTTGAACATATTCCAACTAAAGTGATGAACCTATAAATCATATCTATTTGTGGGAAAATATATTTCCTTCACTATGATATAGTTTATATTTATAATATATTTTATTTTATATAATTTTAGGTAAATAATCATGTCCATCATATCAAACATTAATATTTTATTGTGATATTAACAAATTTTCTCGAAAATTCATCATATAAATATCCACCAATTCCACTCTTCTAGTTACATATATTTTAGTGTAATCTTGAGAAGTTGAACCATGTGACACCCTGATTTTTTATAAACCATTTTTTGAATGAATTAATTTATTTTATGTATTTTATTTCATACTAAACAATGTTAACATTTCATTATACATTACAAGATGTTATGCTTGAACTAAATTCAACATCGTTTTAGCTTTCGTTTTATGAGACACTGAGTTTCAACGAAACAAAATAATATTATTATAATTATTTAAATTATATTGTTAAAAAATACCCTTTATACATGGTAAAAAAAGTTTTAATAATTAATATTTTAATATTATTTATAATTTTTTTCATCAATAATACATATTGATAATAAATCATTTAATTTTTGTTGAAGTATTTATATGATTAAAATTACAATATTCTCAAATGAATTACATTTTATGGCCTTAAATAAAAAAACAATAAATTAAATTTATAAAGATTTAGAAATTTAATTTGATGAAATAAAATTTTCTTTTGTATTTATAATTTCAAAATTATATTATGGTTAATTTTATGTATTTTTCTGAAAAACATCATTTTTGATGAATATCGAAAAATATTGAATTTTAATTTAAAGATTCATTTTTGTCTAATTTATTTATATTCTTAGATTATATTTTAATTTATTATATAAGTTTAGTTAGATAAATTTTACATCAATAAATACAATTTTGGTCATTGGAACCAATTTCACATTGAAATTGAAAATAAAAAATTTTCAAACATTTATGCATTTTGTCTTAAATAATTTGTTGTCGTGACACATCTTTGATATTAATTTTAAATTAATTTATTCCAATTATGTGATCATAATTTGTCAAAAATGGATTCTATATTTGTAATCTTATTAATTTATAAATTCTAATATTTAACTCAATTTGGGCCAAAAATATTTGTAAAAGTAATTCAGATTAATTGCACAGATTATGGAAAAAAGATGATAACTTAGTTGTTAAACATTAATTTAAACTGAGAAATAACTTATAAACATTTCCAAAATTCATTATATGGAAATATATTGATAAATGCCCATATTGTTTTCCAAAATTTTCAATTATTGGAGGAACATTATGTAAAGGAGACCTCTCAATAGTGTTTACCTTTTTATATTGGTAAAAATTACACTCTCCTATACTATAAAAGGGCACACCTCCCACACTTAGTCACATCTATAAGGACATTTATATATGAAAAATCTGAAAAAAATAAACTAAAAAATCCATTCTTTAATACTATAATACACCCTTTGGTAATAAATCCAGCCAAGGAATCCATTTGGTGCAAACTAAAAGGAGGTACCCAAAGTAGAGATAACATCCTTCTACAATTTCTTTTGTTTTATTCTCATTAAAACCTATTAAATATTATTATTAAATGATTATATAATAAAGTTAGTATCCTAAATATACAAATTTGTTTTTATTATAATGGTTAGATCTACACATAGACACACTTCCACCAAATGGGTATCGAACTTAACATTTGTGTGTACAGAGGATTACTACCTCACAAAAAGATATCAATTACTTTTTTACTTTACAACATCCTTGGTTGGGTATTACGATGGAAATAATATTTTTTTATGATGTATATGATATATATTATTTATTTGTTATTTTTAATAATTAGATAACACATACCTTAATTATTTTCATTTTTTTTGTAAATATGATTACTTCATTTGTGGTCATGTGGACTAATGGATCCTCAAAGGGATGTGATTCATTTAAACATTACATGGAATGTATTATGGATGAGTTTAGTGAATTTATATTATTTAAATAAAATTTTAATTCTATTGTAATTATATTATATATATACATACGTTTCATTTTCATAATTTAATATAACAAGAAAATGGAAACTCAGTTCAAGTATACATACGACCTATTGTCTTTATGAACGATATATTTCATTTTATATTTATATATTTTATACATTATTATATGTAAATATATGATTAATATATGTTATAGTTATATCATGGCTATAATTCTAGAGATTATGAAATCATTATATAAGTAATCGGACCAAAACATAAAAATCAAAACTCATGCAAAAAACAAAGCGGTTATTACCTGAAGGGCATATTTAACAAGAAATCAACAATAAATGGGTAATTTAAATTCATAATTAAATAAAATATGGTATAAGTGATTTAATTTTTTATTATTTAGATTTATAATAAATTTATACTTATTATATTGGGTTAGAGAATGAGTACAATAAGCATGTAGACATAAGGTAAGGGTTTTCCCATCACAGTTTTATTTTAGTGATATTTATTCCTTATTCACCACTTATTTATTTTTTGTGATGTATATAATACCAATGAATATATTATATGATTATTAGCCTTAAATTTATGGGTATTTAGATATCCACTTTATTATCTCTCTTTCATGGGGAGTATGTTTCAAAACATACCAAATCTGAAATGCAATTTTGTCTCAATTTTCCTTCTCTGAGACACACAAAATGTTATAAACCTAAATTATTCTATGAGGTTTATAATCATACCTTTAACAATTTATACCATGAATATACTTATTTTAGAGATATTTAATGGTTCATGTGATTTTATTTTAGAACATGGGGAGTATGATTCAAAGAAACCAAGTGGTAAGAGTTTACTGCAACAATCTCATAATTTATTAGGATTATTTATGATTATGCCTTCATTGATAAAATATAATGATCCATATTTCATAAATACCTATGAATTTTCCTATCATATAGTTGTATATGATATTGTCATGTATTTTTACCATTTTCCACTATTTGGTACTTAAGATAATTAATAAATGGTTTTTATGAAAAAGTCACCTCATTTATCTGTTTGGTTGGAAATCTATTTTAGAAAAACAAATGTTTTAAAAAATGATTTTGAAATTATATTTTATCTAATGTTCAAGTAAAAATGATTTTAAAAATGATTTATAGTTTTCGAAGATTCCATTATATGTTTTCAAATTTATTTTCAAAGAAAAATGTTTTTTGTTTTAATGTGTTTTTTAAAAAGGAAAGGATATTTTCCTCAAGAAATATTTTTAAAAGATAATTTAACAATATTTTCCATCCAAAATTACATCTATTTGTTTTACTCATGCCTTTATAGATAAATGAACCAATATATCCATTCATATTATTTGTCTAAATGGTTTATTTTTCAGTGGCAAGATATTTTTTAAACCCATTTCTATTTCTTAGGTTATATGCTAATGAAACCCAATTCTTTTCACGGGATATGATTGAGGAAATGATTATGAAACCTATATATTTTACATATGTAATTATATTATTACATGTTTATTATCCCCATTTAATTTTAGGTGTTATGATGTTATGTATGTTTATGATCTAGTGGCACACAAATGTATGATTTCATTATGAGATGGGTGGGACCTATAGATCCATCCAATGAATTGGGTAGAGATTTAAATCTCAGGAGATAAAAAAGGTTGGAATAGTGAGTTATCTTGTTTAAACCAATGAATATGTCTTCTAAGTTGGTATTGGGAGTGAACCATGAATACTAAGATAGTTTGCGGGAGTGAACCCAATCCACTAACACGGTCTTAGAAGCAATGCCTTGAATACTTTTGAAATAATTTTATATACTTATGTGTTCTCCAAAATTCCACAAATTATTACTATGTTATGCTTTCACGGTTTATGATCTCTATTCCCTTATGATCCATGACCTTTGAACTACCAATCATTATACAATTACTCATGTTTATGATATTTCATATACATAGTATGATCTTATAATGTTATTATCATGTTCTCATACCCTCATTATCATGATTATGTTTTCATATCTCCCTTGGTTAAACTTATTGAGCATATGAGGTCACCCCTTTTATGTTTTCCTTCCCCTAGTTATAAAGATATGTATTATGTATTATGTGTCTAAGAATGGGGCTAGTCATGAAGGAAATAGTCGGTGATATTGTATCTCACATAGGTACCTGTGTTTAGGTTTTCATGATTCCAAATGCACTAAATAAGATTTAATTTAGGCATCTGTTTGTGTAATATATTAAGTATCCTATAAAAAGGATTTAAGGTTAATGTATGGGAATCGAGGGTTTCTATAGTTAGTATCAAAGTATATTCTTTGTTAACCTTTGGAGATAATGATGATATATCCTTAGTGAGAACCTATGAAAAAATCTAATTATAATCTAAGGATGAGGAAAAGTATAGGAAAATGTCCTATAATTTTGGTAAAGTATAGAGGGAGTGGTTTCCTAGAAATACATCCATGTCTAGATACTACAAGTGGATGTATCTCCAACATTGATCTATACAGGGGTTATAACCTCTAAAACAATGTATTGACCTAGACATGATCAAGTACCGGTACATGATAATGAGCCTTTCTATACACCTAGTTTGATACTCCGAGGGGATATTATATAGAAATTCACAAACTTTTCAAGAACCATTCCAAATTATTTAAATATAATTTGGCAATTAATAACCTTGTAAAAACCTAAGGATTCAAAGATTAAAGATGGTGTCATATTTAGAGATCCAAAAAGTGGGTTTTAATTATTATGTGGTTCCATACTATGATTATTGTTTATTACTATATGAATTTTAGTTTTAGTTAATGGATGGAACATGAAGGAACCATGTTAATGATTTGGGTAATGGTAAATTCAATAATATTTCTCCTAATCATCTGAATATTATGGTATTTTTAATAAAAATAATATCATTTCTATGATCACACAACTTTCTCAAGCTATGAATCTTGTCTGAACTCCAAATGATATAATAAGGGAACAACATTTAATTGATTCTTTCATAAAGAACATACACCTTCATTTAGTGGGTCTTCTGATCCACTTGTTTCTAGAGGATGGATTAGTACCACTAAGAAGATAATTTCCATTATCCATTGTTTAGAACATGGTAAATTAATTCATGATATTTATCGATTAGAAGTTGAAGTTGACCAGTGGTGGACTCCAATTGAGAATATGAGGTTGAAAGATGAAATTGAATCCACAGATTGATATGGGTTCAATATCTTATTTTTCATTAATTATTTTCCTCCTATTCTTCATATAAAGATAGAGAAAGAGTTCCTTGAGTTAATTAAATGTTATTAGGAATATGTTGCTACCTACAAGTCTAATTTCACAAGGCATATGAGGTACACTTCTAGAATTATCATCCAACACAAAAGTAAAGATGATAGGTTATTCAGTGTCTTCAAGAGAAGTCTCAAAATGGATTTGACTATAAGAAACTTTCATAGCTATGAAGATATTGTGTTTTGTGAAATAAAGGGTGAAATAGGGGACTTAGTTACATATCAATCTCATGATTTTGATAAGAAAAGGAGAATGGAGTTCAAAGGAAAATCAAAAAACAATAAAGTGAATAAGATGGTATAATATTTATTCTCTATGTGTGGGATGAATCATGGGGGAATTTGTATTTAGGGGTGTAAAAAATATTTTAATTGTGTATGGAAAGGTCACCGAGAATTTTTTTTATTTAGGTGATGGGAAGAAGTTATCTAACAATATGGATGGAGAAAAAGCTTCACAAAATGCACCTCTCTTTCTTCAGTGCTACGGGTGTAAGGAGAGTGGGTATTATGCTAAAAAGATCTTCAAACATAAGGCTAATGATGATGATTATTGTCAGTATCCTCTTAAGTTTAAGGAAATGGGTAAATTCATGAATTTTCTATTTCTAATGAGGTGTAAAATAATGACGTGGTGAAAGGTGAACTTATCATCCACACTAGAATTGTTAACGTCTTATTTGATTCTTGATCTACCCACTCTTTCATATCTAAATATTTTTATAAGGGTATTAAGATTCTACCAAAAATATTAGATATGGAATTTGTAGTGAAACCCCCTAATGGTGCTATATTTATATCCCATGTCTATGATTCCTCTTCAGTTGAAGTTTGTGGGAATGTGCTTCCTACAAATCATTTCATTCTTCCTTTGGATAAATTTGATGTCATCTTATGCAAGAAATGTATATCTCTTTATATATCCCACATCAATTTCCAAGGAAGGAAAGTTACATTTGATATTTATAACTATCCTATGATCATCTTTCAATGTGATGATAAGTATTAACTTCCAATAGAGATTAAATCCATTGTATGGCTATTAATTCCAATTCAGAAGGGTTGTTTATCTAAAATGGTTTGGGAGAAAATTGACATCAAAGATATCCATATTGTTTAGGAATTTTTGGATGTATTTTGGGAAGAGTTTCCTAGAATTACACCAAAATGTGATGTTCTATTTTTTATGGATCTCATTCTCAGTTCCACACAAATTTCAATGACTCCCTACTGAATAGCACCATTTGAGATTCATGAATTAAAGAAGTAACTCCATGAAAACATTGATAAGGGATTCATGGCCAAGTGTGACCCCTTGGAGTTCAAGCATTATTTTTGTGAAAATAAAATGTGGATCGATGCGACTCTTCATTAAATATTGGTTTTTGAACAAGATAATGTTCATGAACATATATCCTCTTCAGTGTATTGATGGCTTGTTTGATAAAATACATGGAGCTTAATACTTTTCCAAGACATAACTCCATTATGGATATCATAAATTGAGTGCCTAGAAAGAGGATATACCCAATAATACGTTACATATAAGTTATGGACACTATGAATATATATCGATTCCTTTTGGTCTTGCTTATGTCCCTTCTATCTTCATGGATTTGATGAATAGACTATTTATAGATGAACTTGATTAGTTTGGGTAATATTTATTGATGATATTATTCTCTATTAAATGATAATGGAGGAACTTAAGGAAAAAATTATAATTATACCAAACACCCTAAGGAAGGATTAACTGTATAGAAAAATTAAAATGTGTGAATTTTTCCTCCAAATGTTTCATTTTTTGGTCATATAATCTCAAGAGAAGGTATAAAAAAAGATCCATCAAATATAAAATCTATTTAATATTGGCCTAGACCAATAATTCTGATGAAAATGGATAGAATTTTGGGTTTAGAAAGATATTATCAATGGTTTATGGAAAATGTATCATGAATATCACATCTTGTGACCGAGTTAACTCGAAAGAGTGCCAAATTCCTCTAGACAAATGAATTTGAGGAAAATTTCAAGGAACTGAAGAGAAGGATTGTCATCAAATCTATGGTTACATTACCAAATAGTGAGGAATGATATTTAATCTATAATGATGCATCTAATAATGGATTTGGATGTTTTATTATTAAAATATAATGGTTATTCCCTATGCCTCATGAAAATTGGAGATTCATGAGAAACATTACTTATCTATTTTTTGGGAGTTAGCTATGGTAATTTTTGCATTAAAAATATGAATTCATATTCTGTATGGATAAAAATGTGATATATATATATAAATCATAAATGTATCAAATTTATATTCACAAAGAAGGAGTTCAATATGCATGAGATAATATTGTTAGATACAATAATGGATTATGACTAATCACAACGTTACCACCTAGGGAAAGAAAACCGGGTCACCAATTCTTTGAGTCAAAATGATAATTCTAGCTTATCTGTGTTGAGGATCACAAAATGTCTAAAATTTCTATACCTACAAAGGATCAACCAATAAATCATTAAGGAAGGGAGGAAATCATATCTTTCTCAATATAATGTTCAACACTCTATCTGCGTAAAGAATAAAGAGGCATAGAATAGAGACATTGAACAACATAAGAAGGCTTCAAAGGTTCTAGAGTTTAACCTTGATCTAGAAGAAATGATAATGTTCAATAACCATTCACGTATTCCATACATTCCATATTTTAACAAGGAGTTGTTAATGGAATCTCACAGATATTCATTTTTTATTCAAAGTAGAAGTGAATAGATGTAAAGAGACTTGAATGAATACTTATAGTAGAATGGAATAAAGAGAGATATCACAGAGTTTGTGTCTCAGTGCTTGGTATTAAAAAAAGTTATGGTTGAATGAAAAAAGTATAAGGGGATGTTTCATCCATTAACCATACCATAATGGAAATGGTATAACATCACTATATATTTTTTCACAGGACTACCCAAAACCTCTAATGGAATTAATTCTATATGGGTTGTAGTCGATCACTATACTCTATCAGTGAACTTCATTACAATCAAAGAAGACATATATCCATATTGGATTTCCATGATATAAATTGAGGAAATGGTAAGGTTGAATGGAGTACCACATTGGATTGTATTTGATTAGGATCCTATGTTTACCTAAATGTTACAGAGAAGTCTTCAGTAATCACTTGATATATAGCAGAGTCTCATCACAAATTACCATCCTCATATAAATGGTTAGTCTAAAATAACAATTAAAAACCTAGAGGATATGTTCAAGTATTGTCCCATGGAGGTAAAAGGTAGTTGGGATCAACAATTTACTCTTGTTTAGTTTTCTTACTATAATAGCTTTTACTCAAGCATTCATACGGAACCTTATACATCTCTATATGTGAAGAATTTTTGAGATCTGATATCCTAGGAAGATGTTTGAGAAAAAACCATTTTTTCCTTAAGATCACTGATTTAATGGATGAGAAGAATATAACCACTCAACAACATATCAAGGATTCTCAATGTTATTAGAAAAGTTATGTTGGTAACCAATGACATGATCTATAACAGAAATTTGGTGAGGAGGTGTTTTTACAAGTATTATCCTGAGGTTTTTTGAGGTACATATCTTTTCATTTCTAGTTAGATGTTGTTTGATTTATGTTTTTAGATTATAAACTATGACGAGCCATGGGCTGGTTGGTTGATCATGGGAACAAAGAGGCCAGAAGAAGTTATGCTGGTTGTGGGCCGATTACATGACGTGAAAGTGGAATACACAACCTGTAATCCCATTTTCATCATATGAAATGGTTTTCCTAGGACCATTAATGATGTGTCATTTTTTTTAAAAATAATATAGGGAATTACATTCCATGTAAAGGAGTTACATTCCATGTAATTTCCAACCGAGTTTTTTTCAAAATAGAGGTAGTAGCCTCTAATTTTTTACGCACAATAGATTTTATCCCTATTTTAAAGACCAAAACCCCTATATTATGGTTTTTAGATCTATAAGCCATTTGATCTATGATTCAACCACCATATATCACGTTAAAACCACATCTATTGGTATATAATTCCTTTTTAGCCATTAATTATTCTATAGAACAAAAACTAATCTATTTGGATTTAGGATTATATGCCACAATTTTTTATTATCATTCTTTTAATATAATTTCTCCTAAACCGAGGGGAATCTTAACTTGATACTAGATGTTCAATCTATGAACAACCTAAGGCTGGTGGTCTATACTCTTCTTTCAGCCTTTGGTGGTTTTTAGTGTGATCAGATGTTATTCATCCCATCAAACATTCCAATGAGACCCTATTTTTTAGCAGGTTAATTGTATTAGATGTAATCAGAGCTAGTGAAGATGCCCATAGTTTCCAATGTATTGTGTTGGTACCAGTGACCCAAATCAAGGTCACCCTATTGGTGAACCATTTTTAAATTCCTTATTTATTCCTTGCTAAACTACCCAAGGGGTGTTTTCTTGTACTTTCCTAGTTATAGGAAGCCCAATTGTACTTAAATGGAGTGTAATATCTATCTCAGGAAATGTAATTCCTCAATTAATTGTGTTATCATGGCTTTCCATGCTTATATCGATTAAACAGATTAAGTTGAATAGGTTAAATGGGTGGGTATACACATTATTTAATTTTAAATTTCTTGAATGGTGTTTTGGGAAAACAGTGATAAATGGGTTGGTATACCCAAGTGAAATGTTAAATGTGAAAAAGGAATACAAGAGTGGGTATACTCATGTGATGTAATTGATTATGTGAGTAGGTATACTCACATAGAATGGAAATGTTAAATTGTATTAATGAATGAATGGTTTGATAGATTCCATGGATGGATGTCCATGGATATGGAATGTGGTAGTGGATGCCTTGGGTGGATTATGCCCCTAGGGTCTTGATTCTGTGGGATGCCTTAGGGACTTACTATCCCATGGATCCAGCTTCCTTGGACTCACATAGGACATGTCGGTACACATTCTTTGATGACTCCAACCAGTACCCAGACCGAGTTTACACTAGGATTCCTGTGGGACTCAATGAGGATACCTTTGTCTTTGATACCTTGTATATAACCATTCATGGTCTACACTTCATTATAATACATGAATGTGGGTTTATTTTGTGAATTATTCTTTCGATGAATTTGTAGGATAACTAAATTCAATATATAGTGTGGCCATGGTTTTTTTAATATGGATGGATGAATGGTGAGGTTGTGTTACTTGTTTACATCACTTATAGATTCCTTATTAGGATATAACACTTATTGTTGAGGGTCTTCAGAGGATCTTTAGTATTAATTGTTGCTATATAAATATTCCATAGGCATTTACACTTACATTACTGCTTTACTTACACTTCCTATGATGTTTCTTATTAATGTTTAGAGCAGTAAAAATATTTGGGTGGAAACCTACTGCAAAGTTCATCTCAAACCTTATTTGGGCCGACATGGGGACCCAATCCTATTAGGTGGTTGGAGGTGATGATAGGGGAAATTTCCCCAGTATAGTTTCTTACTATTTTCTTTAGATTTGGAGAACATGGGACCAACATGAGGCTTCCGATGATACCCTTACTTTTTGGTCATTTTTTTCTTTTCAGTTACATGTGTTGTATTGTAATTCCTTGTACTGATATGGATGCTTTCTAGATTCATGTATCACCTACATCATTGTATATGATCCATGTTTTTAGATTTTTTTGTTCTGGATTTATATATGTTGTATTATCATTTATTAACTTCCTCAATTGAATGTGTTTGACATCCTATGTGATATAATATAGTAATGAAGTCATAGTCTCCCCACTGACTCACTCAGGCCCTCGTTGCTAGTCGGCAACCTTTGTCATTTAGGGAGATTTTCTTTATTCAATTTGACCAACCTAGCTCAAGGTACTATTTAGTGGTATCCAAGCCCGAGAAATTGAAAAGTAGAATCAAAGGGGTTTTCTTTTCTGATTTGACTTACTTTTTGTGCCAATGGACATGGATAAAAAGGAAATGAAATTTGGTAAAAAGTTGTGCTTGAGAGTAGCTACCCCACATAGAGGGAAAATCCAAATTACCTTGAATTGAATTATGATTTTTTGGATTTTTTATATTACATTTTATTTTATATTTCTATCTGGTGACCCAAATGAGTTATGCTGTGACTATTTATATGATTTAGGGTTCCATTTTTGTTTCAACCTGATGAGATTAGGGTATTCCATCTCATTCATCATATAAGAACATGTTTGGAATCACATGTAATGCATTATTGCATTACATTTAGGAATCATTATTTATTTCTTGCTGTTGTGATAAAATTCTGTGTTATTTTTTTCTACTGTTATGATAAGATTTTTCCAGAGGATAAATTAGTGGAATCATCTTTAAATTCATAAGAAGTATGGGCCCTTATGGATTGGGAAATTATGCACCAATGAAATGAAATTATTAAAGTGAATCTAAAAAGTGTGAATTGAATGGGAACCATGTTTTGGTTTCCTGAGGTGTTATGGGACCTCATGGATTTGTGATTGGTAAAACATTGATTGAATTTAATGAATAATTGAAATGTTAAATTAGAAATAAATGAAATGACCAATAAATACTTGACCTAGACTAAAATTTTGAGTGGGAAAGAGGAATGGTTTCTTGTGGTTTGGTGATTTTTCTTTATACGGACCTATATTTATGAGTAGGCTATGGTTTATGATTTGGTTTTGAGAAGGGTTTTGAACTATCCTACATTTTTTGATCCGTGACATTGATATAGTTCTTTGTGAAGATGTATGTTTGGTATTTCAAAGGCATGCCACCATGATGGCCTCCAAAGGTACACCTATAGGGTGGTGGTGATCATGATCTAGAGGTGGTGGGGCATAGGATTCCAATTTATCCTTTCTTAGTTCCAAATGCGGCACCAGAGGCTATTTAAAAAATAGGTGTTGAGGTATAGTTCTATGAAGGATACATTCCCCATACGCAAAGTTTTCTGGTAGAACCACATCCTGCCTTATCAATGTCAGAGATGAAATGGGGGGTTCCAGTAGCAGTATCCTCCACATTTTCAGGGGATGGAAGTTCAAAAGATTCTAAGTTTTGTATTGAAACTATGATATAAATTTTCGAGCATATGGATATGCCTTTGTAGATGAGGGTAAAGCTCTCAACTTATATGCAACGTGAAATAGAAAAGCACTAATGGGATGTTCTGAACCAAGCTGATGGGTTATGAGATATGTGATGGATTATTTTCTAGACATGATATCATGAAAACTTATACCCCAAGACTCTATGGGCTATGTGGGCTAGTGAGTTCATGCATCTAGTGTAAGGTATGATGACTATTATGGGGTAATCAACTTCTTCAAAGAGTTTAAAAATTTTCCACTGATGTACCACGCTAATGAGCTATCTAGTGTGATACGCTTCAAAGAAGATCTCCAACATGTTCTCAAATCTTAGGTCGACATGTTTATATTGAATTTTATCACCGATATTATGAATCAGGTGCTAATTACATGTGGAACCAAAGGGATGTTGGGAGTGTGGAGTAGGGTGGTGTTGTTTCTCGACCTTACAGATCTACATCATTGAGTAAGAAGTTCTATTTTGTTAATTATTGTGAGATTAGTGACATTCAGGCTCTAAGTACCGGTAGCTTAGTGTTATGTCATCAGTGTGGTTGGTGAGGCCACATGAAGAATCTGTGAAACCGCAACCTAGTTGAGTGATGAGCTTGCGATAGGATGGGGTACATGATGTTTTTTAGCACTATCCATCCTGATATAAGTGGAAGTGGTCAGATATGAAAGTAGGATCAAGAGGAGGTTCTTCTGGCCTATGGTAGATAGGGATATTTAGTAATGGTTTCCGGTTAGGCCGAGGTAGTGGTAGTCATGGAAGAGTTAATGAAATTCCAGTTACACATAGACATCAGAGTGGGCCTACTCCGAGTAGGAAGTTTGGGCCACATAGTTTTGTTGCTGGCTAGTTATCTTTTTTATAACCTAATCATAAGGAGTAGGGTGTTAGAATATCTATGGTGGGAGGTACGATCTTAGTTTCCTCTTCTATTGCTTCTTGTCTTTTTGATACAGATACATCACATAGTTTTATATTTGCACCTATGGTGAAAAGTCTTGGTCTTATTGTCTACTCTTCTAAGGGAGTTTTGACATTAAACACGTCATTGGGAATCAATTTGGGTGATGTGAACCAATTTAAGGTGGTCCCCCTTAATGTTTCTGGGTGTCACTTCATTTGGGACCTTTATGTCCTTGAGATAATATGGTTTGACTTCAATCCCAGGATGGACTTTCTTGTAGCTTATCAAGATTATGTTGAATTCGATCATCATATGGTGACTTTTACATCACTAGAGTGAGTTGTGTATACTCATAAAGGATAATGGGATTTCCAGGAAAGAAAATCTACTCTAGAGAAATATGTGATAGGTTGGATGATAGTGTAGATTTCAAGTTTTTTTGGGGATGGCGAGGGAGAGTCAAGTAGACTTTCCTCCAATGGTAAAGCATTACCGAGAAATGTTACTAGAAAAAATTTCTAGTTTACGTCAAAAGATATTTGTTGAGTTCTCTATCAAAATAGTTCAAATAGAAGCACTAGTATCCATTCCTCTTTATAGGATTTCTAAGATGGAGTTACAGGATCTCAAGCGGTAGCTAGAGGATTTGGATGAGAAGGGTTTTATTCAACCTAGTACTTCTCTATGGGGTCTTCCAGTTCTTTTTTGGGATATTGGAAGACAGAAATATTAGGTTATATCTGTATTATCAGAATCTATAATAGATGATGGTTAAAAAGTGACATCACTTTCCATGAATAGATGACCTATTTGACCAGCTTCAAGGATCTTGAGTGTTCTAAAAAATCAACCTGAGGTCAGGATATCTTGAGGTTTGTGTTCAACCTATAGAAATACCTTGTACAACCTTTCATAGAAGGAATATTATATATGTGTATTTGGTTATGACATTAGGTTTCATGAATGTGCTATAAATTTTTAAGGTATTGATGAATTGAGTGTTCCATCCATACTTGGATTCTTTTTTGGAAGTCATTATGGATGATATCTTGGTGTATTCTCACAAATGACATGGCCATGAAAACCATATCAGTATCATTTTGAAAACAATTAGAGAGAATTTGTTATATTTTATTCTTGAAAAGTGACACTTTTTAAGAATCATAGTCTCTTCTTGGGTCACATCATATCAGAGACAAGAGTATTAGTGGAACCATAGAAGGTGAGAGACATAGTTTCTTGGGAACATCCTAAGAATGTTTTTGATATACGGAGTTTCATGGGGATATATGTTTACTAAATGAATTTCATAATGGATTTATCATGCATAGAAGTACCATTTATGGGCTTGAATATGATGGTTGGGAAGTTTTAATGGTCATATTCTTGCAAGAAAGCCTTCCAGGAACTGAAAGTAAGGTTGACATAAAAACTAGTCGTAATACTGCCAGAGTAGGGAAAAATCTAAATGGTGTACCATGAAACCTAAGGTATTGGATAGAGGTAGTAATGATGCAGGTAGATAGTGTCATGGAATATGGGTCTCTGTAGCTGCAGCCTCTTTAGTGGAATTTCCTGATGCAGGATTTTGAGCTAGCTCTAGTTGATCACCCATTGTGCTGTTGGAGACTCTATTTACTAGGAGAGAATTTATTGGTATACATGGACCACAAGAGCCTCATGTATATTTTTACATAGTGAGATCTGAATCATAGGAAGTAGATGTGTGTGGATTACCTATTGTCCTTTTCCTTTGAGCTTGTCTATACATCTCGTAACGACAAAGGAGTGACTGATGCACAAAGTTGGAGGTCTTAAATACATGTTTTGCAATAATATAGTAGTGAGTGGAAGCTTATGGAATTATTATCGGAGATGCATATGGAGGTTCACGATGGCCATGGAATGTCTTATATACCATCTTTATCTATGACCTCTACCCTAATGGGTAGAGTTAGGTTGAGGTAGCTATCAGATTTTGAGGTCCATGTTATATGGGAGTGTGTGGTGAGTGAGGAACAACCACTTGGTTGCGAAGTAGGTGAGGATGAGATCTTGCATATCCATGGAAAAAATTTGGGTTCTAGTGGATTTACATGAGGAGATGATGTGGGAGTTTCATAATTCAGCTTGGGAAGTGCACCCTAGAGTCACCATGATGTACCGTGACATGCGATGTTAGCACTGGTGGTCGGGCATGAAACTTGAAGTAGCTGGTTTTATTATGAGGTCTTCCACAAATAATTAGGTGAATTAAGAACCACATAGAATAAATATTATTTTTTTGTAGTTACCTATTCCATAGTGGAAATGGGATGATGTCGTGATGAATTTTTTGTCCAGTTTATCGAGGTCACCTTGTGGTAATGATGTTGTGAGGGTTGTTGTTGACAGTCACATGAAGGTTTCTCATTTCTTATTTATTTATGAGAACTTTGGTGTCAATGTTCTCAGAATGTTGAATATCAATGAGATAGTAATAATTCATGGGGTTCTGCACACTATAATTCCTGATAGGTACACCCACTGTACTTCTCATTTTGGGTAGAGTTTGGTAGGGCACTAGGTAAATAGGTTCTCTTGAGCACAACATAGCACCCTCAAACTAATGGATAGTCAAATAGTTTGATTGAGGTTCTATAGGATATGTTGTGAGAATGTATGCTTGATTTTTTAGGATCCTAGGAGAAGCACATTCCATTCATTGAGATCACCTAAAATAATAGTTATCTGGTGATGATACAAATGGAACCTTACAAGGATTTATATGGTAGGTCATGTTGATCACCCCTATGCTGGTTAGGGGTAGGTGAGGCAGTTTTACTGGGACAACATCTCATGCAAGATACCCTTGAGTAGTTTTATTTGATTCAAAAGAAAATCACTACTACAATGTCTCTTCATAAATCTTATGTCAATTAAAGTAGATGAACTCTTGAGGTCGATGTTGGACATCTGGTTGTATTGTGGGTTTCACTGAGGTTGGTACACATACATATCATGAGACATGGTATTCTTTGACCACAATATGTAGATTCATTCAAGATCATGGAGAGAGTCAGTTCAGTAGCCTATCGGTTGCAGTTAACTCAAAGGTACTAAACTATACATGAATTCCTCCACGTATCTTAACTACACCACTATCATTTGGATCCATCTCACAATTTTCAACATGAGGAGGTTGAGATTTAGGTTCATGTATCCTTTGAAGAGAATATGATTATTACCATTGATAGGAGCTCGAATGTTTGGTGAGGCTGGTAAGTTTTTCTAGAACATGTGCTATAGAAGCATGGATATTTTTAGGATGTGACTTAGGATAGGGAGGATGATATAAAAGCTCAATGGTTAGAGTTGTTTTCTGAAAAATCTTGACCAACCTGCAAAGGGAAATTCAACGATGAATTGTTGTAACAATGAATAATTGTAAGATCCTGGGTATTTTCATGAGGTAAAAATATTTTCATTTATGTTAATACGTTTCTTTAACTTTCTTTTTTGTCTTATCCCCTATGCTAGGCCATGCACCAGTGGGTTGAGCATGGGAAAGAAGTGGATAGAAGTAGGTATACTAGATGGGAGACGATTACATGAAGTGAAAGGGGGATACACATCATGTAATCCCATTTCACAATGTGTAATGGTTCATCCAGGAAGTTTCATGATTTGTAGTTTTTCTTCTTCAAAAAAAGAAGACAGGTGATTACATGCCATGTAAAGAAGTTACATGTTGTGTAATTTCCCACCAGGGTTTTTATTAAAATAAAGGCACTAGCATTTAATTTCTTACGCACAGTAGATTTTATCCCTCTTTTAAAGCCTAAAACACCTCTATTATGGGTTTTCAAATCAACAAGCCATCTGGGCTCTAATTATTATTCCATCTATCATGTTAGAACCAAATTGGTAATTAATCAAATCATTTTTAGTAGTTATTGATTATTCATAACAGTGCATTCACTATTTGGAATAAGGCTAATATTCCCTAATTTCTCATTCTTCTTCTATTCATCAGATTTATCCTAAACTGAGGATAATAATGAATTGATACTGTATGATCAATCTACTATAAATCTAAGGTAGGTTTTATATACTTTTATTTTATCTTTTGGTGCTTTTTAGAGAGATTGGCCATTATTCCGCCAGTCTAAATTTCTAGAGCCGCCCCGTTTTTGATTAGGTTACATGAAGTAGACATAATCTAGCCTAGTGAGGATGCCCAAAGGGACTGTTGCGGTGAGTTGGAACCCATGATCCAAATCAAGTTCACCCATGGGGTGAACCTTTTAGAAAATTCCTTGGTTATGCCTTGTTAAACCACCCAAGGGGTTCATTATTATACTTTCCTATTTAGAGGAAGACTATATGCACTTAAATGGAACAGAATATCTTGCATAAGAGATGTAATGGATCCTTTAATCATGTTATCATGTCATTTCATGATTATAAAAATTAAATGGCTTAAGTGGAATTGGTTAAACTGGTGAGTATACTCATTAGTTGTTTTAAAATTTCATGAATGGTTTATTATGAAAATTGTGATGAATGAGTGGGTATATCCTTATGACATGTTAAATATGAAAAGGAATACATGACTGGGTATACTGATTTGATGTAATTGATGATTTGAGTAGGTATACTCACATGGAATAGAAATGATAAATTTTAGAATGAATGAATGGTTTGATAGATTCCGTGGACGACTATATAAGGATTTGGAACAAGGTAGTGGATGCCTTGAGTTAATTAGTCCCAATTAGGTCTTAATTATATAGGATAATTTTTGCCTTGCTACCCCATGGATTCGGCTTGCTCGGACTCTCATTAGACATGTTGGTACACATGGTCCGAGGACTCCAACCAGTTTCTAGACCGAGTTTCCACTCAAATGCACATGGTAATCGATGAGGAAGCCTTTGTCTTAGACACCTAGGATCTAGCCCTCCATGGTCTACACCTTATTATACTACATTTCCATGGGTATTTTTTATGACTTTTTTTACGGAATGGTTGTGGGACGCATGACTTCACTATACGGTGCGGCCAGGTTTTTCTATTACATTTATTTATACGGCATGACCATGAGATTTTTTTATGAACGAATGAATAGAGAGGCCATATTACTTTACTTTTCTTACAAAAACCTTGTTAGAAGATTAAAATTGTTTCATGGGGCCTTAAGAGGTTGTTTAGTATTACTTATTATGTTAGACTTATGCCAGGGGAATTTACACATACATCACTTCTTTACTTACACTTTCTAGCATGTTTCATATTGCTGTTTAGAATTTTATATATCCTTAGGTGGAAACCAATTGGAATTTTATCTTACACCCTGTTTGGGCCTCCTTGGGGAAGAAAAAATATTATTTGGTTGCAAGTGATGGTAGGGGAAATTTACTTAGTATAATTTACTGATAGGTACCTTGGAGAAAGATTTCATGGGACTATGTTGAGGCTTGCGATCCTTCCATGGATTTTGTTTATTTTTTTCCATTTTGGGAACTTCTATTGTATTTTATTACCATTAACTACTCTAGATACATTATAGATACATTTATCATCTGCATCATTTTATATGGGATATCTTTTGATATTATTATCTATTACCGCTATGTATCCATTTTCTTGTTATTTATTCACTTCTTATATTGAATTATTTTGATTTCCACTATGATATACTCTTGTAATGAGGAAATAGTCTCCTTGCTGACTCACCATGGCCCTTAATTCTAGTTGGAAGCCTTTTGAATTCGAGGATATTCACTTGAGGCCATGTTTATAACCACACTTGAGGCACTGTTGAGTGGAATGTGGGTCTAGGATGTAACACTAGGAACCTCTCCCTAGATGAAGTTTTGGAAATTTAAGAAGAACGGAGAATTAAGCTGTAGGTATATCAGTCTCTTATAAATTATTTATCGTATCTAATTGGAAGAATATTTCTTTGTTCTTACTCCAATTATTTCCCAAGTCCATGATGTTTCCATGTATCTCTCTAAAGGATGTTGTTTCTGACGCTTTCTCCAGGGCGTGTGCATCCGTCTATGGAGGATGCATAACTATTTCTCCACATTCCCGCTTTAAAAGGTGGGAAGCATCCGATCGTTATTCATGGATGTTTTCTCCTTGATCGAAATAGGAAGATGGGATATCAGAACATCCTTATGTGGATTCCTCCTCAGAACATGTCACATATTCCGAGTCTCCCTTATAGACTTAATACGTTGTTCATGAAACTCTTCCTAGTGGCATATCTTCATAGACACTAGTTAATTATGCTACTTCTTTCAGGACATTCCAATGGGTCCGGTCAGGGCAGCAACCTTCGGTTAGGGGAGTAGTCACGATGTGCATTACAAGCATGTCTGGACGCTGGGGATTGTTGTGTCTATATTTTGTTCCTTATTATAGTGCTTCTCGAGGGCCCGGAATCTCGAGGAACCCCACATCGAATGACGAGAATTGTATGGAATAGGCATGTATCTGAGGTTTTCCTCAACTTCCTATGTTTAACACAGGGTATGCCGCAAGTTTAACGTCCAGTGTAGATGGATCGGGCTGATCAGAATACTGAAAATAGTGGATCAAACAGAGGAACCCTTAGGAGGGAACACTGATTGGGCCACCATGTGGGTGGCCTCCTAAATGTTGTCAAACAGAATGAGGAATGGAATGGCATGATCCCACCAGGATGTAATGTATTGGGTAAGGATCAGGATGGATTATTGAGCGGTTGATGGGGGTGATTATTGGGATGACACCATTGTGAGGATAATGATGGTTTTAGGATTGATCCTTGAAAAAGATTCCTATGTATCCTCATGGCTAGGACTCAAAGTCTACGTAGTTTATCTGATGACAGTTTACCATCGATTGGGGTGAAAATGGCTTACTACTGGATGAGGTTGCAACGACTTACCGCTTCAATTAAAACGACTTACCGCTGAATGGAGTGACAACGAAATACCGCTGAATGGAGGTCCACCATTAAATTTCATGAGGGATGGGGGTGAATAGACAAAAAGGGGGTCAGAACGAACAGGTAGTGGTGGGATTGAACCTGAGGGAGGCTTCCTACATACCACGCCTTCACATGGATCAAAGTCCTCGTAGTTCAGAAAGGGGAGTGTCAGCGAACCGACATGAAGATGGACCTGGGGTCCGATGGGTGTTGGGCTTGAACCTCGTGAAGACTTCCTACATACCATTCCTTTACATAGATCAAAGTCCCCGTAGTTTAGGATGGTGGATACAATTTATCGTCAAGCGGGATGGGGGAGAACCTGATGTGAAGGGATGACTGGGTGGTGATGTGCTTGAACCTCAAGGAGGCTTCCTACGTACCATTACTTGACATGGATCATAGCCCACATAGTTCGGGAAGGTGGTGGTGGGGCTTACACTCTAGGCTACCCAACGTGTTGGCGAACCGACGTGAATGGGGTGGGAATGACCAGGTGGTGGTGAACTTAAACCTCAAGGAGGATTCCTAGGTACCATGCCATGACATGGATCAAAGTCATTGTAGTTCAGAATGGGTCATGGGGCTTACACTCTAGGCTTCCAAAGTTGTTGGTGAACCGACATGAAAGGGGTTGGAACGACCGGGTGGTGGTGGGATTGGACCTCGGGGAGGCTTCCAACGTACCATTCCTTGATATGGATCAAAGTCCTTGTAGTTTGGGATGGGGCATGGGGCTTACACTCTAGGTTTTCCAAGGTGTTGGAGAACCGACGTGAATGGGGTCGGAACGACTGGGTGGTGATGGGCTTGAACCTCGGGGAGGTATCCTACGTACCATGCCTTTCCATGGATAAAATTACTTGTCGTTCAGGGTGGGGCGTGTGGATTACACTCTAGGCTACCCAAGGTGTTGGTGAACCGATGTGAATGGGGTTGGAACGACCTGGTAGTGATGGGCTTGAACCTTGGGGAGGCTTCCTACATACCATTCCTTGACATAGATCAAAGTTTTCATAGTTTGGGATGGGGCATGGGGCTTACACTCTAGGTTGCCCAAGTTGTTGGTGAACCGACGTGAATGGTGTCCGGACAACTGGGTGGTAATGGGATTGAACCTCAGGGAGGCTTCCTACATATCATTACATGACATGAATCAATGTCCTTGTAGTTCAGTATGGGGCATGAAGCTTTCACTTCAGGATGCCCAAGGTGTTGGTGAACCGACGTGAATGGGGTTGGAACGAACGGATGGTGATGGGCTTGAACCTCGTGGAGGCTTCCTATGTACCATGCCTTGACATGGATCAAATATTTCATAGTTCAGGATAGGGAATGGGGCTCACACTCTTGGTTGCCAATGTTGTTGGTGAACTGACGTGAATGGGGTCAGAAAGACTGGGTGGTGATGTGCTTGAACCTCAGGGAGGTTTCCTACATACCATGCCTTGACATGGATCAAAGTCCTCATAGATCAGGATAGTGGTAGTGTAAGGTTCAGTGCTTACTCTAACCCCATGTGAGTCATGCTCAGTGTGAGAAACAAGAGGCAGCATAGACCCGATGATAATTCTTTGAAAGGTGCGTTCGTGGGATTTAGAGTGTGGCTTATGCGTGGAGCAGCCCAGGGAGAGGGAGATAAGGAATTACTCCAGGATGGAGGCCCCTAGAAACAAAGCATATCAGGGGAGGGACTTGGGACCAAAGAAAGTAGGAGACCTGTTTCCCACTGTGCCCTTTACTGGTCCTGGGGTCCGAATATGAAAGGAAGAGCAGGGATGCTACCTCCAGCAAGAAAATCAAGGGGCTTTTTCCAAGGTGTCTCCCCTTTCCCTGCGAACAAATGCCACTCCGATAAGGAGGATATCATCCCCTGTGGAGTCCAGGGGGCATGGAGAATATCCAAGGTGGGGGCACCCCGCGTGTGAGGCACAAAGAGAGGTCACAGTTTAACATCATGTGTTGAGGACGTGGGTGCTTGGTAGTTTAACGACCTAGAGCTCGGATGAGGTGGGTTTTCTCCACACCCCTATGACTTACATAACCGGTACCCTCTTCTCCTTGGTGTAGGGAGGGGACAGGAAACGCCATGGTTGAGGGGTGTCACAGAGTGAACCATCGAGGGGCCCACATTAGCGTGGCTATGCGAAGAAGAAATATCCATTATCATGCCTATGTGAAGAATCATGAGGCGATACAACGTAACAGGTGGTGTCATCTAGGGGACTTTGAAATCACATCATGCAAACCTATAGGGTTGCATAGGAAAAGAAATTGCAAAGTAAAGGGGTTCATAGGCAGGGGCCTTGTGAGGCTATGCTGCTTTGATTGGCGGTGGGCTCTTGCAAAGGGGTGTGCTTTGCGAAGTGGGGTGTCTTAGCCTAAGCATATGGAAGAGGTGCATATGGGAGATGCTTTTCTAAGAGAAAAGGCATTTGTGGGGAACTTCTTCATAGAGAATAGGTGCCTTGCGAATCAAGGTGTCGTGAAGCAATGTGCTACATGAAGTACAATGTCCCTGCCTTATCGTTGGGATCATGTGTACAAGAATGGAGTTTTGCGAAGTATAAAAGCACCTCGACAACCCTGGTCCCCTTGGGGATCCCCTTACTTTGCGAAAGCCCTTCCGGTTCACCAAAAAAATCCCTCCTAGAAGAGGGGATCAAGACGAGAAAAGGGGGAGGAACATCACAGATCAGAAGAACCTTGCACAGCTCATGGTGCATAGAGCAGAAGGATGCTTCGCGATTCGAGAGCAAGGAATTCTAAAGGTCTGATTTTCCATCCTTTGGGCTCAGGGGGAGCCTGATATTTATAGGCAAGAGGATCCATGAAATTATGATTATGCGGTGTGAATAGGGCCTTCTTTGCTTAGCGGTGGGTCGCGAACGTCCAATTCGGTCACGGAGCATCCCGCCTCCTTCCTTCGCGACAGGCTCGTGAATGTCAAATGTGTTCGTGGAGTGGCTCGCCTCCTTGAATCGTGTTGGACATGGTGATGGGTGGACCTCTACGAAGTGGAATCATGAAGTAGTCAATGTGGCCTTCTTTGGTATTTTTTCTCTCTCCCTAATTTTTTTTCCAACCAATGCCCCCCACAGACTTGGATGCAGAGAGATCATGGTTTGAAGTATGGGGGTAATATCCAAAATACTCGGTCGTTCGTGATGCTGGCTTGTGAAGAGGGCTCTCAAGGCTGAAGGGGATATACGCACTGAGCGCGCCTCGAAGCTTAGCATGCACTGGTCGTGCCACGAAGCTTCGAAGGACATCGCCTATAAATAGTGGGTGTCTCTTTTGTCTTTTTCCTTCTCCACGATTTTGGCATTTTTCACTCTCGATTCGCGAAGCTCTGCGTACTCCGCGAGTGTTCTCTATGAATCAAGCCTTCATGGAACACAACAAGTCCTTGACTCTACATTTTCACTTCACGATTCAATACTTGAATGCCAAGGTCATGCTTTGTGAACAGTTCTTCGACGAGACTTCGTGATCGCACTCTACGGATGAGCATCGCGAACTAGCTAGAGAATCGTCCATGTTCTAGACCTGAATGTCCCACTAAGAAGCTGCCCAGGGGGTGCTTGCAAATTCCACACGGAGGGATGAAATGGTGAATACTATGGGTCTAGGAGAGTTAGTCTGTAGCCACTCGGACCATAGTTCACTAATGGAGCTGCTATCTGAGAGCCAGAATAACTACCCATTCTATAGGATATTTCCCTTATGTGGCTTCGGGATAATGGATGACGTCTTCATCCCTGAAGTGAGTAGGGACGAGCCAGATTTCTGGTTTAAAAGCACACCATGCCAATGCCGATGATTCAGGGTGGCTGATGGACATGCCCGAGAGGATTTCATGCCCGTCGTTGCCGACTACTTCTAAAATCATCTGAACAATGTTGATGGGAGGGCATTGAAGCCAGAGACGTCTCCTCCTCTGTACCGAACCATCCTCAAGGAGATGTTGGGGAACCCAAAGAAGTGGTGGTCAGAGGAATGGTACCTGCGCTAGGGCAGCAACTTCATGGATTATTAGGCCTGGGCCTATTGGGTAGGTGCCTCATGTGACGAGTTTGGGGAGGAGTTGAGGAGAGTGGGCATGTATGAGTCATCTTGGGCTTCCCAGTTCCACATCTACCAGCTGAAGTAGCCAATGTCGGAGCTGTTGAGCCGGTGGTCATCGGGAACCAATACCTTCCTCCTGTATCACGGGGAGGTAGGTATCAGCTTATGGGACGTGCATCAGATATCAGGGTTCCCGATACTAAGGGCGATGTATGATGAATTTCTCCATTCTATGGGTGCATGGGAGGATCCAGAGCAGATTTCATGTCTAGAAATGGCATTGATGGAGCTCGTTCCAGGGGGGGATAAGGAGGCATTGAGGGATTTCCACTTAAATAATTGGTTCAAAAAAATTCTAAACTTCCCAGTAGACAGTCAGTTCCCATCGAGACCATGCACTTTCCCAAAGGGGGCCCGGAGTAAGGATCACTCGTACTGGTGGCTGTTGGAGAATATCCAGTGGAAGACCTAGGGGTTCAGTGTTAGCACTCAGCAACAACCAATAGTCAGGCTGACATCCTTCATTACAGCTGTCATCTATTTTTTAGATCCTGCCGGTGAGGGATACCAACATGGGAGGGCGACCAAGTACTTTCATAATGGCGTCCACAATGACGATAGGAGTGTGGGTCAACCTAGGGATCCCAATGCTCTCCAAGCTGTATAAGCTGTTGTGGAACATCTGCGAGGGGTAGAGGCCACAGATGGTGTGTGGGCCGTTCCATCTCTTGTATGGATGGATAGTGGCACAAATTAGGGGGATCTATGAGTATCCAAACCCCATCTCACCTCTAGGGTCGTACTTCTGCCCATCGATCCTAAATGCCACGAGGAGCTTTCCAACCAAGTTGACCACACCATTATTTCTAAACCAGGTGTAGATGGTGGAGGAGTTCAATTTACACCCATTTCCATTGCCTACAAGGGCCTTCACGGATGATGTTCAGGGGAAGGAAGAGCCCCGGGCCTACCTCCAGGCCTTTCGAGGTGGAGTCTCGGTGGCCAGGGAGGACCGCAAGCACCTCTGTGATCCATACACCCCACACCAATTTTCAAGGCAATTCTGGTGCCTACAGCGACTGACCCCATAGGTCTACCTGGAAGTGCGTTACAAAGAGCACCCATGTCTGATGAGACAGATGTGGCTCATGTTCACATGGGAAGATGGAAATATTCAGAATGAACTACCTCTGCTGACCACCATCCTCAGGTTGATAAAGGAATATGCCCAGATATAGGAGGAGGCCTACCCGAGGGAGACACTGAAGCAGCCAACCGCTCTAGTCGGTGGTGGTGAGCATCCCCAACCTCGGGGCTGAGGTCGGAAGGCGTCAAGGGAATTCCGCAGTGGCGGGGATACTATAGCGGAGACGCCCACACCAGTTGAAGGGGGCACAGTGGTGGAGGATCCTGCAGTGGTAGCAGAGCCGGTGGACCTAGGAGAATAGAATCATCTGGAGGGGCGGCCACTGAGAGGATTCCACATGATTTTCACTCAGACCCTGGGGAAATGGCTGCTCCATATTGATATGCCAGAGAACGCTGTCTTCCCGGAGGCCTGGGACATCTGGGAAGTTAATCAGCAATTCCTCAACCCATATGAGTTATGGAAGCACCTTAACCACATCGGAATGGACTTGTCAGGGATTGGCCCTATTAGAGACAGTTTTGTAGTATCCCAGGTAGAGGCGGAGCAACACATAGCCCAGATGGAAGACTTTATCTACTCGTTAGGTTCCCTCCACCCGATGACAGACCGGGTTAGGGTGTTGTTGGGCCATACAGTCCCTCCGCAATTGTCAACTGCTGACCAGAGGAAGTGCTTCCCTCTACCGAGTAAATCTGATGAATCCTACTGGGGAGATGAGGCTAGTAGGGAGAGTCCGCTGGAGGAGGGTGAAGTTGGCGATCAATTATCGGATCTCGAAGACTTTGTAGGGGCCCTCGAGGTAAAATCCCAAGTCCCTTCCTCAGGTTCTTCTCTTAGGTTACTCAGGATTCCTCATCACCATCTGCACTGTATAAGAGGACCTTGTACACAAACATCGTTCTCTCCCCTCAATGGGTGCCGATGCGGGACCTTTGGGATCCACGCCAGTGGCTGCATCAAATTCCTTGTATGGCGGGGCTAGGACACTCGAGGCGGCTCCCCCAATGTCTCCAGACATGCCAACCATATACGGGGGGCCACATCTCGGGGTTCCAACGATATGAGCCCGAGAGAGAGACTAGCGATTTTACCTCTGTAAGTCTTCTCTATTGAATTCACAACCTACATCCCCTAACCATGTTAACTGACATTCACGTCCCCTTTCTGGCATGTACAGTAATTCAATTGGCATGGGATACTACAACAAAGATGGTCGGGGCTTCTGGTAGCATCCTTCCTAGGGGAATGCCAATTGTCGTGGAGGTGGACATCTGGCCTGACCGGACTGCAGTGCTCCCGATCATTGGCGGGGGCTCCAGTGGGACTGTGCCTGAGGTTATTGAGGTGGGACCTAATGACGTGGACTATCTAGATAGTTCAGGCCCCTCCATGCCTGATCCAATGCCGGTTGTGGACCTGGCTGAGGGGTTCTTGAGGGCATTCCCTGCATACGAGCCATCAAATCACACCGACTGGGACAAGACAACCTCTGATGAGGTAGACAAAAAAATATTCTATCACCGATCATGGAATATGATCACGTGGTTCATCAATGAAACCACCAAGCACTGTGGTTGGTTGAGATGGATAGACTTCGCTCGCGACTGTGCAAACTGTGCGCCAGGGGAGTGGATGCCCAACGCCCTCACATGCTCACCTGAGATCTTATGGAGGAAATGATTCCAGAGTATGATCGTGGCCTTAGTGTGGGATGGTAGCAGAGTAAGTTAGTGAATATCAAGAGGCTATGGGAGACTGAAAATGAGGTTGAATGGTTGCAGGCCCAGGCAGATGAGCATTCCAACTTTTCTTAATGCACAATCAGAACCTCTCTCGCGGATGAAAGCCCAGCTGGAGGAGGCCGAAGAGGGAATGGAGCGAGCCTATGAGGAGATGGTCGGACCAGTGTAGAGCGGGCTCGGGTCATGGCTATCGAACTATGCCCTCTCACTGTCTAGGAGGATTGGGAGGTAAACAGGAAACAACAACATATGGACGCCACCTTCCAGTGGGTGGTGGAGCTGCAACATTCCTTTGACGAGGTCAATCCATCCATGGGGGGAGTCGACCCTCAGGTAATGTAATCATTAAAAACCCTTAAACATACTTGAATTCTTTGATTCTTTAATTTCGTAGTATGCATGAGTTCTATTGCTTACATTGGTTTATTGCATCCTTGTGATGTTCACGGAGTGTCTAGCAATCATTCTCGAAGCTCACGTGGGTCGGGCCCGATGTGAGAAACAAGGGATGAACACCTTATCACCTCATTCAAACGTAGGAGTGCAAACCAAGATTCAGGTATCTAAGGTTTGAACTACTATTACAGATTTCTGGGAAGAAATGGGACATACATTATTGGAGAACGAAGCTCTTAGAACAACCGAATTACCATTTTCCAAGCATTCTATTGTGCACGAACATGGTAATTCCAGGGGTGCTGAAATCAATCCGAACAGATGGGGATGGGAGGTGTGAATCACAATACCCAGGATTCAGAACATTGTGGGGGGTGATGTGACAATAAAGAATAACTATTGACCGCATTCGAAACCTAGTATTCTTATTGTATTAGCCTAAAGTGGGGATAACAAATGAGGTTCAACCATTGACCATGTTCAAAACATGGGACCTAACTCAAAATGTCATCTGTTAGTCTTCCGAAACATTGGCCCACGACAATAGGCGGTCCATAGGCTGAGAATCCAGACTATTAAGGGGTTCCTTCAGACATGAAAGAGGACGAGGGTCCAAATTAGGGGAACGCAAAGCATGGAATGTGGAGTGAGTGTTTGTTGGAATAGAATCCAAAACTCTTGAAATTATTCCACAGTGGTGGAACCACACTAGATGGATGCATCAGTTTGATCATGGATCATTACATCTTTTAGACAGGGCCTCTCTGGAGAGGGGTGTTGTCACTTCCCAATGTCATCATGGGGCATCCCGAACTTGTTCAGGGAAAAATTGCAGTTACATGGTACCCCATGAGGGGTCGGGCCTAGGGGCCAGAAATGGGGAGGAATATGATATATGATTCCTGGGGCTGGACCCGAGGTGAAAATTCTGGGGTGTCTTTACCTATCCCATGAGGATAGGAATCAAGCTGTATGTAGTTTTGGAAGCACAGTTTAACATCACACAGGACGATGAGAAGCCTGGCTGTGCTGGTGCACATCCTACCAAAACAACAAATCCTACATGAGTCATGCTTGATGTGGGAAACAAGAAGTAGTGATGGGACTTTCCCAAGATAGGATGAAAGATGTTAGGATGAAGGGACACTTAGTGAATTTCAACCCAATGATTCTAACCTGTCGATGTAGCACACCTAAATGCATGAAGAGGCAAAGCCGAGTATGTCAGAATTCAACTTGAAGACGAGGAAGTGGAAATGTGAGAATCATGATTCTTGAAATATGGATCACAATGATGGTGGTGTGACGATGGTGGATAACTGTTGACCATGGAGGAAACGCAACATCAACATCGTGTGATCCTGGAATGGGGACAGACAAATGAGGGTCGACCGTTGACCATGTTCAAAACACAGGACCTGTAACAAATGTCGTTTGGGATCTTTAGGGGTGTTGGCCCAGGACAGTAGGTGAGCCGATGAGGCATGGGACTAGGCCGTTAGGGGGTCCCTTCGGATATGGAAGAGTATAAGGATACAAATAGCGAGCTCATGAAGCCTAGACATGGAATGAGGGGAATGTCCCCTTGAAAATTCTACACTTCAGGCTCTTTGTCAAAACTCATCTGAATATGACAACCAGACGTATTAGACTGAGGGAGTTGAGTCCCTTCCCATAGAGAGATCTTAGTTTAGGGTCATATAACTCAAACCATGGATTGTAGGAAATATGGGAGACACATGGTGGGGTAATTACAAAAACCCGACGTGAATGGGAACCGGGGGTTCTGACCACCACGTGTTCCTTGGAGAGGTTTTAGGTCGAGGGACTAAAAATGATAGTTGATCTGGGCCCGAGCCATGGTTCACGAATGTTCCTACGTACCCCATGAGGATGGGGATCTAGCTGTAGATAGTTCTAAGAGGTGGCACGGTAAGGTTCCTATGCTGGGGATAAAAGGGGCGTGCAGGCGTCTCCCTCACACAAAAGGTAGCGGTATTTGATAAATATTATTTTTCATTTAAGGTGAGAGGTTTTTTTGTGATGCGACATGCCTAGGGTAGCAGGCCCTGGGATCGCCACAAGAATTAAGCCATAGAAAGCATTGAAAAATGGAATAGCGTGTGACCAATACCAAACATGGTGTCCCCCTGAGTGAGGACATCACAATGTAGTGTCGTTTTTCATTGTTCGGCTAGGACGATAGTGTCACATTTTAGGGTCATGTGATAGGACCAAGAAACATAGTTTAATGTTTTATGGAATGGCCATGAAGGAATGTGAACGACGTGGTTTAGCATACCCGACGTGAATGTGGAAATGATCCTACACCACACTGTATAAAATTATGAGAAAGGAGCCTTAGGCCAAGGGGCCATAATAGAGGTAAGAGGGTAAGGGGCAAGAAAAACTATCTCCCAACTGAGCTGGACCCGAAAACGAGATGTCCGGGTGTTCCTACATATCCCATAAGAATAGGAATCAATCCACACATAGTTCTGGATGAGATCTTAGTTTACAGTCATAGATCTCAGACTAAGGATGAGAGAAAACCCTCTAGTAAGTGTAGTTCCTCAACCCTATCCCTAAGCCCACATGAGTCTAAATTTGTGTGGGAAACAAGGGAGGAAGATGTTTTTTTCAATACCGGGAATGCATGCTAAAGGGAAATCGGTGCCGAGCCCCGAATGATTCCCTTATCATAGATTGTTTCCTCCTAACATGCAGATGCACACTAAGGAATAATACCAAGAGTTTCGAAGTTCTACTTGGGCATCTTGAGGTGGAGAAGGATGTGAATCATGTAACCGGCATTTTTGGATTAATGGGGTTGGCATGGAAATGGAGGATAACTATTGCCCTTGTTTGAAACACTGTATCCATATTGAGTTAGCCTGAAATGGGAACAAAAAATGAGCATCAACCGCTGACCATATTCGCAACACGAGATTTTTATCAGTTTCTTGTCTGCGACCCTTGAGGATGTTGTCCCATAATGGTAGGGGAACACATAGGTATAGAATCCATGCCACTTGGGGGTCCCTTCAGGTGTGAAAGTTCATGGAATCCCTAATGTAGGAGAACACCAAGCCGGAAAAGTAGTTGGAGGCATGTCTGGGCAGAGTCTGACATTCTAGGTACTAAACCAAAGTACCCTTAGGCACATTGGCGAACCACCAAAGAGGGTCGACGAGGTGCTCAACTTGAGAGTAACTTATTTGAATGGGTGAGTATAGAGTAAGGGGATAGAGAACTCACAGGAGGGAGAGGTACATGGCGTGGTCACTACATGCCCAACATAAATAATGACATAATCCAACAACTCACCACATTCTCCCCTCCCAATAGAAGGGTTGGCTAAGGGGCCCAAGTGAAAGGGAGATATTCGAGAGATGGGGATGGACCCAAAGTCTAGAAATTTGGGCGGTCCTACGTATCCCATGAGGATGGGAATCAAGCCACAAGTAGTTCTTGAAGGCTCATGGGGGTATGATACCCTAATGAGGGGGGGGGGTACGACCTTGTGAGTAACCTGACATGAATGAGGAAATAATCCCACACCACACCGTATAACCCAAAACAAGGACTTGGGCCAGGGGCCTAAAAAGGCCAAGGGGCATGAGGCTGGGCCTCAGTCAGGATGGCCCGACCAGTTTGTAGTTTAACATCTTGTAGTGATGATGAAGATAGGAGTAAGATACCCCACACAGGGAAGGTGTATTTCATGACAAATAACCTTAGGTGAATGAGGACATAATCCCATACCACACCATACACTCTTAACAAGGAACTTGGGATGGGGGCCCGAAAAGGCAAAGGGGCCTGAGGTTTAGCCTCGGTCGGAAAGCCCCGACCAGTCTGCAGTTTAACATCTTGCTGTGAGGATGAAGAGAGGATAAGGTGTCTCATCCAAGGATGTGTATGGCACGATGAGAAACCCGACATGAATGAGGACATAACCCCATACCACACCGTACAACCCCATAAGAGTGAACCGGTCTAGGGGCCCGAAAAGGCCAAGGGGCCTGAGGCAGGGCCTCAGATAGAAGGCCATACGCCCTGTTGTACAGTTATGGCCTCTTCACAGCTCCTAAGCCCATGTGAGCAGTGCTCGGTGTGGCAAACAAGGAGCTGGTATCGTCTCTCCCCATCATATGGGGGACTAAAACATGGCTTTTCTCGAAGGGAGTTCATTACTTGGAGATACAATGGGGCAGAATGACCACTTAACTCAATGATTGGGACATCTTGGGGTTATTCCAATGTCACAGGACAGCTCTTGACCATGTTCAAAACAAAACATCCCTATAGTAACCTGAAACGGGAGCAACAAATGAGCATCGACCGCTAACCATATTCGAAATGCCGGACTTGTATCAGCTTGTTGCTCAACATCCTTGAGGGAGTTGGCCCGAAGTGGTAAGAGAGCCCTTAGGCTTAGCATTTATACCATTTGGGGGCCCTTCTAGATAGGGAAGATGATAGAGTCCCAATCAATGGAGTGGGTAAAGCATAGTTGTACCCATCTCTGAAAGAGGCGAATGTCTCCAGGGAGTGGGGAGTTCGGCCAGATCAAGGTTAGATTGACATGAATTGGGGAAATGTTTGCACCCCTTCCATATCTCTTGACCTGAGGGGAAGAATCTAGCGTTTGGGCTGGGGAAATAGAAGAAATGTCTGGGTGTTACTACGTATCCCATAAGGAAGAAAATCAATCCATACTCAGTTCTCAAGATGCATTTTAACTACATGCAGTATGATGCATAGTTTAATGTCGTGTAGGACTGAACGACTTAAGATCATGCAGGACCAGGTCAGTTTAACATTGTGCAGGACTTGTAGGATCAGGAAAAGTATTTCTTCAGGAGCATAGAATTGGTGGGAGGAGTTATATGCTCACCCTCCATGGTCACGAGGGAGTATTCTCCAATGGGGTAAACCTTGTGGACTATGTGAGGTCCTTCCCATTTGGGCTCCAACTTGGGTGGTTTCTTATCGGGGATCATTGGAGCCCTGAGGTCCAATACCAAGTCGCTTTGCCGAAAAGAGCGAATGCAAACCATCTTGCTGAAGGCTCTAGCCATCTTATTATGATGCCTTTATAGATTGTGCAGGGCATGAAGCCTATTCTCATCAATCGCTTCCAATTCATCCAGAAAAATTTCAGATACCCTATCTAGAGCCTACTGGTCATAGACCGCAGTACGTAACGAGGGACGCTGGATCTCGAGGGACAGGACAACCTCACTTTCATACACTAGGGAATACGAGGCCACCTGTGTGGAATTACAAGTCATCGTCCGATTGGCCTAGAGGGTGTTGGGGAGCCTCTCCGACTAACTGTTATTGTTCCAACCAACCATTTTCTGCAGAATGTTAGAGAGGGTTTTGTTGAATGCCTCGATCTGCCCATTTTCTTTCACGTAATAGCGGGTGGTATGGTTCGAACGGATGTTGTACTTGGCGTACAATTTCTTCAGCTCGACTGCTTGGAATATGGTACTATTATCAATGAGGATGGCGTGAGGGACTCCAAACTGGTGGATAATGTTGTAGCTCACGAAGTCAACGATGGAATGGGCCTTGACCTCCTTGAGTGGAACTTCTTATTCCATCTTGGAAAAGAAATTTGTGGCATTCAGGATGAACCTGCACTGGCGAGCTGTCGCCTGTGGGTATGGTCCCACGACATCAAGTCCCCACACCGCAAATGGCCAAAAGTACTTGGTAGAGTGGAGAGGTTCATGTGGACTATGTAGGAAGTTATCATGAACATGGAACACATGACATATCTTGGAATACTTGTTATAATCATGGATCATAGAGGGCCAGAAGTACCCCTGTCTCTGAATTTGATGGGATAGCTTCGGCCCCGCCTAGTGAGCCCCACAAGAAACAGTGTGAACCTCATGCATGACCTGATAAATCTTGACTACTTGGATGCAACGGAGGAGAACACCGTCAAACCCATGCATGTAAATGATCTGCTCAAGACTGGGGCCACTCTGGAGGGTAAACTGTAATGCACGACATCGGATACGCTCGCACTTGTCCCAATCAGCTGGGAGGAAACCATTTTGGTGATACTCGAAAAAAGGGGCTCTCTAGTCAGGAGTCACTTCAACCACTGCATTCGGAGAACCTGGGGGTCCTGACGTGGAGGAATCAGTAGTAAGATGGCTTACTCGCATGCCATTGTCCTCCTCTGGGGCGACGAGGGCAATTACTCTCTTGTGTTCCACGTGTATAATCAAATCATCCTACTCGGGTTCTGAAAGTGTTGCAGCTAGGCTGGCCAGGGCATCAGCTCGACCATTCTAAGATCGAGGGACATGAGTAACTTCTCTCCAGGATGAAAACCAGGCCATTAGATGGAGGGTGTGCTCCAACAATGGTACGAGCTCTAGCTTTCTGACAACAAAGCCACTGTTGAATTGCTTGATGACAAGTATAGAATCCCCTTTCACATGAATATGGGGTACATCGATCATGAGAGCCAGCTCAAGGGCAGTGATAAGAGCCTGATATTCTGCCTCGTTGTTGGTGCGACCTTTTGACAACAAGAATGAGTATGGTAGAATGGCCTGCACCGGCGTAATAAAGGCAGTACCCATGCCCACTCTATTAAGCCTAGAATCATTGAGTCTCCTGCTGGTGGGGCTCCTGGAGGCACCATCAAAGTGAATCTTCCAACATGGGATGGTAGAGTCTACCGAGAGGATTGACTTGTTGGGAAAATCCAAGTTCAGGGGCTGGTCTGCAGAGGTTTTATGGGCAGCTAGAAAGTTTGTCAATTCCTGTCCCTTGATAGCATTTTGAGAGATGAACCATATGTCAAACTGCTATAGGATTACCGCCCACCACACTAGATGGTCTGTCAACATGGGGCGGTTTAGAATGTACTTCAGCGGGTCTACCCGAGACACCATCTATACCTCAGGGTGCTGCAGATAGTGTCACAATTTCTGTACATCGAATACCAAGGCAAGGCCGCTCTTCTCTATGGGGGATTATCTAGTCTCCATATTGATGAGCATATGAATGAGGTAGTAGAGATTGTTTTCTGTCCCTCATTGTTCTTCTGTTTGAAAAGGGCATCGAGAGATCATTCTAGGGAAGTCACGTACAAGATCAGTGGCTTTCTAGGGATGGGTGGAAACAAGACTGGAGGCCAGAGTAGATACTGCTTAATTTCCTCAAATGCAGTATGGCACTATTCTTCCCATTTGTAGGAAGATCCTTTCTTCGTGAGCTGGGAAAAGGGCTTACACTTGCCGACCAAATTCGTAGTAAATCGGCGTATGTATGCTAAGTAGTCTTGGAGACCTTGAAGCTCCTAAAGATTACACAGGGGATGCATGTGGCTGATGGCCTTGATCTTCTCCGGGTCGATCTTGATGCCCTGGTACTTGACAACAAATCCATGGAACTTTCCAGAGGTGACCCCAAAAGCACATTTCAATGGGTTCATCTAAAGGTGGCGGGAACAGAGGGAGAAGAACACTTTCTCAAGATCCATGATATGGTCTTCGAACTGGAGAAATTTGACTACCATATCATCCACATAGCACTCCACCAATGTCTCAAGAATTGGCTTGAATATGCGGTGCATGGCTCGCTGATAGGTGGAACCTGCATTCTTCTGGATGAAGGGCCTAACATTGTAAGAGAAAGTACATTGGGATGCTGTGAAAGATGTAGACTCCATGTCCTCAGGGGCCATTCGGATCTGGTTATATAGGAGTAACCATCCCTGAAGGAGAGGGCTTGGAATCCTACCGTAGTGTCCATCAAAAATCATGTCACTGGAAGGGGAAAATCAACCTTCAGACAGTAACAGTTGAGATCTCAGAAGTCGATGCAGATTCTGATATGTCCGTTCTTCTTCATGACTAGCACAATGTTGTCTAGCCATTTGGGGTACTGGACCTCCTTGATGATGTAGCCTCTGATGAGTTTGTCAAATTCGGCCTCAACCATGGCACTGTGAGAAGGGTGTATCTTTCTAGGAGGCGGATTGAACCCACGATGACTTGTTGGGAGACCAATGAGGTGGATGGCTACATGAGGGTCTAGTCCTATAATCTTGTTTTAACTCCAGGAGAACACATAACGATGCTGCTTTAGGAAATCCACATACCATTGTTTCTCCTTAAGGGACATAGTGGCACTGATCAATGTGGGTCTCAGACCTACCTCACTACCATGGTTCACCTGTACTAGTTCATCGACTGTGGCAGAGATGCCTTCTTTAAAGGCGGGGGGGGGGAGCATTCTTCAAATCCTCTTCATCGATTGTGGAGGAGGGATTTCACTGTGGGAGGAGCTTCCTCTGGGTCAACAGATCCTGACGGGAGGCTGGTACCAGCCTGGAAAGTGGTGGACATCATATGAGGGGATTCACCCACTGCTGAGACCATAGCGATGAAGGCAGACAATCTGATCCCATCTGGTTTTCTGCCCAATGGGCCATGCTTGATGATATCAAAGCAATAATGGTTCATAGTCTTGAGTTGGTTAATCCCAACCCAGCGAAACAGGCATGTATTCCATACTAACGTGGCCATGGGGTGGACATCCCGATACCGTATGGGGGTAGAAGGTTCTGGTATCACCTAAGCCTGGTTTGTGTAGGAGTACGAGGTGATTTTCAGTTATTGCATGGACTTGGGAATATACCTTCCTCTAGTACCAGTGAAAACAAATAATTTCCCCATGTTGGGGGGTCGTGGCCTCCAATCAATGGATCTAAAATACGTAGTAGTCATCTAGAACTACCTAGGGGCCAGTTGTGACCATGGCGGGCTCAACCTCACTTAACAGAATCTTCTTTTCCTTTCTCTTGTAATAGTCAACATCCAGATAACAAGCTTCACAAGAGGCGAAAGGAGATGCATCACCTTAGAGTATGCCTACTTGACCATTTATGGAGTACTTGAGGAACTGGTGATATGACGAGGGGACCACCGTGTGCAGATGGAGCCATGGTCTTCCCATCAATACATTGTTGCAGTGTCTTGGGAGACGACCATAAATTTAGTGCTGACAACTTGGCCAACAAATGGGGTCTTTAGACGGATCATGCTGACTGGGGTTTTCTTTGTCCTATCATATCACTAGATACATAAATCAGAGGGAGTGAGGTCATCCTCAGATAACCCTAGCTTCCACAATGTCCGTGTCAGGATAAGGTTGATCCCGGAGCCGGTGTCAATGATACAGCGGCGAACTTCCACATCGTTAAACTGGCTGGTGATTTACAGTGGGCGGATGTGCCCCATACATGTGAGAGCCTTCATCCTCTCCTTAGAACGAAATGGTGGTCTGTCATTCAGAACTCTCGACCACTTCAGCATGAAATTATTTTGCAACTGCTACATCTGTTTCTAATTGGAGGGGGATTCATAGAGCCTCATCGAGGGCCTCATGCATATCTGACGACAGGCGGAGGGCTTCAAGGATGTAAAGACTTTCTGGGATGTTGGCGAGGTGCTTGAGGACATCATACTTCCATGCGAGGTGTGAAATTTTGCCTACAGGAGGCCGCTCTATGATTGGAGGCATGGCATACCCTATTGGTTGGGCCGGCGGCTGGCTGGTGCTAGGCACATCCCGCTATCCAACAGTAGAAGCCTGAAGAGTCACTGTTGGATGAGGACTAGATGACTGAGATCGGCATGTAGTCGGTAAAGGCTAGGCACAACCTAGATGAGGTAGCTCTGCCTGGTCGAGTAGCACAAATTGTGGTAGATGCGGTCCTGACGACACCAGATATAGAGGCTGCGAGTGCTGAGCTCTACGTTGGGCCTGCTATTTGGTCTCAATGGCATGCATGAACTGGCCAGATGTGCCAAATGATGTGCCTCGATGACCCATATGGTCGAGGCTCTGCCGATTTTGGCAGCAACTAGGGATGTTGGAGAGGTTTTCCTGGCGGCCCCCCTTGTTAGGATTCATATAGGGGTTTACCAACTCGACGACATTAACCAAAGCAGCCCATTGACTGTCACTTGAAGAGTCATCCACTATTGGGAAGATTCTGGGAGGGATCCCCATCTCAGGGGGCATAAATTTGCTGAGATTGTGGCATGACGATGGCATTGGCGAGGCGTGTTTATTCTTCTTGCATCGCCGATGCTTGTTCTTCTGAGAAGAGGACGACTGAGATGATGATGCAGAAGTGCTGGCTGCAGCTTCTGAAGGCTCCGACTGCTTTAGACATGCCTGAATAATTCCATGGGTGCCAGAAACCGTCTTGAAAACCACACATTCATCATACTTTTGGGACTCGTGGTTAGAAACCTGTTTCCACTCACCTTCATTGTCTCTATCGCTGTCTGGCCTTACAATGATACCCACCACTTGTTCCAGGGCCATTCCCATCCCGACTATGTTTTTATCGACATGGTCTAGGAGCCAGTCATCAAACACATATCACTACTTGCGGGTGTACCCTAGAATCTTATAATTGGGGCAGTAGTTGGGGCAATCAGTAAGATTCGCCTCTTCTGACCTTCTGTACTCAGGAAAGTGTACAATCCCCTGTTCTAGGGTGCTACGGAAGTAACCGGGGACCCAATTCTCACTGAATGAGTAATTCCAGTTTCTTCTTTCTGGAAAGGGGGATTTTGGTGTCGGGCCCTGATGAGGGACCGGAGGGGCCTGCTGAGGAGGTGGACCCTGATTTTCCCACCAAGGTGGTGGTGGCGCATTATGCGGAGGCACTTGCCGATTCTGAAGATGATGCTGAGCCGGAGGTTGTGCATGAGGAGGAGGACCTCTGCGAGGTAGCAGGGCTAGTGCCACTAATACTAACTCCAGCTATCTTGGGGTAATTATTTGGGCCACCGCGGCGGGCTCGGCTCTTGCATCTCTCCTTGCTGGAACCCCAGGGGCAACGGACGTTCCTGGTTGGCCAGTTTCAGGGCTTCCTCAAGGCGCTGAGCCTTATCTGAGAAGTCTCGAGACCCTCCGGGATAGTTCTAGGTGATCAGAGAAAGAACCAGTTCCCTCTTGACGTTTCCTACGCAGATCGTCAGTAATTTATCCTGAGTCAGCAGCATATAAAGTGAGTATGTAAGCCCCTTACACAGGGCGATAAAGTCTGTGACTCACTCATGAGGCCTTTATTTTCACTTCAAGAGGTCTGCGATGCTCATTTTATGGGTGGTATAGATGAGAATGTAGAGGAACTTCCTGCGACGGTCCTCCCAACTGGTCATCTATTTGACGAGGAGCTAGTTGTACCAGACGAATGCTGACCCCTCTAGTGTCCGAACAAAACATTGGAGCTTGGAAGCCTCCCGCTGTGCTGGGGTGCCAAACATGGGCCCACACCTTGAGTTGAAGTTGGCCAAGTGCTGCGGCGGGCCCCCCATCCCATTAAAGTGGGATAAGGTGGGATTCCCGGAACCTGGAGATGCCGAAATATCCTCCATCCATGCCGGGTATGGCTTTACATCTGGTGGTATTTCCACCTCCCATGTTTACAATGCCTCTAAGTGAGCTATGAGCGCCTCCATAGACCATCTAGGTTGGGGTCCATGTCTTGACAGGGATCCCTAACCACGAGCGCAGTGTCGAGATCTTCAACCTGGTAGATAGGCTCAATGGCTCGTGGAGCGGCTGGTAGAGCAGACCTTGGGGCTACCGTCGGAGCCATAGCAGGGTTCCTTAGATTTTCACGCCATTCATGAGGGTTGGGTGAGACATAACGCACCCTCTTTCCATGGGATCCGACTTCAACTCTGTCCGCAAGAGCGGTATGATCAGGGTTTCCTGGGGGAATCTCACTGAGGGGTAGTTGTTCCTGCCCCTAATGCCCCGACCTAGGATCACCGTAGTCGGGTCGTCGCTCTCCAATGCATTCATCCATGGGTTCATCGACCAACTTTTTCTACTCAGCATGTTTTAGGCACAACGTGGCCTTCTCGGAGTCTTCCTCCATCTTCTACACTGAGGTAGGCGAGTCGGAGTGCTTGATAGCTCCGACGTGCTCTTTTCCCTTACCAACATTTCAACTGAGTACCAACGCCTCGGTGGGCACAGGGAGACCTAGGAGGTTCCTTTTTTGAATTTTAATCCTCCCTGATGGGTTCAACTGTGGTGGAAAACCCTCAGGGGGTAAGTCTCCAATGAGAAACTCAAGCTCATCCTCCTTGTCAACAATGTCGGCCTTGTGGACCGCGACCCGTTCTGGGGGTATGTCCTCAATATCGCATCGCAAGTCATGCTGTCACTGGATTGGACTGAAGAGGAGGAAATAATACTACCCCCAGCCACAGATTTGCACATGTGGGTAGCCTCCCTGATGATTTTTTGGAGTACCTTGATACTCTGAATGCATTGCTGCTGGAGGGCCTCACGATGACCTAGTGACTCGGGGCATTGGGCCACATGGGGCGCGACTAGATCGACTAGACACCACTGATTGCTGATGTCTTTGAAATTTGATTGTATCCTTAGATAAACCATGCTCTAATGATGGATACTGAAATGCATCACCCAGAGGGTGTAGTGAAAACACTCTACTTCCTCTGGGATTTGGGACTCGTGTATGAAGAAATACCGCGCTACTACGGGCCGAGAACTTCTCGGGGAAGTGGTCCGCTACAGGGATTCTTTAGAATCTCCTCGGTTCAATCTCAGGATCTGGCCCTTGATTTCCCCACTCGCCAACTAGGGGTGGCAGTGGAACTGGCAGCGGTACTGAGGCAAACCACTGGGATGGGAGGCTAGAAGGTGGAGAATATGATGAACAGGCTGATTGGCCGCCGATTCACAGGCTGTCCTCCGAAGAGTGTAGCGACCTGGCTGCTACATCACGATAGGAGGGGCTGACGGCGGCCATTCCTAGCTTAGGGGACATGGCTTCTGGTGGTGAGTCATGCTACTGATCACCCACCATGGGTCCCTAGAATAACTCTATGTGATCTCTTGTGGAGGTAGAGAGCACTTCCGTGGATGATGGTGGCGACTGTATGACCGTAACCTATGGGGTCGCTAGGTTTTCATTCTCCTGGATAAAACTGTGGAGGGAGGTGGGGATCCTATGGACCTCACATTTTAGGACCACCAAACTGATGTGCATTGTTCCTACCCCGGCCCTTGACTCGGATGAGTGAGGGTAGGGTTCTCGAGTTGAGTAGTACTCCGCTTCAGAGTTTGAGAAGCGGACTGGTTTTATCTCAGTTCAGACCTTCCCAGGATTCTTCTTGTGGCGGCCATGACCGACCTTCCTGCCCCTGGGTGTTTCCTCGGGATAGGGCTGATTCTTGACATGGGGTCCTTTGGCCGCACTGATGCTAGGGTGAAGAGGGTTTCCACCCGAGAAAATTGGGGTAAGATGAGCACCAGGACCAATGTTGAAGGGGAAATGGTGAGGACCTCCATGAATAATGCTATAGTGGGAAAAACCTCCGCTGGGACTAGCAAGATCATGGGGAGGACCTCCATGCTTAGTGCGAGTGGAGCGAGGTTGGCCTTCACCCCTCTGGTTGCTAGGGTGAGGAGGAACTTCACCAGATGCAGAGAGAATGTAGGGAGGATCCCCACATTTGAGAGGGACTGAATGGTGGATGTACGTGCACCAGTGGTTGGGAGCAAAGGGAAAGACTCCATATCCAGTGTAATGGGCATGAGAGAGGATTCCGTACCGAGCATCACTGTCATGGGGTATACCTTTATTTAGATTGGGGGTAGCACGAGGCGTACCTCCATACTGAGCCTCAGAGTAGGGACGACCCACACTCTGTGTGGTAGTGGTAGGGGAGGACCTCCATACGGGGTGGCATCGCTGTGGGTTGGTTCGCGGCAACCACTACTCGTACCTGCAACCAGGAGAGTCGACCCAGCCTGCCCGTGGGGTGGTTGGGGCCTCGATCCTAGTTGGGCATATAAGCACCCCCGCTCAGTGTGTGCATTGACCAGATGGTATGCTTCAACGGTGGATCGGGCCACAGCAGCCGTTGACATTGGCACCCCTTGGAGGGACTTCTCCTCAGCTCATGTGTGATGTTGGCATTGGGTTGGACAGGCCGAGGCTGGTGGTGGAGGTGCATAGCTAAACTGCTCCTCTAGAAAGACTATATGGCAGTGCTGACAGAGCAGAGTGGGGGCCCATGTTGGGATCACCTGGCTTGGGACTCTGAACGGGCTTGGACGGACATCACATACCTCATTAGCATAAGGTAAGGAGTCGTTAAAGCGCTCGGGGATAGTGTCCCAAAGTGTTTTTATGTCGGGGTGGGGAGAAATGGCTCCCTACGCGGCCCTCGGGGGTAGCATTGGCGATGAGGCGCGGGTGTTTCCAAATCCATGCAGGACATGTCCCGCATTGGGATCATGCCCTCCTCCTCATAATGACGTATGATGTCATTAATTACCCTTCGTTGGATAACTTCTAATGAAGAGATGGGGCATGGGCTCCCCGCGGTCATGGACGAAGAGGCCATCACAGAAGCAATGAAGCCACGTGGAGTGTCTATGTCGGCGTTTCCCCTACCCCTACATAGACGGGCGGGCAGTGATCGCATTCCTGCAGTAGCAACCTGATTCCTGAAAAGCAGAGAGATGAACTCGTTAGTGCTGAAATAAAAAAGAATCGATGACCAATGCCCTGACGCCATCCCATCTCCCATGATTGGTAAGAGGGATCCACATTGACAACGTCACATAACAGAATGTCCAAAATTCTACTGCCCCAACTTCTGGTGTGTTTCATTCCAGGCCCACTATTTTATTGGCGGGACCCGGTGCCAGATAGCTGGATCCGGTGACATGTCAATCCATTGATGCCCTGAGCGCTACTAATCTCTATATTGGGCAGATGATCTTCATGTTGGGTACACCATTTCAGTTTCTGATGCTTTCTCTAGGGCGCGCGGATCCGTCTATGGAGGACATGTAGCTGTGGCCCCGAATTCCCACTTTCCAAAGGTGGGCGGCATCTGATCCTTATTCAGGGACGGTTGATCCTTGAACAAAACAGGATGATGGGATGTTGGTTCATCCTTCCATGGATTCCTCCTCGGAACATGTCACCTAGTCCGGGTCTCCCGTATAGACTTAAGAGTTTGTTCGTGAAACTGTTCCCTACGCCATATCTTAATGGACACTAGTTAATTATGCCGATTCTGTCAGGACATTCCTAGGGGTCCGGTTAGGGGAGCAACCTTATGTTAAGGGATTAGTCATGATGGGAATCACTAGCATGTCTGGAGACTAGGGATTGGTGTGTCTGTCATCTGTCCCTTATTATAGGGCCTCTCGAGGGTGCAGAAGCCCGAGGAACCCCACATCAAACGCGGGGAATTGTATGACATAGGCATGTATCTAATTATTTTTTCAGCTTCCTATGTTTAACATAGGGTATGCCGCAAGTTTAAAATCCAGAGGAGACAGGTCAAGCTGATTAGAACACTGACTAGAGTGGATCAGATGGAGGAACCCCCTGAAGGTAACACCGATTGGGCCACCGTGTGGGTGGCCTCCTGAATGCTGTCAAACGAAACGAGGAATGGAATTTCATGATCCTACTGGGATGTGGTGGCCCAGGTAAGGATCAATATGGATGATGGAGCGGTTGATAGGGGTGATGAATGGGATGACATAGTCATGAGGATGATGATGGGTTTGTGCTTGAGCCTTGAAAAGGATTCATACATTTCCTCGTGGTTGGGAATCAAAGTCCACATAGTTCATCTGATGACAGATTACCGTCGATTGGGGTGAGAAAAGCTTACCGCTGGATGAGGTCATAACGGCTTTCCACTGCAACGAAAACAGATTACTGCTGAATGGAGGTCCATAGTTTAACATCGTTCGAGACGGGTGTGAGCCGACGTAAAGGGGGTCGGAATAACCGGGTAGTGGTGGGATTCAACCTAAGGGGGGCTTCCTACACTCGATGCCTTGACATGGATCAAGGTACTAGTAGTTCTGGATGGGGCGTGTCGGCGAACCGACGTGAAGATGGACCTGGGGTCCGATGTGTATTGGGATTGAACCTCATGGAGGATTTCTATGTACCATTCCTTTACATGGATCAAAGTCCCCATAGTTCGGGATGTTTGATATAGTTTATCATTATGCGGGATGGGGGCAAACCTGATGTAAAGGAACAACCGGGTGGTGATGGGCTTGAACCCCAGGAAGGCTTCCTACGTACCATGCTTTGACATGGATCAAAGTTTTAATAGTTTAGGAAGGTGGTGGTGGGGCTTACACTCTAGGCTTTGCTAGGTGTTGGTGAACCGACGTGAATGGGGTCAAAACGACCGGGTGGTGGTGGGATTGAACATCGGGGAGGCTTCTTACAAACCATTCCTCGACATGGATCAAAGTCATCGTAGTTCAGGATGGGGCATGGGTATTACACTCTAGGCTACCCAAGGTGTTGGTGAACTGACATGATTGGGGTCGGAATGACCAGGTGGTGGTGGGATTGAACCTCGGGGAGGCTTCCAACGTACTAAGCCTTGACATGGATCAAAGTACTCATAGTTCGGGATGGGGTGTGGGTCTTACACTCATGGCTTCCCAAGGTGTTGGTGAACCGACGTGAATGGGGTTGGAACAACTGGGTGGTGATGGGATTGAACCTCAGGGAGGCTTTCTCCGTACCATTCCTTGACATGGATCGATGTCCTTGTAGTTCGAGATGGGGTGTGGGGCTTACACTATAGGCTGCCCAAGGTGTTGGTGAACCAACATGAATGGGGTCGGAACGACCAAGTGGTGATGGGCTTGAACCTTGGGGAGGCTTCCTAAGTACCATGCCATGACATGGATCAATGTACACATAGTTTGGGGTGGGGCGTGGGGCTTACACTCTAGGTTTCCCAAGGTGTTGGTGAACCGACGTGAATGGGGTCAGAACGATCGGGTGGTGATGGGCTTGAACATCAGGGAGGATTCCTAAGTACCATGCCTTGCCATGGATCAAAATACTCGTAGTTTGGGATGTGGAATTGGGATTACACTCTAGGCTACCCAAGGTGTTGGTGAACCGATGTGAATGGGGTTGGAATGACCATGTGGTGATGGGCTTGAACCTCGGGGAGGCTCCGTACATACCATGCCTTAACATGGATCAAAGTATTCATAGTTTGGGATGGGGCATGGGGCTTAAACTCTAGGACACCACGGGTTTTGGTGAACCGATGTGAATGGGGTCGGAATGACCGGGTGGTGATGCCCTTGAACCTCAGGGAGGCTTCCTACGTACCATGCCATGACATGGATCAGTGTCCTTATAGTTCAGAAAGGTGGTGGTTTCAGGGTCGGTGCTTACTCAAAGCCCATGTGAGTGGTGCTCAATGTGAGAAACAAGAGGCTTTAGATACCCGATGATCATGTCGCAAAAGGTGAATCCCTGGTATGTGGAGTTGGGCATACGCGTGGAGTGGCCCAGGGAGAGAGAGATTGGGACTTACTCCAGGATGGAGTCCCATGGAGACAAATCATAGTGGGAGAATGACTTGGGACCGAAGAAAGGAGGAGCCCCATTTTCCACCGTGCCCATCGATGGCCCTGGGGATCGAACATGAATGGAGGAGCAGGGATTCTGCCTCCGGGAAGAAAGACTAGTGGCTTATTCCAAGGTGGCTTCCCTTTCCCCGTAAACAAATGCCACTCTGATAAGGAGGATATCATCCCCTGTGGAGACCAAGGGGCATGGATAATGTCCAAGGTGGGGGAACCCCATGTGTGAGGCATGGGGTGAGGTCATAGTTTAACATTATGCATTGAGGAAGATGGTGCTTGGTAGTTTGATGTCCTACAACTCGGATGAGGTGGGTTTTCTACGCACCACTAGGACGTACATTACCATTACCCTCTCCTCCTTTGTGCAGGGAGGGGACAGGAAAATCCCTGGTTTGGCGGTGTCACAGAGAGAATGATCGAGGGGCCCACGTTAGCACAGATATGAGAAGAAGAAATATCCATTAGCATGCCTATGCGAAGAAGCATGAGGTGAAGAAATGAAATGGGAGGTGTCGTCCAGGAGACTCTGAAATCAGATCGTGGAAACCTGGAGGGTCGCATGGGAAACTGAATTTCAAAGTAGAGGGGTTCATAGGTAGGGGCCTTGTGAAGCTCTATTGCACTGCATGGTGGAGGGAACTTGCGAAGGGGTGTGCTTCGTGAAGTGGGGTGCCTTAGCCTAAGCATAGTACCAAGGTGAATATGGGATATGCTTCGCGGAGTGGAAAGGAATTCGCTAACCACTACCTTGTGTAGCATAGGTGCCTCGCAAAGTAAGGTATCGAGAAGCAATGTGCTTCATGAAGTACAATGACCCTGCCTTAGCATGTGGATCATGTGTACATGAAGGGTGTTTCGCAAAGAATAAATGCTCCACGATGACCCAGGTCCCCTTGGGGATTCCCTTCCTTTACAAAAGCCCTTGGGCCTCACGAAAGGGATCCCACTCAGAAGAGGGGATCAAGATGAGACAAGGGGGAGGCACTTCACGGAGTATAAGTACATCGCACATCTCATGGTTCGCAGAGCAGAAGGATGCTTCGTGATTTGGGAGATGGGAAGTCGAAAGGTCTGATTGTCTGTCCTTTTGCTCAGGGGGAGCCCAGTATTTATAGGCAAGAGGCACTACGAAGCGGATCTTACACTACGTGAAGAGGGCCTTGGTTGCTTCGCGGTGGGTCGTGAATGTCAAATGTGGTCATGGTGCATCCTGCCTCCTTCCTTCGCGGCGGGCTCACAAATGTCAAATGCATTCGTGGATTGGCCCACCTCTTTACATCACAGAAACTACGGTGCTGGGTGGACCTCCACGAATTGGCTTCATGAGGCTATTAATGGGGCCTTCTTTGGGCTTCTTTATTTGTCCCAAATTTTGGCACCAACAGATGTACATACGTAAACCATCAAATGCACTGAACTCAAACTTCATACCACAAAAGCATGAAATTTGTTACGAGGAATAACCAGTTAAAAATATAGATCATAGTGATAATGTTCTAAAAAGTAATACCACTCAGCTAGTAAAAGTTTGTATAGAAATCACATGTTAGATGAAGCTATGTGGGAACTTTATGCTATGATGTGGTAGAAGTATCCACATTTGTTTGTATCAAAACTACTAATTTTGAAGGGATATTCATTTTAAGGGGGGTTTAATGTAACACCCCAAGATTTTATGAATCTTTTTTTTGAAAAAATTAATTTATTTTATTTCTTGAGTTTCATTCTACATATTTTTAATCTTGTTTTACACACAACATCATTTTAGCTTGCATTACACACAACAATAAGTGTCTATGAAACATCATCTTATTACTATAATTATTTAAATGAGATTGTTAAAACATATCCACTAGACTCAGTAATATTAATATTAATAACTAATATTTTAATTTTTTTAAATTTTTATTTAATAAATAAAAAATATTGATAATAAACTATATAATTTTTGGAAAAGAATTTATATGTTGGAAATTACTATTTTAAAAAATGATCAACTCTTTATGTCCTTTTGTAAACATTAATAAAATTAATTTTAGACACTTTTATATATTTATCTTGATAAAATAAACTCTCTTTTAAATTTTTAATATAAAAATTATCTTTGGGTGATTTTTTTTGGAATTTTCAAGAAATACATCATTTTTTGGATGAATAGTGAAAATAATAAATTTTAATTCAAGACCAATTTTTTGTATAATTTATTTGTATTGTTAAAATACATGTTAATTTATTTAAGTTTATTTATATCAATTTTACATCAATAAATCCAATTTATGTCACTGGAACCAATTTCACATAGAAATTGAATATAAAAACAATTTAAACTTATAGTAATTTTCATATAAATAACCTATTATTTCGACACATAAGAGAGATTAATTTTAAGTTAATTTAATCCAATTATGTGATTATAATTTGGAAAAATTTATTCCATATTTTGAGTAATAATAATTTATAATTTCTAATATTTTCAACTCAGTTTTTTTACCAAAAATATTAAAAAAATGATTTTGAATTAATTATAGTTATTAAGGTAAAATCAAGATTATTTAGTGGTTAGAATTTAATTTAAATGACCAAATAACCTAGAAAAATTTCCAAAATATATTTTATGGATATTTATACCAATTAAACTCATTTCTAGAAAATTTATGATTATTTTTGTCACATTATGTAAGGAAAACCTCTCAATATTTTTTAGCTTTTATTTTTAAAGAATTCCACACCTCCTCCACTATAAACGAGAACTCCACCCATTACTTAATCAAACCTATCAAGCAATTTAACACTAAAAAATGATACAAAATACTTCCAAAACATTTCTATGTTCATCCTGTAATCATCCCTTGGTTCATGAATCCAACCAATAAATCCCTTTGGTGAAATTTATGAGGAGTTACCCAAAGAATAGGTAAAATCATTCCACATGCTCATTTGTTTTATTTTCATTATCCACCATACAAATATTATTATTAAATGATTATATTGTAACCTAAGTATCCCAAATATATAGAGATATTTTTATTCTGGGTGTTATACCTACACCTACACACTCTTCCATCAAATGGGTAATGAATATAGCATTCATGTGTACAATGGAGTACCGCCTCGCGAAACATTGTAAGTAATTTTTTCCATTACCACCTCTAATGGTAGGGAATTATGATAGAAATACTATTTTTATAGGATATTAATGATATTAATGATGTATATATTCCTATTTAATTATTATATAACACGTACCACCCTACATTCCATGTTGTGTAAATACAATAACATCGTTTGTGGATGTGTGGACAACCGCCTCCTCAAAGAGATGCGATTTGTCTACACTTTACATGGAATGTATTAATGATGAGTTTTCTGAATTTATATGATATATATGACATAATAATTATACTTTAATGATATTATATATATATATATACATATATATCATTTACTTTCATTCTTTCAATACGATTAAAAAATTGAAATATTGTTCATACGTACGTACGGGGTACCGTCTCATTGATTGGTGTATTTTATATTATATTTATATATTATATAGATTATTATGAATACCTATATATAGAATATATATGATATTTATATCATGGTTATCATTCTGGATATGATTAAATAATGATATAAATAACAGGACCACAAATGTGACAAATAAAAACTCATGTGAAAAACAAAGCGGTTATTGCTCGAAATGTAACATTAACATGAAATGTTTAATTAATGGGAAATATAAGGACATAAGTAAATAATATATGGTATGATATGATTTAATATGGTTCTTTTTTATCTGTATAATAATTTTATATTTATTATACATTACTTTTGAATGAGTAAAATGAGAGTCAAGACATAAGGTAAGGGTTTTATCGTCTCACATTTATTTCTGTAAGCTTGGTTCCTTATTCATCACTCATTAATTTTGCGTGGCACATATACTAACCATGAATATATTCTATAAATAATATAATTAAATTTATGGGTATTTAAATATTTGGTTTATGATCTCACTTTCATTGGTTTTATGTTTCAAAAGTTACCAAATCTTTAAAGTAATATTGTCGGAATTTTCCCTATTCCAGACACATGATATGTTATGCACTAATATTCTTATACGAGGTGTATAAACTTTCCATTGAAATGTTACATCATGAATATCATTATTTTTATGATATTTTAGTCTAAATGTAATTTCATTTTATTACATGGGGTTTATGATTCAAATCATTCATGTGGTAAGAGTTTATTGAAAAAATGTAATCACTTATCAGGATTGTTTATGATAATGATTTCATTAATGAAATATCATGATCCGTCTTTCAAGAACACTCATTAATTTTATTATCCTCTATATAGTCATTATTTATTCATGTATTAGTACAATTTTCCACTCACTTGTACTTTTGATAATAAAGGAAATGTTTTTAAGAAAATATAACCTCATTTTTCTCTTCAATTGAAATATATTTTATTTAAAAAACAATATTTTAAAAAGTGTTCTTAAAATATTATTTTATGGTAATTTTAATTGACAAATGAATTTAAAAATATTGTTTGGTTTTTAAATATTCTTTTATATTTCTTCTAATATATTTTCAAAGAAAATGTTTTACAATTTTTTTTATATTTTAAATTTTTTTTCAATACATAAATGATATTTCCTCATGATTTTTTTTAAATATATTTTAAAAATATTTTCCATAAAATATGATATCTACTGTTGTTACTCATTACTTTATGGGTAAATGACCATATGTTTCCCTTCATATTCATCCTCTGAATGGTTTATGTTTTTATGGAATGATGTTTGTGAATCCAGTTTATCATTCATGGGTTATGTGCTTATGAAACGTACTTCTATTCATGAGTTATGCATTGGTGAAATGATTATGAAACAAGACTACATTCCATAGGTAATGATATGATTACACTTTTATTACCCCCATTTCATCTCATAGGATATTATATGATATATGACCTAGTAGAACACATATGTATGATTTCATTATAAGATGGGTGGGACCAATATCTCCCTCAATTGAATTATGTAATGATTTATATCTCATGAGATATACATTGATTAAATGGGGAATGAGTTCGGTTTAATAAAGGACTATATCAGTTAAGATGGACATGGGTGTGAAATTTGACTACTAAGATTGTTTGGGGGTGAACCCATTCCTATAATATTATCTTGGAAGTGATACCTTGACTACTATGTAAATAATTTTATATGATTATGTATCTAAAAAATTCCATGTCTTATTCATATGAAAGGATTTATTTTATTATTATATTGATTAACTTATGATCCATATCTTAGGAAATACCAATATTTATTATATGCTGCATGTTTATGGTCTTGGATATGCAGTGTATGATCTTCTAATTTTACAGTCACTTTATTATAAACATTTGATAATGACTATGCTTACATATATTCCTCTTTTACCCTTAATGAGAATCTTAGATCACCCCTTTTTATGATTCCTTTACCAATTTTATAAAGATATTTATTATGTAAGATGTGTCTAAGAAGGGTTTTAGTCATGATGATACTAGTGGGAGATAATTTATCTTACTTATGTATCAGTGTTTATATGTACATGTTTCCAATGAAACTAAACTAATTTAGACTTTGGGAGTCTTTTTATGTAATTTATAACATATTATGAAAAAATTATTTAAGGATAAAGTATGTTAAGAAAGGGTCAAAATAAGCAAAAACCTAAAAGTAGTACTGGGTTAATTTTTTTTACATCTTTCATATCCATAATTTATTATATAATATAATACATAGTTTACATGTTCTATCATTTTAATTAATCTAGTTCCTATTATTATGATGGATTTTTATATTCTCCAATTTTTTTATATGTATGTCATAATATATATATAAATATCTATATGTTTCCATGTCTATAATTGTTTAGATTTTTATCCTATACCTTCATTAATAAGGAACACGTATCCCTTTTATACAACTGTTTATAATCATATGAAACTAAAAATCCACCCAAGAGAAATTATGGCGGGATAGGTGACTAAGCCATAAATTTTTTGAAAACTAATTAATATCCTAAGCTTGCGAGATGTTCAACCAAAATTCACACTCTCCATAGATCAATACTGAATAAATATTTTAATTATTATACAATTCTAGTACTAAATATGTATATATAATATTCAATACATGTCATTGAATTTAGAACTAAATCAAAATTCATGGTCTTCATAGAATTAAACTAAATACAATCCATATATATTATGTAACCCCTTGAATATATGGTATGAAAACTATAAAAAGTTATTTAAATGATATAAATTATTAGACACCAATATTAATAATAGTATATATTTATATGAATATTCATTTTGGATTTAAATAAATAAATGAATAAATAATATACATTTTGATACATATAAAAACATTAAAAATTGGTAAATACTATCAATTATATCATATTGGAAACAATCATACACAAGAACCGTGACAATGTTTATCTATTAATATTTGTTAATTCTAAAACCATGAACCATGCCAGAGCATCTTTACATAATTAATTTTATTTAGGGACTTTTTAATTGTTACAAATTTCATTACAACCTGATTTTAATTGTCTAGGTCATGTTTTCTCATAAAAATACAATTACCCAAACCAAAACCATTTTGAGAATCAAAACATGGAGAAAAAAATATTTTAAAATGCAATATTTATTTCTAAGAAATCTATTGTTTTTATCAAACCATAAAATCTTAATTACTATTTATCTAAAAAAATGATGTGTTTAAATAATATATATCCTGGTTCTAGAAATACTCTAACATGGTCTACTTTTTTAAAATTTTCCCTTTTTTATTCTTCACTGTCATTTTATTTAAAACCACTAATGGGTTTATATGATATCTATATACCCAAATATAGTCAATGGGATCGCAAAACCTATGTACAAGATTGATTAAGATAAAAATCCATAAACATTAATAGATGATAGATCTTATGGTCCTTAATTTTGATATACTTTCAATCTAGATTGTAGAGTTTTATATAGAACACTTATAATTAGAAATGATACAAATACCACTGTAGGTATACAGTGGCCAAATGAAATCATCTTTTGCTGATATAATACTTCTAACATCTAAATAGATTGTTTTAATCAGTACTGAGGTAAATAATGAGTATATAATGAGATATAACATCAATTTTTCTTAAAATAATATTTAATATTGAATTAGGTTCCATGAAAACCATTTAAATATGAATTCCTCACTAAATAAATTATCTTCTTGATTTCTAACCATTTTCGACACTGAGAAACTAGTCATCTTTTGGATATACAATATTGTATCATTTATGATGGAAACTTCAATATTTAAGTAATTATTAAACTCCATTAACATTAGCATATTCAACAACACAACATCACATATTGGGTCACAATATAATGTTTTGATAAACATCATATATGGGTAAGTGAAATGATATATCATGTTATTAATGATGCATATCATAACATGGAAATAAGAACTCCTCCAGAACACAATCCATGATTTAACAACTCCTCCATAATAGAAACCGTGATTTAAGGACTTCATCCACAACATGTTTTAGGATTTATTGAATATATCTAATTGTTATAACATTACCTCAATACATTTTTCATCATAAAAAAACTATTTGAAAACTATCACTAAAAATAACATTGAAAATGAGAGTACTATATGAATGTGAACTATGGTGCAACAATTCATGATCAAATCCCACCAAGACCCCACTCTAGTTAAAGACAAGGAAAAGTATACCACTATATGGATTACTATAATTGGAAACAAGTTATTGATAATAAAAATTAGGTAATGAAAAAAATAAATAGATTAAATTAAAAAAAAGTAAATGAAATAATCTGACACTAAAAAACCCTAAAAGTTAACCACATAGGCAATGAGTATTCATAATGTGAATTGAAAATACATGAATATATATTTTTCCTGAAAATAATAAATCTTTCAAAATAAAAAAATTATAGAAAGTCATTGATTAATGTTTATAATGAAATACCCTATACATAACATAACCTAATAAATAAATGAAAACCAAATAAAAACAACTTGGAAAAAAGCTATTGAATCCATCACCAAGACCCTAATGTGACCAAAATTAAATATAGAAGCATTGAGAGGGAGGGTGAATTATTGTAACAAAAAAATTATCCCTATATACATTGAATACTCATGTGTTGGTTCATTATTAGGATCCCCAAATTTTAAATAAAATAATGATGTTGATATATAGTGAAAGCTAGATATACACAAAAACACGTGATATTTTTATAAGTTTCAAGGACTCTTTTGATTGTGTTGATATATCCTAGGCCCTAAGATATATTGATAATTATTAACACATTCCCATTTTATTATAAAAACTTTTATGGGTGATATGAGCAGGAGGATGGTCAAAGACTATCAAAAGAATAAAAGATATTATATAACTAAATAATATCAATAATGATCATCAATAACATTGAATGATACTTTCCCTCCGTAAAGTGTCTCCAATGAATGTATAATTGTTGAATCTTATTATTCACTATAAAGTGAATCGAAATGTGTTTAAAATTTTGAAAATAAGGTTCAAGAATTTATATTTTCATCTCATCAAGAACCTCTAAGTAATATTCAAAAATATATATTTTCTAATAAAAAAATAAAGGTGAAGTTTAACAGAACATAATTTAATTCCATAAATGTTAAATAAAAAAACCATGGAAATAAATCATTTAATTAAAAAAATATTATAGTCAATTTTTCCTTCCAGAAATATATATTTGACATATATAATGACTTGGTGAGATCCAACCATATTAGAGCACTGCAGCTCGAACATCATGATCGATATTCTATGATCATTTTATCCTATAACCATGCCATAGTCACCTTAACCATTTTTTGTTTTTTCTAAGAATGAAAAATAGTTACATTGATAAATATCATCTTAAATCATGATGAAATAAATAAAAATTTAATTACAAAAATGTTATGGTGTTTGAACCATGATATTCCTTTCATCATTTTTGAATTATAACACTACTATTAAATCACCCAGAATCAATATTTTATAAACCACTTGAGTTTATAATCTAAAATATGATGTATTGGAAAACAACATGTTGTGGATTCCATCCCCATGACTATTGGGAATATTTTAAAATAGTCCTCAAGAGCCATATGAATGAAATAGTTGTTTTTCTAAAATCATTAATATGTTGTTTTTTGAGACACCAACCACGACAAGTTTTATTGAACACTACGGATTGGTTTGCGATTTATTTAAAATTATCAATTATTTTAGAGTAAATTTATATTTAATAATTCTATTATAAAAATATGATTATGTATACAATAAATACAAGAACAATATACATTCATGATGTGATAAGTGATCCTCTAAAGATAATATTTATAGAATGATCTTAACGTGACTGTTATATAAACACAACATTACTAAATAGATTAATATTATTGAGATTTATCTAGAAAATGTTTTAAAAATCAACAATTTATTGAAAAAGTGTCAATTAAAGTATTTGTAACTTCCCTTTGTTAATATAATTCATGAGGGATCTTGAAACAACTACATGGTCACTTCAAGGACCAAAACTAGAGACTGAAAACACAAACTCAAAGATCATTTTTTACATTAATTAAATGTTCCATGGTTCCACTTCCATGATTAAATCACAATATGTAATAATAAAATAATGATTATAATTAATTTTTATGGCATTCAATGTGTTGAGAAACTATAAATTTGATTTCATTCATGCATAATAATCAAATCATAAGAAATCAAAACACACAGTCACCAAATCATAATTCAATATGACCCTGGGGTAAAAAAGAAAATCTAAAAAAATATGAGAGTATCTTAACATTGCGGTTTGATAAGAAATCACTTCCAAAAACTAGATTGATCAAAAATTATGAATTTCCTGATCCAAAATTCTAATGCTTGAACGAATATTATAATCTACTTAATATAAAAAACCTCTCCAAATGAAAATTTTCATGAATATACACATGAAAAATGAGGTCCAAAACTGACCACACACAGAACCACATAATAAATATCCAATGTATAATTCTATGTTTTATAGAAATTAAATAATTCAATTTTAAACCCTATCATATAAGATCATTTAGAAAAGAGCTTCATTGAATGAAAATGAACACTAAATATTTATGTGTGAGGTTTTAGAATATCCTACATCCTTATGGGAAATTAAAATGCCTATAAAAATTCTACTAAAAGGTGAAGATATTTCAACCAATGTATGATATAAATTCATACATAGGGCTACTACAATTAATAATTTTCAGGTTTCCTTTAATAGGTACTATACTTAACGTATGAAGATCCCTAAATGTTATTGAAGGATTATGTAGGTGATTGAAGGACCCTCAATGAATAATTTTTTTCATAGTATTTGTATTTATAGTAAGATATTGAGTTCTATCAAAAACACTACTTAATCTTTTAGTGTGTTGTATATAGAAATTTTATATTATGAGAATTTAATGACATAGTTTTGGTGCAATTTTTCTTATTATTCTGGTTCTGATTGAGTTTGATTGGGCATGCGTGGGAGAAAAAAATTGGTTTTCATGAAAAATAAAAAAACAAAGATTTAATACATGTTCGTTGTGTCATAATACCATTTGGAAGGAAATTGGAAATGTTTTCTCATTGATGTGAAGGAGTTTTTTTGGATTATATAAAAATGAATATTCTTATATGTAAGATAAAAAATCCATCATATTTTTATGTTACTCTATTATTATTTTGTGAGGGTTTTTGTCTAATATTTCATATAGTGAATCAATGGAAAATGAAATAGGCACATATCATGATTTTACCATCACTCTATCTTCATGTTATAATGAAATACTATTTTTTTGAATGAATCCTACAAATGTTTTAAAATTATAATGGAGCTATGATATAATAACAACTGTTAATTAATATGAATCAATCATGGAATTACTTTATATATTACGCTACAGTATAATAATATTTATATTAATCCTAATGTTAGGGTTATAGTAGATTTTCAGGTAGCTATTGAAGTTTATAAACACCAAATATACAGCTCAATTTTCATGCTTACATTGTGGTTTTAGTAACTATCTCTTAACCATTTAATGTGACCATTGCAATAAAATGTGGTAGCTACTAGAATTGAATTATGAGGAATCATGTTGTTATTAATTATCACTATTTAATTATTTTTTTTGATGATTTTAGAATAAGATATTTATCACGTATCATTAAAATTAATAACATTATAATGAATTTGGAGTTTGAATAGATTTTTATACATGTTGTAGAAGCTTTTGTATATTTTAAAATGATATTGAAACAAAGAATTTAAAATCTATATTTTATTAATATTATACCGCTATTTGAATCATTTCACTATGTTTTTTTAATTTTAATAAATACATGAAAATCTCTTACTGAAAATAGTGAGATAGTCACCAAACCCTTTTAGAGTTATTTTTGGGTGTAATGGGATAAAATTGATAGAAGAAAAATGTATTTAAATATATAGTGGATTGTAGGTACTCAAGGAGGACTGAAAAAGTTCATAAAATGATTCTCAATCTTATCTATCATTCAACTTGTATTATTTATTATTGGAACCTGTACAAATTATAATACTGTCTTTTAGCATTATTCAATTTTCTTTGATTATCATATGATGTCTTCATGGAATGGGAAACCAATAACCATTCCTCCTCTAATGGCCCGAAGGACTTCATTTTTTTATTGATTTTGATAATCCACATTTCAAGGGGTGAGGTGGAACCCTTACAAGGCCCATAGAGGTAATTATTACATGACCCTTAGGACTTAGAGGAATTCATTGCCTGTAGGCTTCAAACATTACATAAAACCTAGAATAATTGCCTGGAACTACTCCTCCCCAGCATCATCATCATTAAATCAACTCTCCACTATTGCATGGTTGTTCAGATAGGCTTTCCCCGTGCACGCAGATGCTTGTCCCGATGGCAGGTGCCATACCCTATCATTCTTGCAATCTGTTTGGCTTCTGCTATGGTGAAATCTCCTTGCTCATACTTCTTCTGGATCTTTTTCCTTAAAGATTTTCTGTTTTTCATCTGCTCTAAAGGTGGCCCAAAGACCTTACTGACCCGAAGTCCCAAACAGGGGAATAGTCTCAGTTACTATAGTTCCAAACAGTACCTATTACAGTTCCCACTATAGTTCCTGCTATAATAATGCTATAATCTCTTGACAATATGCCTCTGCCTGGATTTTATCTCAGGTCTCTTGGATTCACTTTTGGAGTCCTCACCAACTGGGCTGAGGCTTATGTGCAATACCAATAACCACTCACCAAGGATTTTCCACTCATAAATAGTTGGTAAACCATACAAAAATATTTTACGTTTATTTTATTTCCTTAATCTGTTTAAATATATAATAAATCATTTTATATATTGTTAGATCCTATGCAATAACCTACATTTTTTTATTTTTTTATTTTTCTAGGATCACTGATTCAACCCCTTATTATTGATCATTATTCTCACCCTAGGAATATAAATTATTATTTATGTAAAGGTTCATTTCCAAGGGTATTGAATTGGTATTAGAGGAATGCTTACTCTATAATGTCTTGAGTTTGTTTCCTATTTTTCATGTATTTTTCATTTGTATAATTTTCAGGGAGTGTAGGTATTCTAACAGTAATAATGGATTTTCTATTTTTTGTGTAATTTTTTATTCATTTAATGATATGATGCATTTATAATAGATCTTATCGGTATTGAAATTTTTTGAACTATGAGATAATGATTTCAGCATACCTGAAAAGAAGAATCTTTTCATTCTTTAGATTAGAAGAATAATGATGCATATGGATTATATTAAAATATAATCCCTTCATATTTCTTTTGATAAGGAATATACAATTGTGAATGGTTCCAAAAAACTAAAATTCTTCGTGGAAGAGATACCATGACATTCATTAAGGAGATAATATGGTTAGTTATTCATAACTATAATCATGTATATATTAATTTAAATATATAATAATGGAAATATATAAATAAATATATGAAAATTTCCCAATCATGAACCTAATTATTCCATCAATTCATTGAAATTGGGAAATGTTTAAATATTAACAATATTCAAGAAATTTATGGTAATCCTAACAATTGTTTCTACCATTTTTCACTATTGAGGATCAAGACGTTGATGAATTTACAGTTGAAAAAATAAATTATATCTAGATTATATATGATATTATAAAATTATTTTTCTTGAAAAATAATGACATATATTTAATGGATAGAAATTATAAATTATCTAAGGATTGAAATATACTGAATAAAATTAGTCTTATGACGAATAATCAAAATATGCCTATGATAAAATAAATTACAGTGGGGTTTTTATTTTCATAATAGTTGTTATAAAAGAAGAAATGATAATTAAAAGGGTAAAAATCCTTTAATATATTTTTTATGGAAGGATATGAAATTTTTTACCTAATTACCATAAGAAAAATCATAATTATTATTTGGATGATCAACCAAAAATGTCATCAATGAAGATAAAAATGGTGGATAAATTCTCACACAAGAAGGAAATTATTTATAGGTTATTGGTGGGAGAATGAATAAAGAAATAGAAATTATATTTCTAATTGTGAAGTATTGTAATATAAAGATGAAATTGGGATGAAAGTTGAAGGATTACGGGATGAAGGTGTCTAATCATTTTTGTAACCATGGGAACTCTCTAATGAATTCAATAATAAAGAACAAGGTGATGAATAAGACAATATAGTAAAATAAATGACAAAGGAGTTTTAACTGAGAGGGTATATAATGGTTTTATTAAAAAACATTACAAAAATATATAAGTATAATTAATCATGGACGAAAACCACTATCACATAAAATATAAAAACAGATTCCACAGAAGAATATGAATTATTAATGAATATTGATGTTATCAATTCCAATATTTTTGAAAGAGATAATATGGTTCATGATACAATATTTTTGTTTTTTAAAGGAAGTGGGGGCCTACTATGGAGTGGTGAAATTATGTTAACATGAAAATTATCTTAATAAAATTTAGTTTAATTTCAAAAAAATATATTAAGATAGTGGGTGAATCATAAAACTTAGTGTAAAATATTTTCAAATATACTAATGAAAATTTATGATTCCTATATTAATTATAATAAAATTTGAAAAAACATATAATTGAAAATAATAATGGTATTTATTAAAATAATCATAAGACCTCCGAGAAAATGGATACCAACATTTTTTATGCTAGAAAATACATTAAACAACAAAAAATGGATTCTTTAAGTATAAATTGGTTTAGGTTAACCATAATGAAAAATATATTATTAAAAATTACATATAAGTCATGAATATATTGAATAAAATCATATTATATAACATATAATGAAATGGAAGGAAACACATTTTTTATATTAAAATTTTCTGCATGTGATGTGAATTTTATTTGAATGAAGATGACGATGTCATGGGGTGTATAGTGATAAGGAATACATGTGTTGGAGTAGAATTAATTTATTTAAATAAAAAAGAAGATTTTATTCAAGGGGTACTCAATCATAAAATAGTATAAAAAATATCCCAAAGATAAGGTGAAAGTGGAAGATAGATTTGACTCACATGAGGTAACTATTGGAAGGTTTGATAAAAATTAATGTACATACAATTATTTTCATAGTGTTATACTAAAATGATTAAAAAATAGTTCCTCTAAATTAACTGAGTAATGGTGTATTAATAAAGAACTTGTGATGGTGGTTTTGTTTTATTATAAAGAATTGAATAGTTAAAATACTCATTTATTTGAAATTGGAATTTGGTGAAATGTTGGAAGAATGTTTGTTTAATTATAATATTGAGAGATGAAACATGAGAGGTAAGTGTAGAAATAGAAATCGTTTTAATATTAATAACGAAAAAATTCATGCTTGTTAAGTGTAACTGTGAAGAATGAATTATGACATCAGAGACTTGGTAATTTTGGTGGAAAGTAACATTAGAACACTTTTATATTTTGATTTTATGATAATTATTTCTAAGATTAACTGAAAAAATATCTTCTCCTGGGATATTATTCATTAATGTAAGATGATTGAAAATTGGTATAGACTGATAGAGACTAGAATAAGAAATGCACATGATCTCATATATTTTGATGTATATGGATTGATGCGTCTGAAATAAACTAGTATAGACAATTATTTCACTAATTTTTTATTTTTATGATTTTCACTGTTTTATTAATGCTTTATTTGTGGAATGTACATCATATAATTTCGAGATGTTTACATGTTATCAGAGAGATGTTGAAAAGAATACAATATTTTTTACAAATTAATTTATATTTAAAAGTATATCCAAATAAAAAATAATTAATTTAAAGAAAATATTCAAAACCATATAACAAACCAATAATGTAGCTCTCAATACTTATTTAAAAAATAGAGTAGTGGAGTATGAAAATATGAGTTTAGTTGAAATAGGAAATACCATGTTACTAGATAATGGGACATCAAATTACTTTTGAATAGAATAAAAAACAATGACCATATTTTTAAAAAAATTATATTTCATTCAATCAATCTTAGTAAAAAACGTATCTGTTTTAGTTTAGAAAGATGAAATTTTTTTAGGATCATTATTTTTTTCAACAGATCTCATTTTATAAAGATCAAAGGATAATTTTAAAAAAATTAACGAAAGAACCAACAATGAAATTTTTTACACTTATGCACTGTATTGAAGAATATATAAACGTGATAACAATAATCTTAAGACTATAATTGATAGCATTAATGTTATTTTAATGTACAAAAATTATAATTTATTGAAGTAATTTATGTTTGATGATGATTTAAAAAACTATTATAGTGTATGGGGTAATTAACATTTTAAAATCAAAGTTAATATTGTATTTTTTCAGGAATAAAAAGATTATTATAAAATTAAATGTTATGTGGAAGGGATAAAATGTATTTATTATAAGTTATTAATAAATATAAAACATGTAGATTAAATGAAATTTATTTAATATCAGAGTTACCAAGGCTTTTCATACATATATATTACATATTTGAATATGAATATTCATTACATTACTCAAACTCAAACCCGAGGACTATAATAGTTTAGTTCCATTAGAATTTTCAAAACACAGTATTCTTACTTAGTGAAAATATGAATTTTATCTCATAGATAAGTATCCCTTTAGTACACCTAATTAAAACCTTTCTTCATAACCTTGGGAAATTAAACATAATAAAGGGTGGGATCGAATTCTCAGTAATGGAAAATAATGGATAAACATATAAATAAAATGGGAATAAGGGTATGGGAAGATGATAATAACATTTGAAAACCAAACATGATATATCAATAATTACAATCATGGTTCATGGAATAAATATTTTTAGTTCATAATACATGAATCAAAATGGAATAAAAGAACATGATCCATGAGAGAATAAAATTGTCATACAGAATGCATTTTTTGGCATACAATAAGCATGAGGAATATTATGTTAAATAAACCCTCCCATATGTTCATAACATGTTTGGATTGGGATAACCAAATGTGTACCTGATTTTGGGTTGGGTTGACAACCCATGTAACCTCTTTTTTGGGATTTCACCATCCCCCTGAGTACCCTCATCTCTAGGTATGGGCTAACCACCCGTTAATGTGATATTTTTGTTGACTCTTTTTGTGATGTGGGATTTTCAATGATGTTTCCAAGCAAAATTTTAAAATTATGAGGACATAAATTAAAAAATGGGGGAATGATGTAACAAATTAGGTATTTAAAGAATAATAAATTTTTATATATCTTTATATTTATGAATAATATATTAATTTTACTTTAATAAGGACACTTTTCTCGATAGTGTACTCGACACGTGAGAACATATTTTTCTGAAATCTTACGTTGCACAAAACATTGAGTTATACCAAAAAATAATAAAATATTATTATTATAATATTAAATGGTAGTTAACATCTAGCCATTTTATAGATGGAATTAATATTATCAACTAAATTATGAAAATATGTTTTACATATTTATTGGTTAAAAATTTATTAGAAATGGAAATAAAAACCAATTGAATATAAAGGATGTGTTTATATGGAAATCTATTTAAAAGAGAATAAATGTGTTTATAAAATAACATCACCCTTTCTGAATTTTTATTTAAAGAAAAATATATGTTATATAATCAATTTAATGTTTTAAATTCATCATATATATTCTCTTGATATGATATATGAACAAATTCAATTTTTTGTGTAAAAGAAGTATTGCTAAAAAACATTTTTAACACATTTTGATGTAGAAACATTTTTAAATCTCGTTTGTTCACTTTTATATGTAATATTTTACAAAATAAACTTTATTATTTAGAGTAGTAACATCAAAATTGACTATGGTGGAAAATTTGGTAATTTTCGGCTGAGATTCATATTCTAATAAATAGTGGAGAATGATGCATTTTAATTCAAAACTGCATTTTCATCTAATTTATTTATATAGTTAGATTGTTCTTTTAAAAAATTTTAAATTGTAATCGGATAAAGTTCTTATTATTTAATCCAATTTCTGTCATTGTATGTAATTTGACCTTGAAATTGGATGTAAACACATTTATTCTTTTGATAGCTATGACTTTTTAAAAACCCGGTTTCTATATTTGACAATGGAAATAAATTTTAAATTATTTTTTTCCAATTCTGTGTTTTGAATTTTGGAATAATGGATTTCATATTTAGAATCATAAGGACTAAATTGTGTAAATATGTACCTTTTATTTATGAACATTATGAATAGTAACTTCAGTAATTATTTTTATTTACCATGGTTAAATGGTAAATATGGTAATTATGGGTAACAAAATAATAAAATAATAATACTAAACTATCCTAACACATGTCCTAATCTAATTTTATGAGATATTTCTGACTATAGGCATACTAGGGTCTATTTTGGGACCCAATTGAGCCACTTGGGTGTGATAATGTCATGTTATAAGAATAAATTTAATGTAAAGTGAAATATAACATAAACATGTATATTTACAAACAAAAATTTAATATATGGTTTTATAACTGTATATTTTATGATAAATATTAATTATAAATCTATAAATATTTCCTACATCATGTTATTTTAATTATATTTTCAGATATTGTATATATAATTTTATATATGACACAATGTTGATGTAATGATAACCTAATTAATGAATGATTCAAGTAAATGACATTATAAATATTAAAAACAATATAATTTGAATATTTTGATGCACTCTATGAATATGTTGGATTATCATGACATATTATCTTTAATTTAATGCCTTTCCATTGATGGAATAAATTTTTATGACTTTAAAAAAATAAATTACTAAATAGTTTGAAAATTGACCTAAATGAGTTTCTAAAACAAACATTATTTTATTAAATGATATAATAGTCCAAAAAATATTTGATTCCCCCAAAAGACCTATATAATGTTTAAAATTTAATTAATGATCCACTTATGGTTCTATTTTTAATTTATAGTAAGTATAGTAACCACTGATTGTGAAAATACAAGAAGACATGATAAGAGTTTATGTTTTTAACTAAGGTTTGATGAAAAAAGATAAGGTTAATTTAATGACATAAACTTGTCCAAAAATTAATGTATTATGGGTATTAGAACATAAATATTCTTATAATCAAATTAAATGAGTTTTGGACTATTTTTAATCAACATTTAATTTTATCAATATAATATTTCAAGACATTCCTAAAGTGACCCTCCTACTTCTTATAAAAGGACACCCCATCTACCCACTTTTCAAACATTTCAATCCCCTTCGTTCATCCAAATTCCACTCAAATACTTTTCCCAAATCCCTCCCTTCCTCCTAGATGCCCCACATTGTTAATAAATCAATTCAAGAAAGCCTTTTTTTCTCAAATCAAATGAAGTAACTTGATTTAGAGGTAACGTCTTCTTTCATGTTCTTTTCCTTTATTTTAATTATCCAGTCCCTAAGATATTCTTATTTTATGATAAATTAAAAAAACTAGCATAATCAACATTCTTTTATGTTTTTATGAGAAGGATTCTAACTAAACTTACAGACACCTCCATCTAAGGGATAAAAACATATTGTTTCTATGTACGGTGAACTACAACCTCACAAAATGATGATTGCTCAATTTTTTCCTACCATATCTCATTGTGGAAATTATGACATAAATGTATTTATTTATGATATATATTATATTTATATTTTCTATATTGTTTTATAATTTTTATTTAAAACATCCCTTTATGCTTTCTATAATGTGTAAATATGATAATTTCAATTGAGGAAGTGAGGACTACTACCCCATCAATGTGATATGACTCATTCATTCCATACATGGAACATATAATGGATGATTTTATTAAACATATATGAAATAAATGAGATAAATATAATACTTTTATCATTATATACATTTATATAATTTATTTTTTTCCCTTAATATGACAAAAATTTAAAACTAGCATTCATGCGTACGTATGACATACAGTCTCCATGAACGATGCATTCTATTTTTTCACTCCAAATATTATTTAGTAATATAAATACATATATAATCGATATATATGATATTTAAATCATGAATATCTTTATTTAGAAGATGGACTTATGACCACATGGATAGTTTATATCAAAACAATTTCATTTTCTACTTGAGTACCGAATATCGGCAAAATGACCGATATGAACATGAATAATTAAGTAAATTTTATAACATTATAATAAGTAAAATAAATTGAATAATAAACATGAAAAATGTTCTGAATAAAATATAAATTAACTTATGTTTATTATTTAGGAATATAAAGAATGAACGAGGCATGTTGGACTCAAGGTATGGGGCATCGTCTCAATCACATTTCATTGATGAATATTATGATTTTTATATAACCTTCCTCTATACACAATGTAACAAACCCCTTTGAATTTTAATTTAATTCCAATGGAATACATTTCTTATGAATAATTTTAATAAATTATAAAAGGTACATTTTTAATGTATACGGTGACAACGACTTCTCCACTACCGTAACCATTATGTGATTTTGCTTCCTCTATTAACCTTAATGTCTTTTAAAATAAAAATAAATCCATTATTTATTTATTTTTGTAGTATTGTATTGAATTTGGATTCTTAGATGAAAATGAAATTTTTGTATGAAATTCGTTTAATATGGGATTAAGAGAAGCTTTCAAAAAAGGTGTTTTCGATGAATGTGTTTTATTCATAAAATGGAACATGAGGATTATATTATATAAGTGAGCCATATATATCTTATATGAATGGTTGAGCCCCATTATAGCTCATAGGTTATCCAGATATAGCTTATACATCAGGTTGATCCCCATTATAGGTCATGAGTATGCCCAATGCAAATTATATGAAGGCTTGGGCCCCATTATAGCTCATGGGTGAGCTCGATATAACTTATACGAAGGGTGATCTACAATTTAGATCTCCAATTTTGAAGTTAACCATATGTGTATTCAAATTGAGAGATGATTGAAAGGGTTTTATTTATATTATTCTCTAATTCAACTAAAGGGGTTTTAATTTTATGCAATTTGTTTTTTGTTTTTTATTGAGCAAAAAGTATGAGTGTAATTCAAGTGAAAATGTTATGTTTCATCCGCTCAAAGAGCACGGAATGGGTTATCACATTTTAACTAGACTAATGGTTTTAGTTTATTTTTTTGTACTTTACATAGATTTTTGTGTGCATCCCACATTTAAAATGTTTTCACAGGATTTAAGAGAGAATAAAGTGAATGATTGAATCAAGGAAAGGTTATAATTATTAAACATGATATGAAACCGTGTTTATTTTTAAATGTTTTATTATTATGGAAGAAATAGATATTATTAGAAGTGTCCACATTGTATTTCAATGTTTTTATGTAATATTTATTGCCAAATTCTCTAATTATTTAAACCTAAAAAGATCCTCGATGTGATTTAATGTCAAATTGTTGAATTATCTCTAGATTAAGTAATGTTTAATGCTTGGGACTTATACTCACCATGAAGGAATAAAATATAATGAATTTTAAAATATCTGGAGAAAAAATAAGTTGTTTATATTAAATTTCAAGGGGATTTTATATAAACATCATAAAATAACATAGGTACGTAACATGACATAAGTCTCAATGATGTAAAATTGAGACAAAATTCCATTTCCAATTTGGTAACTTTTTAACAATAAAACTCATAAAAGGGTGATTGTAGAATCAATATGTAAATAACATTATCTTAATGAATAAGTACATAAAAAAATCATTGTAATTATATACATCACATTAAATAAAAATTTTGTGAATATGGAAGGTGTCTTATACAAAAATAAAAGTGAGATAATAAAACCCTTACACCTTGAGTAACTTTTGAAACACGAGCTCTGTTAAAGAAAAAATCACTTCAAACATTTAATAAAATGAAGTGAAATAAAATCCTGATATTACATGCCTTATGGAAGTATATAAACCACAAAAAAGAAAGATGTGGTGAATATGTAATAAGTCTCACAGAAATAAAAGTTATAGTTGAAATCATGTTACCATAATTCCTGAATTATGTTATAAAGATTCATAACTCATGTATGTTAACTATAAATTTATTATAAATCTATTTTAAAATCATAATAATATATTTCATACCATATATTATTTTCTTATTAACATTGTATTACTTCTTTAAACAATTCCATGTTAAAGTTATGTTTCGGGTAATAACTGCTTTGTTTTTCACATGATTGTTGACGTGTTATTTTCCCGATCCTCATACATAGATCATGATTTCATCATCTCCAAAATTTAAAACATTATATAAATATCATATATATTCATTATATATTTATTTATAGTAAACCATAACAATTAGTGATATGAAGTTAAGTAAACTATTCATGGAGACAGTAGGTTGTACGTACGCATGAACATTGTTTCCATTTTCTTGTCACATTGAAAGAAAGAAAAATTAAATTACATATATATAAAAATATAAATATATATATATATTTTCATTAAAGTATAATTTTTTTGTAATATATATCATATCGATTTATAAAATAAATTAATAATCTATTCCATGTAAAGTGTGAACACATCACTTCACTTCGTGAGGTAGTAGTTCGACGCACACAAGAAAGACATTATCGTATTCCCAAAAAATGTAAATCATAATGTGATGCATGATATAATAGCTAAATAATCATAATAACATCATAAATTTTATATTTATTATATATTAATAATAAATCCATTATTATTCCCAACTAGGAATATAGGTAATGGAAAAATGAAAGACTTCGGTTTGCGAGGCGGTAGTCTTTTGTACACATGAACAATGATTTCGTAACCCATTTGATAGAAGTGTGTGTGGTTTTAGATCATTAAATTCGCATAAAAACTAATAATTAAACAAAATTTACTGAGGTTATTATATAATTATGGTATAATAATAATTTAATAAGGTGGATGAAGACAAAAAATAAAAATTCTCATTGAAGATCATTATATATTGTCTAGGTATCCTCCTTTGGCTGGCACTAACTATTTTCTTGGTTGGATTTATTCCAAAAATAATTCATATAGGATAAGTTTAAGGAAGTTTGGAAGTAATTATGGTAGGGGTTGGTTGAGAAAAATGGCTTTAGAGGTGTGAAGAAGGGGGAGAGTGAATTCCCTTTTATAATTTTGGAGGAGTGGAATTTTGGTAAATACCCAAATGTATTCACTTTTAGTAGGTTTCCATTATATCATCTTCATAAAAGAATAGATCAATAATTAATGTAATTGATGGATTATTCTATAAACACATCAAACACATAAAATAAACACATTATATT